>JAXQQM020088006.1:0-10000 GCA_034641835.2 Pinus albicaulis
ACAAATATTGTCTCAATATGAAAATCACCCATGGCCAACCATGGTCATAGTTGGTCCAACGTCGCATTATGACAACAATTGTCTTAATGTTTAAATCAATTCCCTTGGGTTCACCAATTCCTTTTCTTTTTGTTTATAATATGAATAATTGATCAATGTCATCCATGATCAAATGTCACATTATGACAAATATTGTCTCAATATGAAAATCACCCATGGCCAACCATGGTCATAGTTGGTCCAACGTCCCATTGTGACAACAATTGTCTCAATGTTTAAATCAATTCCCTTGGGTTCACTAATTCCTTTGGTTTATAATTTTTTGGGTAATGGATTTCCCTTGGGTTCACCAATTCCTTTGGTTTATAATATTAAACCCTTCAGTTTATTAGTTCTTTTGGTTTATAATATAAATAATCGATCAATGTCATCCATAATAAAATGTCACATTCTGACAAATATTGTCTCGATATGAAAATCACCCACAGCCAACCATGGTCATAGTTGGTCCAACGTCGCATTGTGACAACAATTGTCTCAATGTTTAAGTCAATTCCCTTGGGTTCACCAATTCCTTTGGTTTATAATATTAAACCCTTGGGTTTATTAGTTCTTTTGGTTTATAATATGAATAATCGATCAACGTCATCCATAATCAAATGTCACATTCTGGCAAATATTGTCTCAATATGAAAATCACCCATGGCCAACCATGGTCATAGTTGGTGGCACGTCACATTATGACAACAATTGTCTTAATGTTTAAATCAATTCCCTTGGGTTCACCAATTCCTTTGGTTTATAATATTAAACCCTTCGGTTTATTAGTTCCTTTGGTTTATAATATGAATAATCGATCAATGTCATCCACGATCAAATGTCACATTCTGAAAAATATTGTCTCAATATGAAAATCACCCATGGCCAACCATGGTCATAGTTGGTCTAACGTCACATTGTGACAACAATTTTCTCAATGTTCAAATCAATTCCCTTGGGTTCACCAATTCCTTTGGTTTATAATATTAAACCCTTTGGTTTATTTGTGTTCACCACTTGCTTTTGTTTATAATATTAAACCCCATCCATGATCAAATGTCACATTCTAACAAACATTGTATCAATATCAAAATCACCCATGGCTAGCCATGGTCATACTTGGTCCAACGTCACATTGTGACAACAATTATCTCAATGTTTAAATCAATTCCCTTGGGTTCACCAATTCCATTGATTTATAATTTTTTGGGTAATGATTTTGCCTTGGGTTCACCAATTCCTTTGGTTGATAATATTAAACCCTTGGGTTTATTAGTTTTTTTGGTTTATAATATGAATAATCAATCAATGTTATCCATGATCAAATGACACATTTTGACAAACATTGTCTCAATATGAAAATCACCCATGGCCAACCATGGTCATAGTTGGTCCAATGTCGCATTGTGACAACAATTGTCTCAATGTTTAAATCAATTCCCTTGGGTTCACCAATTCCTTTTGGTTTATAATTTGTTGGGTAATGGTTGTCCCTTGGGTTCACCGATTCCTTTAGTTTATAATATTAAACCCTTTGGTTTATTAGTTCTTTTGGTTTATAATATGAATACTCGATCAATGTCATCCATGATCAAATGTCACATTCTGACAAATATTGTCTAAATATGAAAATCACCCATGGCCAACCCTGGTCATAGTTGGTCCAATGTCGCATTGTGACAACAATTGTCTCAATGTTTAAATCAATTCCCCTGGGTTCGCCAGTTACTTTGGTTTATAATTTTTTGGGTAATGGTTGTCCCTTGGGTTCACCAATTCCTTTGGTTTATAATACTAAACCCTTGAGTTTATTAGTTTTTTTGGTTTATAATATGAATAATCGATCAATGTCATCCATGATCAAATGTCACATTTTGACAAACATTGTATCAATATGAAAATCACCCATGGCCAACCATGGTCATATTTGGCCCAACGTCGCATTGTGACATTATGATACAAAATATACAAAAGAAAAAAATATATACACATTATACATGCAAAATATTTCAACATTATATTATGTTACAAAAAAATTATTTCATCTAATTAACATAAGCACACCATGATATCACATGAAGAAACAAAAATTACTTTCATTTAAAAATATATAAAAAATACCCCATACAAAAACACATACATCTATACATAAATGTCAACATCATATCATCTAAAAAATATATCATGAAAAACAATTATTCATACATTTATGAAATTTTAAAGAAACATAATTGGAGTATTTTTTATATTTAATTAAGCAAATACATTTATTTAAGATATTTTAAATAAATAAAACAATTCAATTCAATGTATTTTATATATTTTAAATAAATAAAACAACTATATTTTTGAATAAATTTAATTTGACTGCAATTCTCATTAAATTTAATTTCCATTCAACATATGACCAAATGAATTTACATATATAAATAATCATTGCATTAATTTCACATAAAGAAATCTCATTTTCTATTCGGAAATGTTTCAGATATTTTAAATAAATATAAATAAAACAATTATATTCTTGAGTAAATTTAATTTGATTATATAGTAAATTTTAATGTAAAAAAAATGTTTCACTTAAAAGAAAAAAAAGGAAAAGAAAAATAACGGTTTCACTTATACAGACAGAGAGAGAAAGGCTTTCTTGTTTTTTTTCTTAATGTTATAAAATAGAATAAAGGGTTATGGGATTCATGACCAAGAACCGGATAAAAGGATAAAGAAAAAAAAAATGCAAAGAAGAAAGATAAAAAATGAAAAACAGCAGAGAAGAATACAGATTTGGATTATGGACTATGACTTAGATCTGGAAGGTGCTAAAGGAAGAGAGATAAAAGCACTATGACTTAGATCTCGCAAGTGCTCAAGGAAGAGAGATAGTAAAAATAAAGATGACCTTGGATAGATCAAAAAGAGAGTGATGGATTCGTGATAAAGAGTAAAACATAAAGATCTAAAAACATTATATCTTAAGGTATACCGAAGGATGAATAAGATACGTTGGAGAATTTTACTCAACAAAACCAAATAATAAAACATGAATATAAAATAAAAATAACAAATATCACGATATATTAGAGAATTTGATACATTCGAGAATTTTACACTAATCTCTGAAAACAAAACCAAATAATAAAACATGAATATAAAATAAAAATAACAAATATCACTCTTACATATAGGTTAAGTGTTTCAACAAAGTCTTTCAACAAATATTTTTAACTTTTAAAAATATAAAATAAAATCATGGAAAAGTAGGTGTACGCCAAGAAAGATAAACTTGAAACACTGGGATCAGATTTTCATTTTTCAAGATAAGACTTAGATTGCCATTTTCAAGGTTCAAGTAAATGATAAGTGAAATGTGCTCTCAGACGTGGAAATTTAATTTAAAAATATTAAGTGAAATGGAAACTTAATATAAAAATATTAAATAAAATGTATGTACAAACTTGGAAAATAAAATTTTTGAAACTGTAGCAATAAAAATATTGGAACTGTAACAATAATAATAATAATAATAATACAAAAGCGGAAGCTAGATCAAAAAATACAAAATAGAGAAGAATAAATCAAATAAATACAAGAAACACATACCTAAGAATAAATCAAATAAATACAAGATACACATACCTGTCACGGCTGGCTGCAACAAATACTCTCTGGTTCCCTCTTCCTCTCCATTGATGACATCGTGCATGCATCCCTTCCTTCTCGTTGATCTTCTTGATGACACATTCGTCCATGCAGCATCTCTTAAAACAAAAAGACCCACTAGATAAAACACTTCCAGTCAGATAAAATATCACACTCCAAATTCTAATTAAATTCTATATTTGAATCAAGGAAATTACACAGATTTATACAAGCAATAGTCTCAAGATAGAACTGGGATAAAGGATAAAGAAAAAAGCTGCGAGAGAATAAGAATAAAAAATGAAAAAATGGAGAGAAGAATACGGATTTGGATTATGGACTATGACTTAGATCTCGCAGGTGCTGGAGGAAGAGAGATAAAAGCACTATGACTTAGATCTCGCAAGTGCTCAAGGAAGAGAGATAGTAAAAATAAAGATGACCTCGGATAGATAAAAAAGAGAGTGATGGATTAGTGATAAAGAGTAAAACATAAAGATCTAAAAACATTATATCTTAAGGTATACCGAAGGATGAATAAGATACGTTGGAGAATTTTACTCAACAAAACCAAATAATAAAACATGAATATAAAATTAAAATAACAAATATCATGATATATTAGAGAATTTGATACATTCGAGAATTTTACACTAATCTCTGAAAACAAAACCAAATAATAAAACATGAATATAAAATAAAAATAACAAATATCACTGTTACATATAGGTTAAGTGTTTCAACAAAGTCTTTCAACAAATATTTTTAACTTTTAAAAATATAAAATAAAATCATGGAAAAGTAGGTGTACGCCAAGAAAGATAAACTTGAAATATCACACTACAAATTCTAATTAAATTCTATATTTGAATCAAGGAAATTACACAGATTTATACAAGCAATAGTCTCAAGATAGAAATTCTATCTTGGACGTATAGTAATGTGGTTGAGAGATTCTCTCAACCACACACTAAACTAGGAGAAACTATATTCTAACTACTTCTTATTATGTAGGAACAAACTCCTCAAATGGATAATTACAACCATAAACAAGTAGGAATTAATTATTTCTAATTAATCACAGTTACACAACTAGATAAAACACTTCCATCAAACATAACATTATTATACAGTTAAAACACTTCCAATGAGCATACAACAAAACAAATACAGATGATAGAAGAAAAGAATGAACGAGGATGAACTTGGAACTATTCGTTCAGAGGCACCGCACCACAACCTAAACCATAAAGATTCCCTCAACAAAAAGCTTGATATTCTTGACCGTTAAAAGGAGCGGATCACAACCCAAAAAAAAGCCCGACATGCTTTTCATCAAATTATTTTGATTAACCGTTCAAAGGAGCGGATCACAACCTTGACAGCTGTGTGTTTCCCATCCCCACCGACCTTCGTCGTCTGTCGAGAGATTGTGTAAGCGAAAGGGCACTTACCTTGGTAGTCTGTCCAGAACAGAACCTATGGCGAAGCGAAAGCGCACGTAAGTGTAAGCGCGACTCTCAGTTTGAAAATTTGTAGAGAATTTCAGATCTAAAAAAAAAAATTGTAGAGAATTCCAGATGATATAATAATTATGATAGAAGTTTGTTAAAATAAAATTTGATTGAAAATTCAAATACCTGTTTTGAATTTTTTTATTTTTAATATAAAGTAACAGGTTAAGAAAATCAAAATTATTATCAGTAATTTGAAATTACATTTTAATAAGAGTGTATAGAAAACATTTCAAGTGAAAGGGATTTTTTTATTTTCAACTTATTCAAAATCACATAAATTATTTTATCTGGTTTTTTAAAATAAATTAACTCCATAATACATAAAAAAATAATAATACATAAAGAATATTAGCTATCAATTTAATGTTACATATAATAGGATCAAAATAAGATGATACTATAAGATTATAAATTTTAAATTCAATTTATAATTTTGTCTATAAAATTTTTATTCTTATAAATTGTTTTTCCAATATGTTAATCAAAGTTTGATTTATACTAACTATTTTTCAATATTAATTTAAATTTATTTGAAAATAAATATAGATATTAATTTAAATTTTTTTTTTTTTTTAATATATTATTATTTAAATAATATATAAATTTTAATTTTATATTTTTATTATTTGGTTTTTTTAATTTTAAAATAAATTAAAAAAATGCTTTGATGATGATGATGATGATGTTTAATGTTGGTCTATCGGACCTAAAGAAAAGAGTTATTTAGTTTGATTTTAAGAATTTATTCGAGCTCTAAAGTGGTTGTACAGGGGGCACTTTAAGAGGAAGTGATTTTCATCATTCTCACAAAGATGGTAGATCCTTTTCATCCATAGTGTTTTAGGAACTCTCCAACTACATGTTTCACTATGGAGCTCATGAGAGTTTGTTCTAATCTTGGCTATATTATTTTTGAGCTAGTTGAAATAAAGAGATACTTTTGATCTTCTAAGGTGGGGTTGATGACCTCCTTATAATATCTTAATTTTATTTTAGCTTCCAAAAATGTTACTATTTTATATAAAGACTTATTTTGTAGTATAGCATGCTAAATAATTTTAGAGAATAAAAAATATGTTACTATTTTATATAAACAATTGTTTTGTAGTATGGCATGCTAAATAATTTTAGAGAATATCAACTATTATACTTTTTCTTACCTAGTGACTCACAACAATTGTAATAGCTCTCATAGATTCTTATGGTCCACATTATGGAAGGAAACAAGCAAATCCATTAGAAATCTATTTACCGAGTTATTGATTTGTGAGTTTTTGGGTGTTTGTCCATGTATTTGTAGAAAATTATATGACAAGGCCTACCCTAAAGTTTGTGAGTTTTTGGGTGTTTTTCCATCTATTTTCATAAACTTATATGACAAGGCCTACCCTAAAGTTTATATTGCAACAAAAAAATGTATTTGGACACTTTTCTATCCTTGATTGTTCAACTAACCTACAATAAATTCCATTTCCAGACCAAAAAAAAAAATTGCCTTACAATCTTTTGTGACAACAAGTAGATTGGTAAATCAACCAACCATTGGCATTTTGTGGTCACATAACTTAACCCATCAATTAATTCCCACCATAATTCAAGCAATCCTTTGCATAAAAAATATACGAGAATAAAATGTAAATAAATATACATACTAGGAGTTACTTCTCACCATTATTTATGTGTAGGTAAAATTGTAAATGTGTAGACATCTCAATTTATTAGTTTATTGCATATCAAGACTATACAATTTGATTTTCATATTAAACATTATTAACTTAGCATTGACTAGTGCAAGTTATAATGTTTTATGCTATTTTTTCTAAACCATAATTTCTCACTTGCACTAAGGTGCATTGCAGCAAGTGTTTTAAATGAATTGTTAATTTTACATTCAATACATTTACATATAAACAAAAGTTTAACCATAATCAAAATTTAACCTCTTCCTCTTTGGTGTTCCCTTTCCCTGTTTCACAGGTATGCTAGTATTACAAGTTAGCCTAAGAAGCAGTTATTGTTATATTTCTCTATTTCCATCTTAAGGCATTCAATATAATTGATCATCTTCATTACTAGTAGAATTACTCTTTTAAGTTTTATTTTTTTTTTATTGAAAATCACAAGTTTTTCAATATGATGTTATATTTTACCCATTTTTAAATTAGTTATGTTACCTATTTTCAGTACTAATTTAATGTGTAGTCTAATAAATAGATCAAAATGATTTTTTCACATTGTTGTTGGTTAACTTTAACTAAAATCTGGTAAAGATTTTTAAAAGCGTGTGTTTAAGCTATTTAATACGTATAATTCTAGTGTCCGGGTTTGAATGAATTTATATATTAAAAATATATATTTTAAACAAAAAAGAAAAAAAAATCATAATCTTGTTTGAAAATGAATCCCCAAACTCTAGTGAAATTTTTCATTTCACCTGTAAGTTAAACTCTACTCCAATTTAATATGATTTGCCACTCAAGTTAAAGATAAGCAAAAAAATTAATTTATAAATTTACATTGGAAATATATTCATTTTACTTCTTATATTGCTAATTTATATGTTTATAAATTTTTTTGTTTAAATAGTTTGTGTGGTTTTAAATAAGTTTCTACTTTTTTCTTCTAATTTTAGATATATTTTGTCTATGCCTATTTGGTTTTTTGATAAAATATCTAATGACTAACATTTTATCAAAAAAATGATTCTAGAGGTTGAAAAAATTCATAGTTAAAAGAATGTATTCCTTAGAAGAAACTAATTTCCAAACTTTCGTCTTTGTATTTTCCAAAAAACTATATTTTTTTCTAGAGCATTATCCGATTTCGTATATGACTCCTACAGATCATGTGTTTGGAATATACAAATATATTTGCATGTACACATGTCCATAACTTCTCTCTTTTATGACCTCACTCTACTTTTTATTCCTCCTTCTATGGAAAATATGTAAAAACTATGCTTTTCCACAACTCTAATCTATAGAATACTTTCAATGTAATTGGAAACCCCAACTTATTGAAATTTTAGTAGGGTATTAGCTTATAAATTTTGACATAACATCTATAACTCATTTCATTTTTTATTTGTCATATTTCATATAATGAAATAATTGGCTTAAGGAAACATAATTGCAATATATGACGAAAGTCATATGTAGACATGGTTTAAACAATAAAAACAAATTCTCAATTCTATTTTTAGCATCTCTAGTTAAAAAATATATAGAAATATCTTAGACTGCATTGTTAGGCATTAGACACTAAATACAAAAGCACACAATTTAATAAGAAGAGTTTAGTTTATGCGAAAATACACTTCTATATGTCTCCTTCTTAATGTTTAGCCCAAGAAAACAAAATGTTGAAATCTCAAATTTTGGGATTTCGTAAACATACTTAATAACTATCCATTCTTGATCACCGTGTTAGGCATTTTCTATTATTTCTAGCTCTCCTATGAGGGTTTCGTTGTCATGTGCATTAAGGAAAACTCGACAATGAATCACCTAGTTGTTGCTTATGGTGACAAATTGAGTTTTCATGTATTTCATTAAGGACTCTAAATCATCTACTTGTTTCTTATGATGATAAAATCACTTCATCTATGTTTGAGGCTATTATCATGGAACTTCCACCACTTGTCAAGTGTGTGCCCATTTAAAATTCAAATTTTAAGGCTTTTTTTAGGCTGGACATAATGCATTTTCTATTATTTGTAGCTCTCCTATTTGGGTTCCGTTGTCATGTGCATTAAGGAAAACTTGACAGTCAATCACCTAGTTGTTGTTTATGGTGACAAAATTGAGTTTTCATATATTTCATTAAGGACTCTAAATCATCTAGTTGTTTCTTATGATGACAAAATCACTTCATCTATGTTTGAGGGTATTATCATGGAACTTCCACCACTTGTCGAGTGTGTGCCCATTTAAAATTCAAATTCCAATGCTTTTTTTAGGCCAGACATAATGTCGTGGCAACACTAATATGTTACCTACTTGGGTTCTAGTGATTTGTTAATGGGGTTGATATAAATATTAATAGATAAATTTTAGTCCAATATTTATTAAGCATTGAAAGGGATTAAAATAAAATAGAACATAGTTGATGTGTGGAGAACATATATAGGTTAAAATAGATCTATATTGGTTTATTCTTTTATTAGATATTTCTAGTATTAGTATGGTGAGTTATTGTTTCAATTTGATTTTACATTTGTATGAATTCTTTATTTTTTCAATTTAATTAATTAGCATGAAGACTGCTCCCATAGCATGCCCACATGCATATGTCTCCACTTCGAAGGGATACCTTAATTTTAGTAATTCGAGAACCAATGTTTGACTGATATTCTTGTTTAACACTGCAAAGAATCCACGCTGACCTTGTCCCCACTAGAAACTCTTGCCACTTGACATTATGGTATGGAGTGGTATTGTTACTACTGAAAACAATTCTATGAATTTCTTGAAGTACTATTTCGTGTCAAAAAAACTCCTAACCTCAAAAAGATTTAGTAAGCCTTACTGGCCACTTTTTAATGACCTCTATCTTGGAAGGATCTATCTTCAACTCTCCTCGACCTATCACATATCCCAAATATACCAAAGTATAGTGTGAAAAATCACACTTTTTGAGGTGTGCCAAAAATTAGTGCTTCTTTAAAGTCTTTAGCACCTACATCATATGTGAGATGTGCTACTATTAAGTAGAAATGTATACTAGTAAATCCTGTGAATAAACAATACAAAATTGAACTTATAAAATTGCACAATATATCATTCATTAACTTCATGAATGTAGTT
>JAXQQM020088006.1:15000-33707 GCA_034641835.2 Pinus albicaulis
CATTTAAATAAAAATGTATTTCAAATAAATAAAACAATAATATTCCTGAATAAATTTGATTTACATTATATAATTTTAATGTAGAAAAATTGATTCAGTTAAAAGAAGAAAAGAAAAGAAAAATAAACCTGGAAAATTAAGTGTACGCCAAGAAAGATAAACCTGAAAGACTGAGATTAGATTTTCATTTTTCAAGATAAGACTTAGATTCCCATCCATATTCAAGATTGAAGTAAATGATAAGTGAAATGTGCGCTCAGAATTGGAAAATAAAGAATATGAAGTGAAACATACGCTAAGACTTTGAAAATAAAAATATAATTGAAACTAAAAACTATTAAGTGAAAATAAAAATATAATTGAAACTAAAAAAATACTAAGTGAAACGTAAGCTCAGGCTTGGAAAATAAAAATATAATTGAAACTGTAGCAATAAAAATAAAAAAATTGGAGCTGTAGCAATAATAATAATAATAATGGAGCCACTATTTTTTAAAAATACAAAAGGGAAAGCTAGATGAACAACAAACACAAAATACAGAGCGGGTATAATGATGGCTTAACTGCAGGAAAATAAATAGTGTACAATAACAAAACGAGATCAACAATAAATAGAAATAGATAATCCTGGCCGCTTAACTGCACATTCCTGCACAAACGCGTAAATAGATAATCCTGGCCGCTTAACTGCACAAACGTGTAAATAGATCATAATCATGGCTTAACTGCACAAACGATAACGAAGAGTGACTTCGGCATATGGTTTCCTAACATGTGACTTCGTTATTTTGAGATCAGGGCAAGGGCAAGATGATCGAAAGGCAAGAAAAGTAAAAGTAAAAATTAAGAGGAATTAATGGTAATGGGATTCCCTAGCCAGAACAGAAAAGAGAAGAGCAATTAAAGGACATAGTATATATATAAGAGATTAATGCGGCAATTAGGGACTAATAATAGATTTAAAAACATTAATAGACGTAGTTGAGAGATGAACTCTAGAAGACTGATCCAATCAGAGGGGAAATCACGTCAAAACAGGGGAAGAAATCACTCCAATGACAGATTGATATGGTGAGTCATGGGCTTTTGACGAGGAGGAAGGACAAGAACATTGAACATTCAATTCTACTCTAAATTGAAGAACAAAAAATAAACATACCTGTGACGGCTGGCTGCTGCAACAAATACTCTCTGGTATATAAGAGATTAATGGGATTAGGGACTAATAACAGATTTAAATAAAAACATTAGGCTAGGCAGATACTCTGGCCTCCTAATGAATACAAGCAACACATACCTGTCACGGCTGGCTGGCTGCAACAAATACTCTCTGGCTCCCTCCTCCTCTCCATTGATGACATCGTCCATGCATCCCTTCTTTCTCGCTCGCTGATCTTCTTGATGACACAACGCGTCTTAATTTCATTCGTCCATACCCACCAGATAAAACACTTCCAGTCACAGTTACACGACCAGATAAAAAACTTCCCGGAGAAACATTGACATTATACAGTTACAGAGAAAAGAAAACACTTCCAATAGACATTCAACAAAATTCTCTGCAAATACAAGAAGAGGATGAACTATTTGTTGAGAGGCACCCAAACCATATATATATACACCGGAGGATGAACTATTTGTTGAGAGGCACCCATATATATACATACACCGCACCACAACACCTAAAGCATGAAGAATCCCTTAAGAAAAAGGAGCGGCCACAACGTCTATAACAAAAACAAGACCGTTAAAAGGAGCGGCCACAACGTCTATAACAAAAAGAAGACAAAAAAAGCGGAACGCACAGCTGTCACCACCGAAGTGTAACGCGGAACGCACAGCTGGCATGGCGAAGCGAAAGGTCACGTAAGTGTAAGGTTTACAAGAACAACAAGAAAGGGAAGTGGTGGTGGCGGGGAACCACTCACAGCATTGCAAAACAAACGCGGTCGTCCGATTTAGTTAAAAATATTAAAAGAAATGGCAGGATTTGGTTAAAAATATTAAAAGGGGCAGGCATGGGACATTGGATAAATTTAATAATATATTTCTTTTTAAATTATGTCCCAGCATTCATTCATTTCCAGCAGGCTTCAGGAATCTACTCCTCCCTACATTCTACAAGCTTGAAGTTCCATTTCTGGATGCCCTCCATAACAGACAAGTACAAGTGATATTGGATCCACTGTTTCCAATTAGAGCGTTGTTTCTGCCATCAATTTCGATGATGCAGTAACTCTGAGACGACGAAGAGTTCGATTCATGCATGGCAGACCCCGAAGTGCCGGTGTCAGACGATGAAGAGTTCGATTCAGATTTCCTGGGTTCCGCAATTAGGTAATTTAAGTGTAATTAATATCTATGAAAGATTGGGTCAATTTGAATAAAAAGAATAATTAAATTACAAAGTTAATAATATCATTCATTTACTGTAATTACAATCGAACAAAATATTCTGTAGTTACAATCCCACGTGACGTGGGAGAGTGGACTAGAATGGACTCGTGTGGTGACTTTTCTTTTATTCCTAAATTATATTTATTTTTTAATAATATATATCTTATCTGATTTTATTTTAGTTTAAGTGGAATCACGATGAGAATGCATTGTTTCTTTTTTAAACAAATAGTCTCTTTTTTTGAAAAATTGTCAAGAATTGCAGATTATTATAAATGTTTGTTAAAATAAAATTTGATTGAAAATTCGAATAGTTGTTTTGAACATTTTTATTTTTAATATAAAGTAATACGTTAAGAAAATTAAAATTATTTTCACCAATTTGAAATTAGATTTGAATAAGAGTGTATAGAAATAATTTGAAATTAGATTTTAATAAGAGTGTATAGAAATAATTTGAAATTACATTTTAATACGAGTGTATAGAAATAATTTGAAATTACATTTTAATGGAGTTGTCTACTTACACAATATAATAGCTTTTAAAAAATTAGGTAGTTGGAGGGTTTGAATTGCATTTTTTTATGGTGGAAATGAATTCAGCGCCATAAAAAACCCTTATAGCACCCAAAATACTAAAGTTTAACCACTGTAATCCATATTTTCAAAAATCTTTACCGCAATTTTCGAAAATCTTTGTCGTAATACAACCATTTTAATAAGAACGTATAGAAAACATTTGAAGTGAAACTGATTTTTTTGTATTTTCAACTTATTTAAAATCACATAAATCATTTCATCTCACTTTCTAAAATAAATAAACTCCATAATACATAACATAACATTTTAAACTTATTTATATATAAAAAATCATATTAGCTATTTACCTATAATAGGATCAAAATAGGATGATACTTTTCTACAAAATTTTAAACTCAATTTATAATTTTGCGTATAACATTTTCTATAGAAAATTTTAAACTCAAGTTATAATTTTGGGTATAAGATTTTCTATCCTCATAAATTGTTTTTCCATAGGTTAATCAAAGTTTCATTTATGCTAACTATTTTTTAATATCAATTTAAATTTATTTGCAAATAAATGTAGATATTAATTTATTTATTTTTTAATATATTTTTATCTAAATAATATATAACTTTTATTTAAATTATTTGGTTCTTTTAATTTTATTATAAATCTAAAATTAAAAAAATGCTTTGCATACTAGATGAAACATTCTTTAAGTTAAATGTATAATTTTCAATCATTTTTTTTATTTCGATATATGCATTTAATAATTTGATTTTTTATTTATATTATATTTATTAATTTTAAAATTAAAATAAATTTAATAATTTCTTGTTTGTTAAACTATTTGTGATTTGCCGAATTAACAGATGATTTAAGAAAGTTTTGAAACTTTACCAACTTACAAAATATAAGTTTGGTATTTCTAAAGTAAGTTTGGAAACTTTACTAACCTACAAAATATAACCCTAAAAGTCCAATAACCCTCATAAAACTCCACCTAAATCTAATTCGCTAAATCAAACACAAAATAAATAAATAAATAAATAAATATATATATATATATATATATATATATATATAACACCTACATCAATTGTGAAAAGATTTGTCGATGACACCTGTGTTGTGTGGCCCCATGGTAAGGAGAAATTGGACCTTTTCTACCAGCATCTTAATGATCAATCTGACTTCATTAAGTTCACCATGGAGTTTGAAGATAATGGTATCTTGCCTTTTCTTGATGTCCTCCTTTCTAGGAATGAAGATGGTTCTTTGTCTCATCAAGTTTTTAGAAAGAAGACACACACCGAGCAGTATTTACATGCTAGTTCTCACCATTTCCCTGCTCAGAAGCTCGGGGTTCTCAACACCTTAGCTACCAGAGCCTTTAGAATCTCTGATGTTAACCATTTTGAAGGTGAAAAGGCTCATCTCCTTAAAGTTTTTAATAAAAATGGTTATAGTATGAGTCACTGCCTTAAAGCTTTTCAAAAAGCGGAAAGGGGTCCTAGAGTTAGGAAAGATCCTTGCGATCGATTATCTGGAGTTCACCTTCCGTTTATCCAAGGTACTACGGATAAAATCGCTAGGATCCTTAAGAAGTTTAATGTATCCTCTACGTTTAAACCCTACCGCACCATTCGAAGTTCCCTTAGATCTGTTAAAGACCCGATTTGCCCTAAGGATGGTAAGGGTGTGTACTTGATTCCATGCTCTTGTGGGACGCCTTACATTGGTGAAACGGGTCGGTCTATTAATCAAAGAATTCATGAGCATGTAGCTGACCTTAAGCATAATAGATCACGCTCCTCAGCCCTAGCAGAGCATGTTGAGAAGACTAATCATCACATTTGCATTGAAGATGCTAAGGTGATTGCGAAGATCGACCATTTCCACCACCGCAAGTTGCGAGAAGCCTTGGAAATTGAAAAGAGGCCTCTCAACCTGAACAGGGATGATGGGTGGATGGTTAGCAGGTGTTGGATTCCTGCTCTTCATTCCTAAAATTAAAATAAAATAAATTTATGTATTATTTATTTATTTATTTTATTTATTTTTATATTATTATTATTATTATTTTAAATATATATATATATATATATATATATTTTTTTTAAATTTATTTATTTATTTATTTATTTATTTATTTTTTTTTTTTTTTAAATTTTAATTTATTATTATTATTATTATTTTATTATTTTTTAAATCTATAAAATAAATATATAAATAAGTAAATAAATTAATAAATATTAATAAAATAAATTAAAATAAAAATTATTAAAAATTAAATTATTATTATTTATTTAATTTAATTTTTAATTTTTATTATTATGATTGTTATTATTTTTATTATTTTTAATCCTTTATGTTTTTAAATAATATTAAACAAAATAAATATTTTAATTTATTATTATTATTATTATTTTTAAAATTGAAATATTCCTTTATTTATTTAATCTTCTAGAATATTTTGAATGATTCCTATTGTAAATTAAATAAAAATTAAAATTAAAATTAAAAATAATATTAAATAATATTCATATTATAAACTTTAATCTTTTTATATATATTTCTTGACTTTTTATTTTTTTGGCTTTGATTTAGTCTAACTAGACGTTATTTTTCAACGGATAGTTGGAGCTTCTCATATCTATTTAATTGGGTCTCTTGATCAGATTTTCCTTGATCGATGATGAACCACAATTTGGTTAAATAGCGTCGACAAATTTATTTGGATGTGATTTTCACCAAAGAAAGATTTTTCGATTTAAGAAAGTTTTGAAACTTTACCAACTTACAAAATATAAGTTTGGTATTTCTAAAGTAAGTTTGGAAACTTTACTAACCTACAAAATATAACCCTAAAAGTCCAATAACCCTCATAAAACTCCACCTAAATCTAATTCGCTAAATCAAACACAATATATATATATATATATGTATATGTATATATATATATATATATATATATATATATATATATATAACACACCTACATCAATTGTTACAACCATACTTGGCCATCCAAAATGTTCAAGAATAGATACTCTTTGAATCAATGGATGAAATTCAAAAAAGTAACTTCCTTGCATATCTAAATCACGTGTTTAAACCATACTTAAATTAATTTTTTACAAAACATGATTAAAAATTTACTATGCCATTTGTTGACCGCCACCTATCAAAATTAACAAGTGATGGTTCAAACTAAAATGACACCTATTTGATGGTTCAAATTCTCAAATAAACATGAATTCTCAAAAAAAATGTGAGCACGCCACCTATCAAATTAGGATGAACTGGGAAGATGAACGTGGGTGGAATGGAAGATTACGGTTTAGTATTATGGGCCACGCGTAGGTTTTATCGAACGTGGGTGAGAGCGAGCAGGTGAGCGGCTTGTTGATGAAGGCGAATGGAATTGAGCTGGCATAACGTTTTAGGTTCAACTTTCATTCGTTTAGTATTATGGGCCACGCGTAGGTTTTATCGAACTGGGCGAGAGCGGGCAGGTGCGGATGGAATTGAGCTAGCATAACGTTTCAGGTTCAACTTTCATTTGCCTATAAATTTCATGCATTTGAGTAATCCTTTCATTCACCTGTAAATTTCATGCATTTGAGTAATCCGCCCGACAAGCGAGTACATTTTGTTTATCCGAGTAGTAAAATCTTTGTCAAGTTCGATTTTATTGGAAAGAAATTTTTCATGGTGAATTCTGGGGTCACAAGACGGGGAGGCTACAAGCTTTGTCCATTGTTAAGATTGTGGCATGCTTTCTCACGATGATGATTACGACTTTCTTCTGGGCGATAGTAATGCTAATACTGCTTCCCTGGCCTTACGAGAGAATCAAGCAAGGAAATGCCTATGGCCACGTTACGGGTAGAATGCTGGTACGATTATTTTCCCTTGTTATGTTAAGGTTCTTCTCCAAACTTACTATTTGCTTTCATTCTTAAATTACTATTTTCCTATCCTTCCATCACCGTGTCCTGATACTCTTGAAAGTTTTATTAATGAACAGATATAACTTTTTGTTACGCTGGGGCAGGCCTAGGCTGGTTCGAGACCACTCTCCATTTATCACTTTGGGATTATTGATTTGAGAAGGGAATCTTGAAATGAAACAAATATATGTTCATGATTTGTACAAAAAGATGCAATTACAGGAAGATTTTTTAATAATGTATGAACAAATTTTTGTCAAGCTACAAGAACGGACGATTTCTATAGGTTATTTTTGGTTGGAAACTGTGAAGAAACGGCTCATTGTGAAAATGACTATGTATTGTGAATCGCAAGCTATGTGGTACCTCAGGTCATAGAGCTTGGAAAAGACTCTGAAAATGACTATGTATTGTGTATCACAAGCTATTTGGTACCTCAGGTCATAGAGCTTGGATCAGACTGTCAAGAATTGAGGTAGACAAGTATAAAATAGAGGTTGTTATGACAAGTGATAACTATCATCAAATCTGGATTTATGATAAAAACTTACAAACTTGAACAGATCGAAGATAAGGGGGCAATTAAAAGAGCTCAAAGAATGTACTTGCAGTATAATGGTCGTATAGTTGGGTGAACAAAGGAGTTACGAACCCTGACTATCTATGCAGATTCATACAAGCATACTTGAGGCGGAATATTATGGATATATTGAAGACACAGAGACATTATTGCATAAATTCTTCCTGCCCTGCACTAAAATAAGGTTATTCGTTGGATGTCTATATGGTTATCATATGCGATGTATTACTACATCTTAGAAAGTTACATATAAATTAAGTTTTTTGTTGTGTTGGCATTAATAAATCAAAGCTCTGCATCATAGCAACGTTCACATATATTGTGCAGTGGTTATATTAATACATTGCAGCGTTATCAGGTATGGGCAGGTTCTATTCATTCGCTGGCACGACATTGCTATTATATCATTATTTGGCACAATATCTGGCAGCATTATTTTATAGACAGTTCTCTTGTGTCATGGCATCCTGCAACATTCATTGATACATTGGAGAGCATTAAAAATGTAGGTCTCATTATCAAGCTTTGGAGAGCATTAAAATAATTATCATTTGGAGCCAGCGAAATAGAAGTGACATTAATATGAGAGGGAATGATACACAGAGAGGCCGACTCATAGCGCATACTCGAAAGGGAATAAGCCATGGGGCAGAGGCAGCATATATTGCACGGTTGGATTAGCGTCTAATTGGAGTGGTGTTGATATATATTTGCAGCATCTTTTATTGATTATAGCGGAATTTAATAATACACCTTGATATTATATGAACTGGTATTATATTGACGTTAGTTGAATTAGTATTATATTGCCATATGTATTAATAGTGCTCCTTAACAGAGTTAAATAACACTTTAGGCTTCAATATTTATATATTGTACGTGAGATCACTTCCAGGTTAGCACTTGTTTAACAAAAAAGAAATAAGTAAGATGTCTCTTGAATTCAAATACGATATATGAACCATGATGTTTTTATTGTGTTTTCCCAACAAATAAAAAACAAAAAAACATCCTCCTCTTACCTTAGGATCTGAATCTATCATGGAAATGTCGCACACTCTATTGATGATAGAACAGGATCCTAGTGGGACGCACGCAAGCAATGTATTTTCAACAAAGTTGGTGGTTGTTTGTAATATAACTACGCTTCTTATTGTTGCATCAGGTAACCAGGCACTCATTGCCACATTCGATTTAAGAAACCAAATAGTTTTTCCACAATGTGCTTGTTAATACAATGTAGAGAGCAGCGTATGCAGTGTGATGGAGAGTAGTATCTAATATGGAAGTGTTTTACGTGATAGAGAGTAGTATCCTAATATGGAAGTGTTTTCCAATATATGGTAGAACATTTCAAATAAATTTCCCAGCATTAATTATCTTATTTTGACAATCCATTGCATTCATTATGGTTGAACTTCCAAACATTCATGGTAAATGCAGCATATGGATACATAACATATTATAACCATATTATACGTAGCATATGGATAAACGCATCATATGAATAAACAAAACATATGGTGAACGCAACATATTATATGGATACGTAACATATGGAGCAACACAAATAAGCATTGGAATATTGGAACAAAATGTTGGAACAAAAAAATTAGAACAAAGCGTTGATGGTAGTGTTGATAAATATTATTAATATATATTATTAATAAATATTATAATATTATTAATATATCAATCGATATTATTAATATATATAAAATATTTTTGTGATTTTAATTATAATTAATATATTGATAAATATACTTATTAATATATAATATATATATTTCAAGTTAATATAATAAAATTATTATATATAATATCATGAATTAAGTATTTTAATACTTATCATGAATTGAATACAAAAACCAAGGTTGATTGTGTTTTTTTAGTTTTGTTTTCTTAAAATAATACTTTATTATTATAAAAATTAACTCATTTTAAATAACTATGTATTTAAAAAAATATAGATTGGAACAAATCACACTATCCTGAACGTACTATATGATTTGAAAACCATAAAATATAGTTTTACATTTGAAAGTCATTCAAATAAATTATAAATATAAATTCAATAAATAATTTTTATATTAGATTTTATTTAGGAAATATTAATTTTATTATTGATTTTTTTATATAATAATTTGGAGTGTTTTTTATTTTTAACATACAAAATTTAAACGAATTCTGTTTCTTTTAATTTTAGGATAAATTTTAATAAACACTAATCATTATTATTAATTATCATTATTAATTTTTTTATAATAAAAAAAAAATGAAATTAATAATATAAATAAAACTTAAAGTTTACTTTAAAAAATTAAGTTTTTTATATCATATGTTTTAAATATTAATTTAGGAAAATAAAATATTAAAAAGGTTTAAAAATATAAATTTGGTAGTATAAGTAATACAATCTTTATTATTTTTTTTATTAAAAGTGTATGAGATGTGTAATTTCTTTTATGCTTACTCTAGCTTTGACACATCTTTCCTAAAATAAAAATAAAATGTTCATTAAATTAAGAAATAATGTCAACTATAATGAGAACAAAAAAAATTACATATGTTTGGTTCATTTTAATTAAAAACGTTATTGGACCAATAGATGCATTAGAAAACCCTATATGATAGAGATATATAATTCCTTTTGTGCTCAATCAATAACATATTTTGATGGAAGAAGAGAAAAAAAACTTATATTTCTCATTTAATATATATATATATATATATATATATATATATAATTCTTAAATGTTTCATTCCCTAAACAAAACAAATAATTTAAATCAATTCCCTTGGGTTCACCAATTCCTTTGGTTTACAATATTAAACCCTTGGGTTTATTAGTTCTTTTGGTTTATAATATGAATAATAGATCAATGTCATCCATGATCAAATGTCACATTTTGACAAATATTGTCTCAATATGAAAATCACCCATGGCCAACCATGGTCATAGTTGGTCCAACGTCGCATTGTGACAACAATTGTCTCAATGTTTAAATCAATTCCCTTGGGTTCACGAATTACTTTGGTTTATAATTTGTTGGGTAATGGATTTCCCTTGGGCTCACCAATTCCTTTGGTTTATAATATTAAACCCTTCGGTTTATTAGTTCTTTTGGTTTATAATATGAATAATCGATCGATGTCATCCATAATCAAATGTCACATTCTGACAAATATTGTCTCAATATGAAAATCACCCATGGCCAACCATGGTCATAGTTGGTCCAACGTCGCATTGTGACAATAATTGTCTCAATGTTTAAATCAATTCCCTTGGGTTCACCAATTCCTTTGGTTTATAATATTAAACCCTTGGGTTTATTAGTTCTTTTGGTTTATAATATGAATAATCGGTCAACTTCATCCATAATCAAATGTCACATTTTGACAAATATTGTCTCAATATGAAAATCACCCATGGCCAACCATGGTCATAGGTGGTCCAATGTCGCATTATGACAACAATTGTCTTAATGTTTAAATCAATTCCCTTGGGTTCACCAATTCCTTTTCTTTTGGTTTATAATATGAATAATTGATCAATGTCATCCATGATCAAATGTCACATTGTGACAAATATTGTCTCAATATGAAAATCACCCATGGCCAACCATGGTCATAGTTGGTCCAACGTCCCATTGTGACAACAATTGTCTCAATGTTTAAATAAATTCCCTTGGGTTCACTAATTCCTTTGGTTTATAATTTTTTGGGTAATGGATTTCCCTTGGGTTCACCAATTCCTTTGGTTTATAATATTAAACCCTTCGGTTTATTAGTTCTTTTGGTTTATAATATGAATAATCGATCGATGTCATCGATAATAAAATGTCACATTCTGACAAATATTGTCTCAATATGAAAATCACCCATAGCCAACCATGGTCATAGTTGGTCCAACATCGCATTGTGACAACAATTGTCTCAATGTTTAAGTCAATTCCCTTGGGTTCATGATGCAGGAGCATCAAGGGAAATTTTTTTATTTGTAAATATGTTAGAAAGGGGGTGTGACAATTTTTAATATTTTATTAATTAAATTGTTATTTTAAATAAAATAGGAGAAAGTGATGATTATGTAAATATTCTTTTATTAAAAGGATATGTGAGAATTTAGTTAGTTAAAGATATAAAGGGATAAGAATCTAGATAAGAGGATTTGTTGAGATATTTTAGTGATATTGAGATATTAAGGGGATTGAGCATTAAATTAGATCATTTTTAAAATTGTATAAATAGGAGGGGGTTTTGAGAGAAAAATACATTGAGATAGTAGAGATTGTGAGTGAGTGTGAGTAGAGAGTGAGAGGTTTTCTGCTTGGACACCTTCGGGCCGTTTATAGAGGGCCATCAATTCCGAATATCTGGCCAACAAAAGTTTGTAAGTAATTTGTTTTGTTTCAGATTATATATATATATATACATTGGTTTATTGTGAAAACTGTATGTGTTTCTGGCTAAACGTATATATATATGACTTGAGGTATCGATCATTGAAAGATCAACTGAAGGAAGTGTGAAATACTCAATAGTTGGAAGGATTGATATTAATATGACAATTGTTAAATCCATGTGAGTGCTTATTTTTGTTGAATGAATGGTGGTTCGATCTGTAATGAAAGGAAGAGAGCACCAGTGAAGCTGTGAGCTTCATAATAAACAAAGAAAGGCTCGGTTTAACTTTGAAGAAGCCGTAATAGATCATTGAAAAACGTTGGAAAATCGATTTAATTTCAATAAGTCGATGTTGTGGTAACGCATTAACAGAGAGTGGTTTTTGTTTTCCAACATAGAACTCGGCATTTTAAACCTTCTGGAATGTACGCAGAGGGTTATAATTGAATCAAATATTATGTCCTAAATCCATGAAACAGTGATTGTTAAATGCAGATGTGCAGAGGGGAGTTTTGAAAAAAAGTTGATTTGTATTTCAGCTGAAATGAAGAAAACGTAATGCGTTGTTTCAAATACTGGTTATTCTAAAACGAATTTAAGTGTTGGGTTCAGATTCATGTGAAGGAATTGATTGAATGTTTAATGAAGAACGCAGGTGATTGCCAGAGGTAATTTGAATCTGTTCAAAGTTTGCTGAAGCTCAGCTCTAATATGCCCAGAAATTGTGAATTGACGTAATAGGCGCCATTCTTGTTTTAATTCTGGAAATATGTATCGGCTATTGAAATCCGATTTGGAGAAGTCAATATTAAATCTGGAATTACTGGTGTCTGAGGGACGCAGTAAGAAATTTATGAGTTTTGTGGATGTACTGAATTATATTGCTGGAATCGATTCCTCTAGTGGCATCGATTGGAGGAATTCTGTTCGATTAAATATGCTGTAGACGAGTGAATACAATTGAAGTCAATTTCAGGTCTGTGTAATTCAGATTCAGAGGAATCGAATGTCAGTTTGAAGCGGCAGTTCGAATATTTAAGATCCAGTTTGGAAGTAGCGGCGAAGATCCAAGTCCGCGCTGGAAATGATCTGAGTCAGCGCTGGAATCTAAATGCAGGTATGGGCAGTATCATTTTCTAAATTAAATGAACAGGTTGAATGTATGAGTCTGCGATGTTTAGAAAGAGCGCTGCTGAATTCTGGAAAGGTATGTTGTGGCTTAAATCTGAGTTTATAATTGCCATAGCAGAAAACTGTTTGAAGAAATGTGTGAAAAAAGTTAAACACAATAAAATGGAGTTTTGTAATTGCCAGATTAAGGTTTAATACATGGGCACATTTGTTTTATGGATATTTTATTTGAAATCCGGTATTAAAACCCATATGAGAAGTGATGGGTAGAATGCGCTGGTTGTTGAATATAAAAGGAGAGTTTCAATGAAATGATGATAGCAGTAGGAGATTTCATATCAGAATGCATGAAATTGATCTGCATCAGTAATTTGTAAGTTGAATTTTTAAGAGGGAAAATGTGCATACATTGAATATGATGTGATTTTTGAAAAGGGCAAGGGCGCATAATATTGGAATTTATGAGTTAAGCATTTTCTTAACTAGTTCATATGTTAAGGGCATAAACAATGTAACTACATTGGAAGTTTAATGTGTGGCTATTTGATTGACAATTTGATGCTTATGAAATGGTTGTAATTGGGAAATGTATGAAATGGGTTCAGACGTGAAACTACAAGCTTCCGCACATTAGATGAAATTTGCCAGACATTAAGGTTGTAATTTGGGGCAAATGCTGAGATGCATTCTTATATACATGGTTGTTTGAAGATCCTGGGTATTGCAGGTTATGCCTGCATCATTTTTGGTATCAGAGCTTGGCTCTGTTGAAATGAGAATGTTTGTTTTCTAAATGAAGACAGAAGGTTTTGTTGAAGAACTGAAATGTATTTTTGAATATGTGATGAATGAAGAATCGTGCAGGTATTGTGTTTGTTTAATTTTGATTTGAGTTTCACTGACAAGAAATGGATTGAGGATTGATGGTTGCGGCAATGAAGTATGTCAGCAAAGGAGATCAAGGGATAGTAATGAAAGAAGCTGTTAATGATTTCTGAGTGGAAGAAACTCAACAAAGAAGGAATTTTTGCTGACAGCTAAAGTTTACCAGATAAAGCCAGAAGATTGGAAGAGAGGATCAGATTTTAAAATCTGATTGACAGTAGTTGAATATCGAGAAATTGTGCAGAGGAAGCATAAAGATTTGCTGAAACAGATTTGCAGGAGTGGTAAGATTCTGAAGGTAATTGAAGTGCAGGAGAATGGAAGGACAAGATCAGACGAGATATTGGAGGTAAGATGATATGGTTTTATTTGGATTTGAAGAATAGAATATTGTAGTCTTTGCATTGAAGTATTATTGCAACTCCCAAAAGGCAATGTGATTAGAATTGCTAACAGATAAAGGAAGCTGGTGAAAGTTTCTAAGTGAAAACATAGATGTGGCATAACCTTGAGGAATTCCAATAGAGATTGGAAAAGGAGGACAGTTGTGTTCTTAGAACAGGCAGATGAGTTGAAGCCCAGGAAGAGCAAAGAGAAGTGCTCAAAGGAGGTTACAGAGATAGAGAACCAATTGCTTGCCAAAAGACTGAGTGAGGAGAGCTTGGTGAGGTAAGTGGCGGCAGGACAGGACTTGCTGCTGAAGAGGCTTTAGAGCAACGCATAGTAAAGTGAGTGAGAAACTCATAGAGATGGAAAGGATGATGACTAGTGACAGTCGTAACAGAGGTTCTGAAATAAACCACAGCAGAGGACAAAAGAAGAAGGATGCTAAGGAAATTGGCATACAGAGACAGTTAAGCAAAGAGGAATATGAGAGGGAGAAGGCTGAGATAGTAGTTCAGCTTGAGGTGTTAATGGAGATGTTGCAAAGAAATGAGGAAGACCAGAAGCATGGTTATGTCATGAGAAAGAAGCTGAAGTGGTAGAGGCTACAAGAGAAGAGGAATCATCAGGTGAATATGCAGTTGATAAAGGAACTAAGGGAACTTGAACAGGTTATAGATGCCAAACAGAGGATAGAGAAGCTCGAAATAATTGAGCTACAGCAAAAGGAAGATGCTAAAGAAGATGTTGAAGTTTTGATATGTTACCCAGAAAGGGGACCATTACTTTTTGAAAGTGATGAAGAGCTAGAGGAGTTGAATCATATGAATGATTCGAAGCAGCCCGAAGACTTGATGACTGAAGCATCAAATAAGACCGTAAGGTCTTGTGATTTTAAAACTAATGATTTGTGTATGATTGCAGGTTTGGAAGAAGAGGAAGAACATCTACTGAAGGATGTTAAGGAAGATTTAGCAGAAGAAAGACCATGTGATAATGAGACAATAAAAAATGAGGAAATGGAAGATCATGTAAAATTTCCAAAGTCCACTCCAAGTAAAATCATTGAGTTATATAGAGAATTAGACTTTCAAAGGAGGAAATTGGAAGAGCAGAGGATGAATGTCCAGGATAGATTGCTGAAGAAGGATGACAAAGCGGTTGTCATAAATAATAATCAAGAAGAAATTGACAGATGCAGAAAACAGAGGCAAGAAATTGTTCTAAAAGACAATGTAGCAGCAGCAGAAAAGGTGCAAAACAGCAGTAAGGGTGAAAAGGAAGCGATCAAAACAAGTGAAGAACAAGCAAGAATGAGAGTTCAGCAATCAAGAGATGGAAACAATCAGCAGACAGAGGATATACTGGACAGAGAAATTGAGTTGATAAGGAGGTTAATGAGAAAAACATCCCAGAGAAAGACAGTAGCAAGAAAGAAAAGGAGTGACAACAAGAGGAAGACAGTAGCAGACTTGGAAGGCAGAGCAAGTGGAGCACTACAACACAAAATATGGAAACCTAGAAGACAACAACAGATAACAACAGCAGTAAAGCAATTGACAAGCACAGAAAGATTACAAAATAAAATTTGGGATCTAGGAAGAAATAATTATTCAGACTTATGACCAGGTGGTCATAAATTTTCTTACATGGGGAGCCCGATGCAGGAGCATCAAGGGGCATTTTTTTATTTGTAAATATGTTAGAAAGGGGGTGTGACAATTTTTAATATTTTATTAATTAAATTGTTATTTTAAATAAAATAGGAGAAAGTGATGATTATGTAAATATTCTTTTATTAAAAGGATATGTGAGAATTTAGTTATTTAAAGATATAAAGGGATAAGAATCTAGATAAGAGGATTTGTTGAAATATTTTAGTGATATTGAGATATTAAGGGGATTGAGCATTAAATTAGATCATTTTTAAAATTGTATAAATAGGAGGGGGTTTCGAGAGAAAAATACATTGAGATAGTAGAGATTGTGAGTGAGTGTGAGTAGAGAGTGAGAGGTTTTCTGCTTGGACGCCTTCGAGCAGTTTATAGAGGGCCATCAATTCCGAATATCTGGCCAACAAAAGTTTGTAAGTAATTTGTTTTGTTTCAGATTATATATATATATACATTGGTTGATTGTGAAAAATGTATGTGTTTCTGGCTAAACGTATATATATATGACTTGAGGTATCGATCATTGAAAGATCGACTGAAGGAAGTGTGAAATACTCAATCGCTGGAAGGATTGATATTAATATGACAATTGTTAAATCCATGTGAGCACTTATTTTTGTTGAATGAATGGTGGTTTATATCGATCTGTAATGAAAGGAAGAGAGCGCCAGTGAAGCTGTGAGCTTCATAATAAACCAAGAAAGGCTCGGTTTAACTTTGAAGAAGTCGTAATAGATCATTGAAAAACGTTGGAAAATCGATTTAATTTCAATAAGTCGATGTTGTGGTAATGCCTTAACAGAGAGTGGTTTTTGTTTTCCAACATATAACTCGGCATTTTAAACCTTCTGGAATGTACGCAGAGGGTTATAATTGAATCAAATCTTATGTCCTGAATCCATGAAACAGTGATTAGTCCTGAATCCATGAAACAGTGATTGTTAAATGCAGATGCGCAGAGGGGAGTTTTGAAAAAAAGTCGATTTGTATTTCAGCTGAAATGAAGAAAACGTAATGCGTTGTTTCAAATACTGGTTATTCTAAAACGAATTTAAGTGTTGGGTTCAGATTCATGTGAAGGAATTGATTGAATGTTTAATGAAGAACGCAGGTGATTGCCAGAGGTAATTTGAATCTGTTCAAATTTTGCTGAAGCTCAGCTCTAATATGCCCAGAAATTGTGAATTGAAGTAATAGGCACCATTCTTGTTTTAATTCTGGAAATATATATCAGCTATTGAAAACTGATTTGGAGAAGTCAATATTAAATCTGGAATTACTGGTGTCTGAGGGATGCAGTAAGCAATTTATGAGTTTTGTGGATGTACTGAATTATATTGCTGGAATCGATTCCTCTAGTGGCATCGATTGGAGGAATTCTATTCGATTAAATAGGCTGTAGATGAGTGAATACAATTGAAGTCGATTTCAGGTCCGTGTAATTCAGATTTAGAGGAATCGAATGTCAGTTTGAAGTGGCAGTTCAAATATTTAAGATCCAGTTTGGAAGGAGCAGCGAAGATCCAAGTCCGCGCTGGAAATGATCTGAATCAGCGCTGGAATCTAAATGCAGGTATGGGCAGTATCATTTTCTAAATTAAATGAACAGGTTGAATGTATGAGTCTGCGATGTTTAGAAAGAGCGCTGCTGAATTCTGGAAAGGTATGTTGTGGCTTAAATCTGAGTTTATAATTGCCATAGCAGAAAACTGTTTGAAGAAATGTGTGAACAAAGTTAAACGCAATAAAATGGAGTTTTGTAATTGCCATATTAAGGTTTAATACATCGGCGCATTTGTTTTATGGAAAGTTTATTTGAAATCTGGTTTTAAAACCCATATGAGAAGTGATGGGTAGAATGCACTAGTTGTTGAATATGAAAGGAGAGTTTCAATGAAATGATGATAGCAGTAGGAGATTTCATATCAGAATGCATGAAATCGATCTGCATCAGTAATTTGTAATTTGAATTTTTAAGAGGGCAAATGTGCATACATTGAATATGATGTGATTTTTGAAAAGGGCAAGGGCGCATAATATTGGAATTTATGAGTTAAGCATTTTCTTAACTAGTTCATATGTTAAGGGCATAAACAATGTAACTACATTGGAAGTTTAATGTGTGGCTATTTGATTGACAATTTGATTCTTATGAAATGGTTGTAATTTGGAAATGTATGAAATGGGTTCAGACGTGAAACTACAAGCTTCCGCACATTAGATGAAATTTTCCAAACATTAAGGTTGTAATTTGGGGCAAATGCTGAGATGCATTCTTATATACATGGTTGTTTGAAGATCCTGGGTATTGCAGGTTATGCCTGCGTCAGTTCACCAATTCCTTTGGTTTATAATTTTTTGGGTAATGGATTTCCCTTGGGTTCACCAATTCCTCTGGTTTATAATATTAAACCCTTGGGTTTATTAGTTCTTTTGGTTTATAATATGAATAATCGATCAACGTCATCCATAATCAAATGTCACATTCTGACAAATATTATCTCAATATGAAAATCACCCATGGCCAACCATGGTCATAGTTGGTCCAACGTCGCATCATGACAACAATTGTCTTAATGTTTAAATCAATTCCCTTGGGTTCACCAATTCCTTTGGTTTATAATATTAAACCCTTCGGTTTATTAGTTCCTTTGGTTTATAATATGAATAATCGATCAATGTCATCCACAATCAAATGTCACATTATGACAAATATTGTCTCAATATGAAAATCACCCATGGCCAACCATGGTCATAGTTGGTCTAAA
>JAXQQM020070838.1:0-80734 GCA_034641835.2 Pinus albicaulis
TCATCAAGCAAGGAAAAACGATCAAAGCGAAACAATCATAAACGAGACAAGGAAAACCGGACGATCCCCAGTGGAGTCGCCAATTTGTTGAGGAGGTAAATCCCCTCTGCGGACAGAGGCGATCCCTACTAGCCCAGCAGGGGTCTAGCAACAAACAAACAATGCTATGACGCAAGCTCCTAGTTACGAATGAAAGACTTGGGATAAGAGCCTACCTGGATTCCAACGCTATGATCCGAAGAAGAAGATGTCCCCGTCCTTCAGCCCTGGCAGATCACAATCCTTCCGCGATCTCCGCGGATGAACACCTGCACACAGAAGAAACGAACAGATACATGCATAGGAACCAGCATAAGTAACTAAACATCGGTCAGAAAAGATATTACTCGCATTAACATGATGGAAAAAGGAGTGGAACCATAATCATAGTCATCTATTAAAATGATAAACGAATAGAAGTTACAACCAAGTTCTGACGTCGCAGCTTCCTTCGAACGGGTCTCCGGTCGTCCACGTCTCGCAAAGCTCGCCAAGGAAAGGGAAAACTTCTCCAGAGTCTCGTAACAATGGTCTCCTCGCTTGAATGGGCCTTAAGGGAAAGAAGGGATTCTTTACAACACAAAGGCACTTGGGAATAGGGAGATGCAAAGCTTCAGCACTTCAAGACTATCAGCCTTTCAGCCTTTCAACCCCTTCATCAATGGATGAAGGCTATATTTATAGAGGAGAGGAGGAGGTTGGGATCCCTACAATAGTGGAAGGGAGGCCTTATCCTTTGGGAGGTTCCCCATATGGTGGAAACAAGAGGCCAAAGGAGGAAGGCCGTGGTTATTCAGGCGAAACCACTCTTGATGACTCATCCACGAAGTTGTTGTAATCGAAACTTCGCCTCCTTTTTTAAAAACTTTCCATAAACAGAGTGGCGCGGGTTCAACACTGGGACAGAGCGCCAATTGGCGCGGGCTCAGTGTTAATTTTCCCCCATTGGCGCGAGTACATAACGGGCTACCAGCGCCAATGCAAAAACATGTGTTTTTAGTGGTCTGCTCAGGAAATGATAAACAGAAATGTTATCCTCATGGAAAGGGATGCAATGAAGGTATTTTCAAGGCTTGACACCGCCATTTGTCACGAATGACCCTCCAATGGGGCGAGATGGGGATTGCAGACGGTGACAAATTATCGTGTAACAAGGAGGAAGATGCAACTCTCGCATCTAAGGGACAGCATGGGCAACAGAGAAGGAAGAAGAAGGACCTCTCGAAGGTCATATGCTTCAGGTGTGTGGAATTAGGACATTTCGCCACACAGTGCCCTATGAAAAATAAGGGCAAAGAAGATTCTTATTTGAAGGTTGTAGCAGCTAAGGATGATGATGGGGATGATGACGATGTTGCCATGAGTGCCCATGTGCCTCGAGAGAAGAGGTGGGGCGACATAGATCGGTAGTTCTCTTGACCTTCAAATGTTGGGCAAGATCGTTGAGGTGTCCAAAACTCTTGGATCATATATGAGCTACGGGAGCCCTTAATGACAATAGCAAGATGATTGGAGTCAGTGGTGCGAGAAGGTTGGAGCGACAATGGCAAAGCTAAGACGACTGAAGTCTGAAGTAGAGTAGAGCAGAGGCAGCAGCAACGTAGCAACAGCAACACAGTGCAAAGCAGTGCTTATGCAGTGCAGAGCATGAGAGGGCCAGCGCAGATTAGCAACAGAGGGAGCTTCACCATCGAGATGCATCCAAACTGACTTGCATGTCAGGATTTTGGGATGTTTCAATTGCTTCACTCAGCAACTGAGTTGCAGTGCAACAATTAGCAATGGTAGTGCTATGGGCAGCATGATGCAGCATTTGAGAGGGAGTTGCAGTACAGATGAGGTAGTGACAGTGGCAATGTCATGGGCAGTAGTACAGAAGGCAACAACGCAGTGGATGAGGGGCAGCAACTGAGCATCAGCAGCGCAGAGTACCGATGTCGTGGATCAGTGTGATACTTCTAGCATGAAGTATTGCTAGAGCACATTCCTTGCTAAGGAGTATTGATTTTTGGGTAGCATCGGAGGTGCTCTAGCTCTGAAATTTTGTGGAGGGGCTAGAACACATGAGATCTCCAAGACCCAAAAATCATTTCGAGAAATTCCACCCAGAGCTTAAGTTATTCAAATAATTAATTATTTTAAATGGAGCCTAAGTTAAAACATAGGGAATTTAAATAATTAAAGTGAATTAATTTAACATGTGGGTGAGAAGCTTCTAAGTGACGAGGATCAATTCTAATTTAATCTTAGCAGTCGATTAGAGATTAGATCACGGTCGTTGATTCATCAATAGGAAAAGTATAAAGGAAGGCTTGAGGGTCAGTTAGAGAACACACACAAAGACTAAATTTAGAGATTGAATTCTTCTGACGGAGCAGTGCTCAGACGAAGATCAAATCTAAGTAATTCAGTGCAGTGAGGGGCAGTTTGACAGCGGGATTTCCATCAAAGGTTGAGAATACAATTGCAGAGAGGCAGATCAGCACCAGGAGAGACAGCGCAGCCCTTGAGAAGGTGACGCAAAGCCAACAGGGCTCACGCAGAGCCAGAAGGGTGACGCGAAGCTAGAAGGGGTAACGCACTCACTTGAGCAGCTGCGCTGGGGTTTCTATGAGGCAAATCGAGCAGCCATTCCGCAGATCGATTTCTAAGCTGGGAGGCCTCACGAGGAGAGTGACGCAGCCACTAGAGGAGGTGATGCAGTCTCAACGCAGAGCTTGCTACAGCCATCGTTGTGCAGCACTGGGGACAACGCAGTCACCTGTGGGATTTCTTCATTCTGTCGATGGATCTCCGGATAGAGGTACTTCTGCAAAGGATTTTCTCTGTTGCGTGAGCCGGATTTGGGACCGACCTTAGATTGTATTCAAAAATCTGCATAATAATATAAACCCTCATAACTGTTGCACCGGTTTTCCCGCATTGTGTTTTCTCGGGGTCATTTGTCCGAAAATAAGTGTGTACTTTGTCTGAATGTGTCACTTATTTTTCAGTACTTGATCTGTATAATTGTGTAGGTTGCGGTGTATTTGCATTAGTATTTTTACTTAATATTCAAAAAAATAACTTGTAATTAAATAAGGCAACTAGGCAATGCAAATCATATTTCTGCAGTAGGATTTTTGTGATTAAGATTCAGAAATTTTCACACAATAGAACTTTGCTACTCAAGAAATCAATCTATTAGTGAAATCAAACTCTGCAAGTGTGTTCTCCAAGCCCCATCGAGTTTCTTCTTATAATCTCTCGTTGAGACATCAACGGCCACAATTAAATCTTAATCGATGGCTAAGATTAACTAGAACTCGATCCATGCCTTTTACTAGAAGATTCGCACCTGACTTAATTAATACCTTTTAATTAATCATATTTCCTCAGTTTAGACTTAGGAAATATTAAAAACTAATTAATTATTTTAATTAAGTCGTCTTTAGGTGGAATTTCCTAAAACGATTTCTGGGTTTTGGAGAATGCATGTGTCATAACCTCTGTCAAATATCAAGGCTAGAACACAGTCGATGCTACAAAAGCTAACAAGATCCTCCTCACATTAGAGGTTGTTGTTGAAGTATGAGATGATATGCCATTCAAAAAAGATTACTCTCTAAGGACAAACAATTATGTGGGTTCATTATTCTATGGTTTTCTTAGTTGTTGAAGTTTGTAGTTCGGGCAGGTACTTCTGCACAAGCCTTCTGTCTAGGCGTGCCGAAGTCGCCCACATATCACCTTAGAATATTTGTTGATATAGCTTAGCCTAAGTTAAACTTAGGAAAAAGCACATAATTATATGTTGGCTTATTTCGCTAAAATAAAACTTAAATAAAGTAAAGTATTTACTTTAGTGATTAAGTTTCGATCTTAGTCGTCAATCTTGTTACCCACCATTTTGTGGGTGATATCCCTACGAGAAAATTTTCTCCAAGATGGTCCTCAATTGGCAGCCAGCAGCCCCTTGCAGCAACCAACTAGCTCATCGTGCAATTTCTCCGGTTCTTGAGCTAGCCATGTGGTCCCTCACCCATCTGTCATAATCGTATGTTTGAAGGTGGGCCTCCCGAACCTAAAGGTATGCCTTGTCATTTGGTAATTGAGTATTATAGTTTGTTTATCATGGACACTTTTGGGCATGGATTAACAGGGGAATTTGGTGGAAAGAGTGGGTTAGGTCAGTGCTTCTGTTCCCTAGACCTATTTTGGATGTTACCCTTGGATCTTAATCTCGTGGGTTCTCTTTTACTAACCTTTGGGTCTTGGGGTGGTACTACATGGGAAACCCCGAATTTGGTTGTGCGGTCCCGCTTCCTTGTCCACATATATCACTACCCTTCCATTTATTATAACCTGATCCATAATCTTTCCCACCTGGGTCCACATTTCTCCACTGGGTCCACACAGGGTTAACCTCCCCTTCCCCTTGCCCACACCTTGGGTCGGACCTGAAACGACCCACCGAAGGTTGATGCAGCTGAAAAGTAAAAGCATAATTGGCCACATTCAACGAGAAAATGAACCACAAAATGGAAAATATGGTCGAGACAACCCCATTTAGCATGTGGGAAAGAGCCAAATGCATGAGCTCTACCTCATACCCATGGCCATCACCCTAGTTCCTATAGGCCCTAGATGAGCCTCCTTTATAAAAACCCAACTCGGGAAAATAGGTACAACAGTTGAGGGTTTCGATATTATGCAATAGTGAAATCTGAATACAATCTATGGATGCTTAATCTCGTAATCCAAAACAAAGAAATAAATGGCAATAAAAACTAGTGAGAAAATTTCTCACTCCATAAGCGATCTGAAACTGACCTCAACTCAAACTGAGTTGTTCCTTGCTCCCTCTGCACAATCATTGCGTCAGCCTAAGCAGTTAGTGTCAAAATTCTGAGCACAGAAATCCTACTGCTAACTATTGATTTACTTCTCCTACCTGATTTATTTACACAAGTTATTTAACCGAATATTCAGAAAAACATTTAAGTAAACACAAATAGCAACCTACACAAATAGAGATCATTTACTAAACATCACGCACATATGACAAATGACACAGATTTTCGGACAAATGTCCCCGGAAAAACCCAATGCGAGAAAATTGGTGCAGCATATATGAGGGTTTATTATTATTAAGCAGCAGTTTCTGAGTACATCTAGGGTGCCATAACTCGGCTCACCTGATAGAGAAATCCTTGGCTATAGAGAAAATTGTGAGATATACCTCACTCTCGCAAGTGTCGACTGATCCGGATGAGAAATTGGTGAAACCCAGCTAGCTCTGCACAGCTACTGCATCAGTCTGTGTAGCCTTGGCTGAGGGACTGCGTCACCCTAGCTCTGCATGGATCTGCTTCTCCGAAATCTGGTTTCAGCCCTGCTGTCTCAGAAACCCCAGCTTCCGGTGAATTTCGAACTTCCTCTTGGAGACACTGTGTTGCCCTTGCATGATCCCTACGTGGACCCGTGTCACCCTCCTGAGGGACTGCGTCACACCCTTTTGATGGTTGCGTTGCGTCTCTGTTGCCCTTGCTCTGCGTTGTACTCTTGGCCCTCCTGGCCAATCACCACATCTGCCCCTCGCTGCAACTTTGAGTCACTCAGATCTGATCTTCGTCTGAGCACTGCTCTGTCAAAAGAATTTGATCTCTTAAACTTTGTGTGTGTCCTCCAACTGACCCCAAGCCCTTCCTTTATACTTTTCTCGTTGACATATCAACGGCCGTGATCTAATCTCTAATCAACAGCTAATATTAAAAGAAGTTTGATCCACGTAACTTAGAATGTTCTCAACACATGTGTAAATTAATTCACTTTAATTTTTTAATTTCCCTAAGTTAGACTTAAGGTCCCCATTAAAAAATTTAGTTATTTGAATAACTTTTACACTAAAAGGAATTTCTCCAAATGCTTTCTGGGTCTTGGTGATCTCATGTGTTCCAACCCCTCCACAAAGTTTCGGTGCTAGAGCACATCTGATGATACCCCAAAATCTCAATAGTTACTGCGTCTAACAAGCTCGGAACTGCGTCTCCTCTTACTGTCTCACCAACTGTTGTCTGGAAGACTGGTACTCTTTGCCTCTGAACCTTCTACGTAGCTTCTGGCTCAAAATTTCTCCTTCTCCCCAACAAAACATAATCTCCCCAAGAAAGCTCTACGCTACCTCTCTGCAATGTACTCACTGAAACTAGAAAAGCTTCCTCCGAACTCACTATCTTTGCCCCTCTCTCACTGCTTCAACCTCACTGAATCACCTCCGGCAACTAAATGTTGCTACTCTGGAAATCGATTTCCCAGCAAAATCGAATGCTCAACTGATTTGGTGTGTCTTCTCCAAGCCCCATCGACTTCTTCTTATAATCCTACGTTGAGACTTCAACGGGCACAATTAAACCTTAATCAATGGCTAGGATTAACTCGAAATCGATCCATGCACTTTTCTAAAACATTATCACCATGACTTAATTAATTCCTTTTAATTAATCATATTTCCTAAGTTTAGACTTAGGAAATATTAAAAACTGACTAATTAATTTAATTAAGTCATCTCTATGTGGAATTTCCAAAAACGATTTCTCGGTATTGGAGAATACATGTACTCTAGCCTTTATGTCAATCTCGTGGCTAGAACACATCCAATGCTACAAAAACTAGCACTCCCTCTTAGCGAGGAAAGTGTTATAGTACTGCAACTACTGCCACAATACAATGTCTTTGCACCATCTCCTGTTATGTTGTTGATGTTTGGCTACTGCTGCCCACCAACTACTGTGCAACTCTGATATGCGCTACATCTATGTTGCTTCTAACCCTGCTGAACTGCTGCCAACACTGCATCTGCACTACAACTGCCTCTCATATGTTGCTACTGCAACTGAGAACTATCCAAAATATTGAACCATCCGTGTTCAGTATGATGCATTTGTCACCCGAGTCCTGGCTGCTACTAGTCTCTACGCAGTCACTGAAGTCTCTACGCTGCTGCTGACTATACTATGTGCCAACTGCATTGTTTCCAACTCTGCGCTGCAATGCCCAGTATTTGACCACTGCTAACTACTGCATCTGTCACTCTGGCCTATGACTGCATTAATTTCCACTGGTCCATCCTGCTACTGTGTATTGTGGCCTCCCGTAGCAAGGTATTGATTCAAGAGGTGGACCTCCTCAAGAATCCTACCTGTCTTGTAGCACTCTGGAGCTACAGAACCAAGTCACCCAACCTCACTCCTGGAGGGATGTCTGTTATCATGGCGAAATCTTCCTCCAACCTGGAGGACAGCCTATTGATCTCCGCGAAAGCAGCCTGTTGGTCCTGCTTCTCCTCCTTGTCCTTCTTCCTAAGAGGACATTGAGTGTTGTAGTAGCCTAGCTTGCCACACCGGAAGCACTTGACCTTCGACGGGTCCTTCTTCATGCACTACTCTTGTTGCTCCTTTGATGCAAGGGCCACATTCTCCTCTTACTTCACCGTTTTCGGTCCTTTGCTGTTGCCATTGATGGAGCTCTTCTAAAGAGCTCACCTCATCTCCTCCTACTACAAGTCAGCCCACATCCTGTCCCATTCTGGCAACTTGTCTCTGCTCAAAATACTCTGGACAAACACCTTCCATTCCTCGAAAACACTGTCTAGTGTGAAAAATCCGTCAACTAAGGATCCTACTGCAACAACTGATGGAAAATCTTCTATTTGTTATTTAACTTAACAAATTATTTACCGTGTTCTACAAGCAAATATCAAAATCCATTCACTACAGCCTACACAAATAATATTGCGGAAGAAATACAGGTGCGAAAACAAATCTGAACATACACAGACCACACAACCAATCAACACGATTATTTTGGACAAATGTTCCCAGAAAAACCCAATGCAGGAAAACCGGTGCAACAGATCTGAGGGTTTATGTTATTATGTAGTAAATTATGAGTACATATCTATGATTGACGAAACTATCAAATCATACAGCAAAACTGACGAAAGAGATCTCGGGAGACAAACCTCACTCCTCCACGGGAAACTGGCAGTGATCTGCACCAAGGTTGGACTGCCCTGCACAGTGTCTACGTCACTCTGTGCAATGACCGCGTCACAACTCGATTACCCCTCTGCCTTTGCGTTGGTCTGCCTATTGGTTGGAGACTGAGCCTCCGGAAAATCTTTTTGGGGTCTGAAACTAGCTCTGCTCTGTCTCTCTAGCAAGAAAACGATTTCCCCTCTGCAGCTCTGCGCAATGACTGTGTAGGCTCTGCGTCATTGGCTCTGCATGATGATGTGGTTCTCTCTGTCTCTGCTACTCTGTACTCTCCGGCTCAAGAAAACTTCCAACCGGTGATATTGCCCCTCACTACAATGAAGAATCACTTAGATCTGATCTTCGTCTGGGCACTACTCCATCAAAGGAATTCGATCTCTAAATTCTCTATGTCTCTCGAATGTGTTTTCTAAATGACCCATCAAGTCCTTATAATCTTCTCGTTGAAGATCGAACAGCCCAGATTAGATCTTAATCAATGGCTAAGATTAACTTTTGAATTGATTCATTTCTTCTAGACTATTCACACTCATATTCTATTAATACCCTTTAATTATTTTATTTTTCTAAGTTTTAACTTAGGGCCCCTTTAAAAATAATTAATTATTTCTATAAAATACAATCTAATTAGAATTTCACCAAACGCTTTTTGGGTTATTAGACTACTTTTGTCTAAGCCTCTCCACAAAATTTGAGACTTAGAGCACATCCGATGCAACCCCAAATCAACACTCCCTCTTAGCGAGGACTGTGCTCTAACACTATGCCCTGCTACATAATGTTCTGACTTTAAAGCATCTCCCTCCGTGTTGCTGATGTTTGACTCTGTTGTCCATCAACTCGACACAAACGTTGCATTTGTACTGTTGCTGACACTGCCACTGCCAACACTACCTTTGTACTGCAACTCCCTCTGCATTCTGCATTTGTGTTGATGGTGACTATGTCACTACCAACTGCTACTGCACTGCAACACTTGCTTACTGCAATTGAAAAACATCCGAAATTAGACAAGTATACTGCATCTCAATGATGAAGATCTGACTACTGCTAGCCTTTGTGTTGTCTCTCTGAAGTTGTTGCATTGCTGCTCTGCACTGCGTAAGTAATGCCTCAGCGCTATCAAAATACCATCAACCTTCGCGTTGTTGTTGCCTCTTCTCTGCGCTGCTCAAACTCTAGCATTGCTAACTACTACACTGTCACTTCTCACTCCTCTGCACCCGTCCATCCTACTACTTCTGTTATGGGCTCCCGTAGCAAGGTGATGATCCGAGAGGTGGACTTCCTCAAGGATCCTACCCAACTTGTAGATATCTGGGTCTACAACTCCATATCGTCCCACCTCCTTCCTGGAGGTATATTAGCCATCATCGCACAATCATCCTCCTTTATCTTTGCTACTCCAGCCTGAGGATCATGTTTCTCATCTTTGTCCTTCTTCTTGAGAGGACACTATGTGGCATAATGACCCATCTCGCCACACCAGAAACACGATCTTTGACGGATCCTTCTTCCTGCTGCACTCCTCTTGTTGTCCCTTTGATGCAAGGGTCGCATTCTCTTCCTCCTTGGACCTCTAACCATTGTTGTTGCCCTCAAGTTGGCACTTAAGTAAATCTCTCCACATCTCTTCTTGCTGAAGAGTTGCCCACATTGACTCCTAGTCCTACAAGTTCTCTCTATCGATGATACTCTGGACAAAAACTTGGTATTCCTTGGACACTAAGTTGAGGGCCAATCTGACCATCTTTGTGGCCTTAGGAGCTGATTCTACGGCTGCTTGCTGATCTCGATTTTCCTAAAGCCGAGACAGGAATGGATCAATACGCTCTCCCTTCTGCATCCTGGTGGTGTGCATCTTCTCTTCCAAATACATCTTCCTCTACTTGGAAGACCCCTGATATAGCGTCTCCAACCCATCCCACATCTCCTTGGTTGTCCCTTTGCCCGAGATGTGTGGAACGATGTGATCCCTCACTCCATCGAGGATCAATCGCTTGGCCTTCGCCGTATTCTTCTTGAAGGCCCGTAGTGGTGCTACATCCACCGGTTAAGCATTGTCGAACAAGTGCTTGAGATCGTGCTCATCTAGAAGGAAGGAAATCCTTGCCCTCCAGATCACATAGTTGGAGGCACCCTCCAACCGGTCCTGGTCATGCAATTCGTTGGTGGCCATCTCACCCAAACGTTGTCGATCTACTGCCTCTCACCCTCTCCGCAGCTGGCTTTATGCACTCCTTGAGGAGTAAGCCGCAAAATCTATTGCTACTGCAAGGGGAATCTGAGTTTCTTGGGCAAGAAAACTCATTGAGGTCATAAAATCCCCCAACTGTGTTTCTTTTGTGCTTCCTGACGCTCTGCACCAGCAATCACTGCTGCACAGTCAACTGCGTCCCTCCAGTTGCTGATCTGCGTGGATCTGTTGTGTTGCTCCCTCTGCCTCGGACAAAGAGCTAACCGAAATAATCTTACCTCTCTGTCAACTCACTCAGAGAGATATTTTCCTACTAATCTAGCCTACCTGGCTTGAAATACGCAATCTTCTGGGAGATCGATCTGTTGCTTCTGCAGCTCTTTGATCCCAGCTTCACAAATGTTGAATATGTTGGATCTGTTCTTTGTCTTGCATGCACTCAGCGTAAACAAGCTCTGATACCATGTGAAAAATCTGTCAACTGAGGATCCTACTGCAGCAACTGATAGAAAATCTTCTATCTGTGATTTAACTTAAAAAATTATTTACAGAGTTCTACAAGCAAATATCGAAATCCATTCACTACAGCCTACAAAAATAATACTGCGGAAGAAATACAAGTGCAGAAACAAATCTGAACATACACAGATCACACAACCATTCAACACAATTATTTTTTGGACAAATTTCTCGAGAAAAACCCAATGCGAGAAAACCGGTGTAGCAGATCTGAGGGTTTATGTTATTATGCAATAAATTTTTAGTACATATCTATGATTGACGAAATTGTTAAATCATACAGCAAAACTAACGAAAGAGATCTCGTGAGACAAACCTCACTCCTCCACGAGAAACTGTAACTGATCTGCACCAAGGCTGGACTACCCTGCATTGCCTCTGCACAATGTCTGTGTCACTCTACGCAGTGGCTGCATCACAACTCGATTGCCCCTCTGCCTCAGTGCTGGATTCCTGCTAGTTGGAGACTGAGCCTTCGAAAAATATTTCTGAGGTCTGAAACTGGCTCTGCGTTCTCTCTGGCAAGAAAACGATTTCCCCTCTGCAACTATGCACAGTGACTGCATCGGCTCTGTGTCATTGGCTCTGCATGATGTTGGGGCTCTCTCTGTCTCTGCTACTGTGTACTCTCCGGCTCACGAAAACTTCCAATCGGTGATACTACCCCTCACTACAATGAAGAATCACTTAGATCTAATCTTCGTCTGAGCCGTCAGAAGAATTTGATCTCTAGATTCTCTATGTCTCTCGAATGTGTTTTCTAAATGACCCATCAAGTCTTTCTTATAATCTTCTCATTGAGGATTCAACAGCCCAGATTAGATCTTAATCAATGGCTAAGATTAACTTTTGACATGATCTGTTTCTTCTAGATTATTCACACTGATATTCTATTAATATTGTTTAATTATTTTATTTTCCTAAGTTTTAACTTAGGGTCCCTTGAGAAAAATTAATTATTTCTATAAAATACAATCTGAGTGGAATTTCACCAAACACTTTCTAGGTTATTTAGAATACATGTGTCTAAGCCTCTCCACAAAATTTCAGACTTAGAGCACATCCGATGCTACCCCAAATCAACATTGAGAGTCAATCTCACCAGCTCTAGGGCTTGAGGCGTTGCCCCAACTGTCGACATTTGATCCTGGACCTCCTGAATCTTGGTGAGGAAAGGGTCTATGCCTTCCCCTTTCTGCATTCGGATGCATCTCAGCTTCTCTTCCAAATACATCTTTCGTTGCTCGAAAGATACCTAGTATAGCGTGGCAAGAGCATCCCACATCTTCTTGCCAGTTTCCTTGTCAACTATATATGATACTACATCATCTCGAACCGCATCGAGAATCAATCTCCTCACCTTCGCCATCTCCTTCTTGTATGCTTTCAGCTAATCTGGATCTGTGGGTATAGCCATCACGTTATCAATGTATGCTTTGAGATCGTATTCATCCAAAAGGAAGGAAATCCTTGCCTTCCAGATCACATAGTTGGATGCACCGTCCAACCTATCCTGATCTCTCAGCCCTGTTGATGCCATCTCAGCAAAATAAGTCAAAATCCTCCTCTTCTCATCTGCTCAATTGTTGCTAGGCTCTACGTACTCCCTGTTGGAGTGAGTAAATCTGCTCACAACGACTGTTGATCTGCAAGAGAAAATTGAACTTCTGAAGCTAGAAGTTCCTTGAGGAAAATTTCCCTCAACCTGTACTCTTTCTTCCTCCTGATGCTATTTTGCACTAGCAACTGTTGCAAAATACCACATCCAACTAGAGATTTGCTCTGCAAGCAAAATAATGGATGCTCCCACTGCCTCTGGTAATCCTCGAACTGGAGAAATACAACTTATTTGTCGCTATCTCAGAGAAATCAAATTTTCCTTTAGATATTGACCCTTTTGACCAAAGGATTGTGCTGCCTCTGAGGGCTTTGAATTGCTACTTAAGCAGAGCTACAAAATTCCTCTTCCCTTTTGCTACTGAGCTCTCCGGCTTACGATCTAAGCTCTAATACCATGTTAAAATTCGAGAATCTCAAATCCTATTGCAACAGCTGATGTTATTTCTCCTATTTGTTAATTTAATTAAATAAATTATTTGTTGTGTGCTACGGCAAATATTGAAACAAATACATTGCAACCTTCACAAAACAAATACTGCGAAAGAAATAAAACACAAGAAGAAATAAATGCATACACACAATATCACACCGTTATTTTTCAACTAAGTCGTCGGAAAAACCCAACTCAAGAAAATCAGTGCAAAGGCTGAGGGTTTTGATGTTATGCAGTAGTGAAATCTGGGTATAATCTATGGATGCTTAATCTAGCAATCCAAAAAAAGAAATAATTGGCAATAAAAACTAGTGATAAAATTCCTCATTCCACAGGCAATCTAACACTGACCTCGGCTCGAATTGAGCTGCTCATTGCTCCCTCTGCGCAATCATTGCGTCAGCCTACGCAATTACTGCATCCCACAAGCTCGGAATTGTGTCTCCTCTTACAGTCTCGCCAGCTGTTGTCTGGAAAACTAATACTCTTTTCCTCTGGACCCTCTGCCCAGCTTCTAGCTCAGAATTTCTCCTTCTCCCTATTGTTTTTCCACGACCTTAAGTTTAGGATAGAGTCTTAAAATCTCTAACGCTACCAAACCAAGAATCACAACAATACTATTTTGCATAGCAAAATATAAACAGCAATAAATCTACCAGTGCACAAAATATAGACACCTCTTTAAAAAATTTAACCCAACTTCGTTATATTAATCCAACTGATATAATACAACAGTCTAGGGCTCTCGTACAAGGGATAATGGCCCTCATACATCTACTAGTACAAGATACAAATTGGGGTTTGGTGTCAGTACATCTGTTATCACACATAAATTTTTAATTTTTATTAAGGTCACTCACCTAGGTTTCATTTTGTCTCATAAGATTGGTCCATGAAATTGATAAAAAAATTTATGAAACAAGTCTTTATCTTAAGTCCAAAACATTTCATTAGTCGTGTCATCTCAATCATATCAATCAAATCCACCTTAGGTTCACATGCATTGGTTTAAAATTCATTTTTTAGCCAAATATCTGATTTTCCACAATTTTATAGTGAATTCTATGCAATTAATTGGTCATGTCATCTCAGTTATATCTATCAAATCCACCTTAGGTTCACATGCATTGGTTTAAAATTCATTTTTTAGCCACATATCTGATTTTTCACAATTTTATAGCGAATTTTATGCAAAAGAGGTAGATTTCGCTACGAAACTACCTGACAATTTCGTAGCGAATCTGAGGATTTCTCTGTTTTTTTACTTTTTGAGCATTCAACTTCAAAAACAGTTTCTGGGCAAAGAGAGGAGAATTCTAAGAAACTGAGAAAAGTTATTGTCAAGAACAGATCAAAGAACATTAACCTCTTTTACTTTTCTCAAAGGTGCTACAAATTGGAAGATTCAGAGACGTCTTTCGGCTCTATTTTCAAAATGCGTTTTTTTCTTGTTTGAGACATGTTTTCAAATGCAGTTCCTGGACACTTGGAGATGTTTTTCAAAAAACCAAGAGAGGTTTTTCTTCAACACGAACTGATCTACAAAAACCTCCTTCGTTTGCAGATATGAGATCATTTCTGAGCCCTAAATTTCAGAAAAGACAGCTCTGTTTTTTTTAATAGAGGAACTTGTTGAAGGTGAAAATGTTGTTTCTTGAGGAGGATAGGAGGTAGTTTGAACCTAATTTGCCTTAACATATTTCATAATATCATCTTGCAGACCCAAAAAGTGAAATTTTGACTAAAAGGGAGGATTTTGGGGTTTTTCAGCGAATTAGGCAATTCCATAGCGAAACCCAAGCTTGAAGGCCAGATTTCGCTACGAAACAGCTATAGGTGACTTTTTGCTTAAAATCACAGCTATGGTCAAAATCAAAGTGGGAAAAAATTGTATTTAGCTCATTAGCCCCAAGGAAGATCCTCCAACAGTCTAAAAGGTCAAAGGTTATGCAAAAGGTGGATTTTGGAGTTTGCTACAAAATGAGCACTACGAAATTTTCTGTACATGATTGTTTTAGCAGTCAACTTCAAGTTTGATTTCTGACCAAATGAAAAAGGATTTTGGAAATCTAAAAGAGGTTTTTCTTCAACAGAGGCCCATCTACAAAAACCTCTCTCAATTTCTGCAAAGCCGTCAACGTTTGGAAACTATACACTCATCTTTGAAGCCTATTTTTCATAATTTTCCCTAACCAAATTTATGAAAAAATTGTAAAATTCGACTTGGAGGAGGTCTAGCTCAGCATCCACATGGCATAAAGACACATCAACACTCCAGTACACTCAACAAATTAGTTGGTTGCAGTTGATAAGGGTTATTAAATGGATTTGTTGAATTATTTAATGAAAGAAGAGCCCTATTTGTATTCAAACTCTGCAAAACAGAAATATCCCTAGCAAGTCTCCAAGTGATGTAATCATATTTGAAATAGGTCTCTGAGGTGGGAATTCGAAGCTAGCAAGGTGGCAAATCATTTGTATGAGTCCTCACTCTATAAATGAGATAGTTTTAGAGTTAGAACAGGTGGGAGAATGCTTTTGACACCACTATTATTGTAAATCTTGTATATCAGTAATAGACAGATAGTGACTGTGTTTCTGCTTTACCTGAGATTCTTGAAATGTTTCAATGAGTTTATGTGTTTCCTTTTATCTTACTTCCAGTATCTTGATGTTAAATTACTTAGAATTCATGTTATGCATGCTCTGACTTCCTTTTAGCATTGAGCTATTGATTATCTCCATGTGTTAATGTTGTCCTTTCATTGAAACATAAAAAGCCTCAGTTTCCATAAGTAGATATATGTGTCATTGAATTCCTTTTTACTAACTCCATGAGACCAATGGTAGTGAAATCTTTCTCATTTTTCACCTGCAATCAAATACACTAAGACACTCACAGAGTTAGCCATCTGTTTTAAGACCTAATTGAGCAAATCATTAGATAAATTGAGAGAGCCCTCTCAGGCTGAAGAGGCTAATCCTCAGTCAAAAATTGGTTTGAAAGAGTTACTATGAGTTGTCTCGTGGAGCAGCCCATCAATACCAATTTAGAGATAACAACATCGACGACCAATCTACCCTCAACAACACTCTAACCATTTGGCTGATGTGGCATGCACTCACAGCTCCTCTTGATCGTACCCTATACCTGTCGAGTCCTTCGACTTCCAATCTACAGCTCCTGCCTCTATCAATGCTCCAAGTCCATCTGGCCACTGAATCTCGGCTATCAATTTGCTTTCTAGTTGATCGTTTGTCCATCAATGCATCAACACATCGAGACTCCTGTCGAGTTGTTCACAGCCCTAACTCATTGTTCCAAACTTGTGTGAACTTCTCCCTTAGGCTGCTCCTTTTCATTGTCCAATCATAGGCCACAAACACTACTACAGGGTGAGGTTCCTTCTCAACTTACCCTATAGCAATTATGTACCAACCAACAACATAGAACAGTCCCAATTATATGGAAGAACCTTTGTCTATCTGCGCTCTTGACCTGGGCAAATGCAGCCTAGAGAATGGACATTTTACAAGGCTTCACGTCCTCCAAAACTGCTTTCCCAATGTTGTTGTAGCAACCTCCTTCTTGCAGTTTATTACAAAGATCCTCCAACACACAAATGCACCGAAAACTTGTCCAATCATTGGACTTCTACATCCCCTAGTGAAACGTCACAACAAGAAGGCTAAACCACTCTTGGTTCCAAATCACTGTCGTCCTTCTTGTCCACGACTGCTGTGCAAACTAAGCTCTGCTTAGGGCATGATACCAGCCCTAAACTCTACCCTCAAAACTTTTGTTCTTCCTCTGTTTAGGCCTCCACAACTGTGTTGTATCTTCCTGAGATTGTTGCCTGGATTTTAAGCCTTTCTAGGCCTCATGACTAACTTAAACATACCTTCCACTTTTGCAATCCTACCTGGAGACTTGCCCAAATAGAGACAAGAACCAGCCCTAATCTATGCACAAACCTGCTAGATCTCCCCTCCTTGAACTCGGCCCTACTCCTGATACATTTGGTCCTCAAAATAGCCTTGAAAAGGCCCTACCGAACTCCTTTTCTCCTTTGCTGAGGCTACTTCAAGTCTTCGGCTAGATGAGAGGTAATCTAGTGACCTTTCACACTTGGTTGGTGATCAAATGACTTCATTTCACCTCCTATATATACACTAATGGAGGGCTCCAATGAATTCCTTGAAGAGGGCTTGTCCAACTGTCATAAAGTCTCCAACTACAAGGTCGACCAGAACCAAGCGCACTCCACAACTTCAAAATTCATAACTTCATTTCTACAGCTCTGATTTGAGTGATCTTTGAAGCATTGGAATTAACACGCCAAGCTCTATCACCTTCAATTTTTCCATGCTCAAATTCTTAATGGTTTTGACCCAAATCTGGATGGGTGCAAAACCCCATGCTTGGGTTCCAAACCCACAAGCCTATTTGTGGCACTTTTTCCTCCAAACCTCTAACACTAGGGTTTGGAGTACCTCCCAAGCAACACAAAAATCAATACTCCCCAGCAAAACGGAATCTCCCCACGAAAGCTTTGCGCTGCCTCTATGTGGCAATCACTGCCTCTCTGCAATATACTCAGCGAAACTAGAAAAGCTTCCTCCGGCCTCACTATATTTTCCCCTCTCTCACTGCTTCAACCTCACTGAATCACCTTCGACAACTAAATGATGCTACTCTGGAGATCGATTTCCCAGCAAAATCGAATGCTCAACAAATTTGGTGTGTCTTCTCTAAGCCCCATCGACTTCTTCTTACAATCCTCCGTGGAGACTTCAACAACCACGATTAAATCTTAATCAATGGCTAGGATTAACTTGAAATCGATCCATGCACTTTTCTAGAACATTATCACCATGACTTAATTAATTTCTTTTAATTAATCATATTTCCTAAATTTAGACATAGAAAATATTAAAAATTGACTAATTAATTTAATTAAGTTGTCTCTAGGTGGAATTTCCATAAATGATTTTTGGGTATTAGAGAATACATGTATTCTAGCATCTATGCCAAATCTCGTGGCTACAACACATCCAATGCTACAAAATCTAACAACTCACCCTACAAATGCCAATATGACCCTTAGGAGGGCTTGGACCCCGTATAGGGAGACAAAACCCTAGACGAAGACCCACATGCAATCCTCTATAAGATCCAATCTGTCCCCTCACCTTCTAGTACAACCAAACATTAGTGTGATTGAGTAAATGAGCTTACAAATCATGGAACCAAGTGGACACTTCATAGTTGCAAGTCCTTCCATAATGGGCTTCAGAACGTACCAGTGTTTATAAGTTCAAGAAGAAGGTTAACCAAGGACCCTATTAGGTGGTTTTAGCCTCTAAGAGGGTAACATGCCCATGGTACATCCCTCAAGTGGTAGGTGGCAAATGATATGGTGATGGAACGGAATGGGGATTAGGGGAATCATTCAGACCACATGTCATGGAATTGAGAAATCCAAGGAGGTAGCAGTCAATCAATTTCTCTTATTATGACGTAATTTTGTGATGTTTTCGTTATTATTATGTGTTCTTCTTATTTATCTTTTCTAATCGTCAAGACTTATGTCAAGCAACAACTAGAAGAGGACGCAAGATGTAGGCACGTTGCGGAGGCAAAACCCCACTCTTTGGATTCAAGATGAGACGACAAAGACCCTAACTAGACTAGAGACTCCTTCCATCAAGCCATCCTTTCACTATGTTTGCATTGAGTATTTGTCATTGTGTTGCACCGAGATCTCATCAATGTAATACTACCGAGATCTCATCATCGTCATGGCACCGAGATCTCCTTACTGTATTACCACCAAGACTTCATTACAGTCATGGCATCGAGATCTCACCTCTGCAATAACACTGAAATCTTATTATTGCAATATCACTGGGTCCGAGTTCTGTTGTAACACCAAGTCCAAGTCCAAGTCCTTGTCACTGTGAAGGCATCGAAACTTTGATTGCATAGAAACTGTGATCTTGTGATAGCTCTGAAACTGATGTGCCACTAAATCCTTCATTGTGATGTATCTACGAAATTTTGTGGTCATTGTAATGCGAGATCATCTTTATGATAACCAAAACTTGTTCACTATAACATCTCTGAAGTGTATAGCATTGAGACTGTATCACTAAAGTCATCCGAACTTGCATCTCTGTAATTAGCTCGAAACTTTGTCCTTCTGCAATGGCACCGAAACTGTGATATGATCCAAACTTATTTCAGAGAGAGATCTGAATTTCTATGTTATCATTTTAGCGAAGTCACCCTCCTTTATATAGTTGTTTCCCCTTAAATTTAGGCTAACATGACCATATGAAGAGATGTGTCCTTAGGCCGACATGTATTTTTTGATGGAAGCCAGCTTGATGGAGACTTATTTGAGGCCAGCTTGAAGTATTTTTGTTGAAGAGGATGAGTTGAAGACATTGCTGAAGAGGATGACTTGATGGAGGAGTCTTCGACCAAACAATAAATGAATTTGACAACAACCTAAAGCCTACAATGGAGGCGCAACCTATAATTGACCCAAGCATGAAACCCATGCTTTAATAAGTCAATAAAATAATAATAATTCTTTTTGACAAATGTATTAATAATAAAGAACAAACCGAGTTACATTCTTCAACACTCCCTCTTAACTAGGGAGGTATTCATATAATCAAAGAGGTAAATGGAAAATCTCACTTTATCTCTGAAAAAGTTTAGGCACCGCAATGCCATGGACTAGATTCATTACTAGGGCAATCTATCCATTTGGTCTGTCAACAGTTTACGCACCGCAATGCCATGGACTAGATTCCTAACCAGAGCAATCTATCCATTTGGTCTCTCAACTGTTTAGGCACTGCAATGCCATGGACTAGATTCCTAACGAGGGCAATCTATTCGGGTGGGACTTGTTACCCACCACTTTGTGGGTGATATCCCTAGGAGAAATTTTTTCTCCATGATTGACCTCACCCGGCAGCCAGCAGCCCTTGTGCCATTTCTCTGCCACCTAAGCCAGCCATGTGTTCCCTCACCAATCTATATTGATCATATGTTTGAAGGTGGGCCTCCCGAACCTAAAGGTATGTCTTGTCATTTGGTAATTAAGTATTGGGTTTACTTACCATGGACACTTCTGGGCATGGATTGATAGGGGGTGTAATATCCCTTTCAGGAATTTTCATTAAAATTTCATGAGGGTTTTAACTTTGCACAATTTCACCAAGAAATACACCAGAAATTTGATAGAATAGTAAATCCATAAATCATATGACAATCTCATTAAAATATCACAATATGGAGAACAATGAGATATGCAACAACAACGACAAAACCCATATTTATTATATAGAAATATATGTCAATACAATAGCTGGAAGCTGTTGAGATTTTGGGGTCGCATCGGATGTGCTCTAGCTCCCAAATTTTGTGGAGGAGCTAGAGTACATGAGATCTCCAAGACCCAGAAAGTGTTTGGGGAAATTCCATCAGGTTTAAGAGATATTCAAATAATTAATCTTTTTAATTAAGGACCCTAAGTCTAACTTAGGCAAATTAAAAGATTAAAGTGAATTAAATTAGACATGTGATGAGAATGACCTAAGTGACGCAGATCAAACAGCTTCTAATCTTAGTCGTCGATTAGAGATTAGATCACAGTTGTTGGTTTCCCAACGAGAAAAGTATAAGAGAAGGGCTTGGGGTCAGTTGGAGAACACACATAATGGCGGAGCACTGAAGCTAAGCTAAAATTCTAGGGTGTGGTTTGCTAAGAATTTCAGGAGGGGTTTGCAATGCAACGAGGAGCAGTATTTGCAAGGGGATGATTTGATCCCAGGCCAAGAGTACAATAGCGACAGAGAGGCAGCATACCGAGCAGCGCAGAGGCAACCCAGAGCCACGCAATCCAGCAAAGACCACACAGGGCTGACGCAGGCCCAGTCAGGGCAGCGTAAGCCCTTCAGGAGTCACACAGGCCCCTCAAGAGCAGCGTAGAGGCTGACGCAGGCCACGAAGGCTGACGCAGAGGGCTGAGGAGTAATGCTGCGGTTTCGGTGGGCCAGAAAGGGCTCGAGTTCTGTAAATCCCATTTGAGGGTGTGAATCAGCCATATTTTTTGTCTCAGAGTGAAAGAGGTATTGTTGTCGTGTTTTTCTCTATAGGGCCAACCATGTCTAGTGCCCATAAATTGTTGTATTAAGAATCTGCTTAATAATAAAACCCTCCGGAGCTAGCTATACCGGTTTTCCCGCATTGCGTTTTTCCAAGGACATTTGTTTGAAAAATCTGTGTCACCCTGTCATATGAGCGTGCTATTCAGTAAATGATCTGTATGTGTAGGTTGTTATTAGTATTTACTTCGTTGTTATTCTGAATATTTAGATTAATAACTTGTGTATTAAATCAAGTAGCAGAATTAAATCGAGAATTAATAATAGGGTTTCTTAGATTTAGAAATTACCACACGATATCAGAGTCGTTGCAGATCAAGCTGGATCTCCAGCAAATCAGCTGCAGAAATTTGTGCTGCAGAGAGCAGCTGAAGCAGCCGAGAATCCAGGGAGGGCATCGCAGCACCAGGAGGACGCAGTCCCAGCAAAGGCCACGTAGGGCTGACGCAGTCCCAGCTGGGTGACGCAGAGGCAGCGCAAAGCTTGCCAGAGGGACGCAAGAGCAGCCTGCACTGCGCAAAGGTTGAGTTGAGCCAGTCTGCTCACACAGAGGCCAGCCAGAGGGACGTTGTCCAGTGTTGAGTTGCTAGACAGAGTTGTCATGTTCCGAAAGCAGAGCTTCAAATCTTCAGCGGTTGCTGGTGTGGTGGAGATTCTATCGGTTCAAAATCATACCTAGCTGAATTGACAAATAGCGGGAGGAGAACTCGCTGAGCAAATTTTCGCCAAAGAAATCTAAGGATCGATCGTAGGGTAATCGAAGAGGGTTGATTCAGAAGATTTGGCAGATTTCCAAGGGAAGAAATCAATTGTCAGAGGGAGTAGATGGTGCCTTTCTCCCCAAGGACCCTATATCCAAGTTTCTGTTGAGGGTAACAACAGATTATTTCTGAGCAAATGGCACCACACGGACTGCGTGATCAGGATAGGTTGGTCAGCCTGTCCAACTTTGCTATCTGGAAGGCCAGAATCCAGATAGTCCTAGAGGCATACGGTATACGGGAGCATGTAGAGAGCGTTTTGGCTAAACCAATCGATGCTACTCTTCTCGCGAAGCATAATGAAGCAGCGGCACATGCCAAGCGCTTCATCATGGACGGGGTTAAGGATCACGTGGTACCATAGATAGCTGAGAAGAAGACAGCGGATGAAATGTGGAAAGCTTTAACCACACTGTATCAAGGAAAATTCGTCCAGAAGAAGATGCTTCTGGAGAACCAGATGAGGTTGTTTACGATGACTAAGGGAGAGGAAATCAATCCTTTCCTCTTCAGCTTGCAAGCGATTCGACATCAGTTGATTGCCATGGGGGTCAAGGTGGATGATGATGTCATGGTGAGGACTACTCTAAATGCAATCACAGAGGATTGGGAAACGTTTGTCCAAAGCATCTTGGGTAGATAGGACCTTCCAAACTGGGATGACATGTGGGCTATCCTCCGACAACAGGAAATCCGTCGAATGACCAAGAGACAATCCAGCACTGGATCAAGCAAAGTAAAGGAGGAAGAGGAAGATGCAACCTTAGCATATAAGAAGCAGCAAGGGAAAAAGAAGCGTGATCTATCTACGATCAAATGTTTCCAATGTGGTGAACTTGGACACTTCGCCAGCAATTGTCCTCTAAGGAAGAAGGACAAGGAAGCTTCTAGTTCCAAGGTTGCGACAACTAAAGAAGACGATGGCTCCGACGATGACGTAGCCATGAGCGCTCGTGTACCTCTAGAGAAGAGGTGGGCAATATTGATCTGTAAAGCAGCTACAGAGTGGTGGCGAGATCCTTGAGTAGCCTAACTCTTGGATCACATATGTGCTACAGGAGCCTTAAGACAGTAGCAGGAATGACTAGAGCAATGGGTGCAAAGGATCACGGATGGAGTAGAGGCAAAGTTGGACGCTATAAAGGGAGCAGCACACTGCAGAGGCAGAAGCAGCATAGAGGCAACAACGCAGAGGAGCTGATGGTACTTCAGCAACGCAGAGGAGGCATGCTTACGCAGTGCAGAGTTGTAGCAGCACAATGACTTCAGGAGGACAGCGCAAAGCAGCAGCCTATGGAGCTTCAATGATGAGATGCAGCCTGAATGACTTGTCTATCATTAGACAAGGGTCCTTCAGTTGCTTACTTCTCAACAACTAAGTTGCAGTGCAGCAGTTGGCAGCATGATGCAGCAATTTGAGAGGGAGTTGCAGTATGGATGTAGCAGTGACGGTGGCAGAGTCATGGGCAGCAATACAGAAAGCAGCAACAGCGCAGTGATGGAGAGGCAGCAGGCCAAGCATCAGCGCGGAGACCGATGCCAGAGATCAAAGCAGTACTTTGGGGTTAATGTATTGCTAGAGCACATTCCTCGCTAAGAGGGAGTGTTGAGATTTTGGGGTAACATCGGATGAGCTCTAGCTCCCAAATTTTGTGGAGGGGTTAGAGTATGTGAGATCTCCAAGACCCAGAAAGCGTTTGGGGAAATTCCATCAACTTTAAGAAATATTCAAATAATTAATCTTTTTAATTAGGGACCCTAAGTCTAACTTAGGAAAATTAAAAGATTAAAGTGAATTATTTTAAACATGTGATGAATGACTTAAGTGACGCGGATCAAGCAACTTCTAATCTTAGTCATCTATTAGAGATTAGATCATAGCCATTGGTTTCCCAACGAGAAAATTATAGGAGAAGGGCTTGGGGTCAGTTGGAGAACACACACATTGGCAGAGCACTGAAGCTAAGTTGAAATTCTAGGGCGTGGTTTGCTAAGAATTCCAGGAGGAGTTTCCAGTGCAGCGAGGGGCAATATTGGCAAGGGGATGATCTAATCCCAAGCCAAGAGTACAACAACGGCAGAGACGCAGCATACTGAGCAGCGCAGAGGCAACCCAAAGCCACGCAGTCCAACAGAGGCCACGCATAAGCAGCTCAGAGGCAGCAGGAGCCATGCAGGGCTGACACAAGCCCAGTCACGACAGCACAGGGGCAGCGTAAGCCCTTCAAGGGTGATGCAGGCCCTTTTAGAGCAGCACAGAGGCTGACGCAGGCTAGGAAGGCTGGCGCAGAGGGCTGAGGAGCAGCACTGGGGTTTCCAGTGGGCCAGAAAGGGCTCAAGTTCTGTAAATCTCGTTTGAGGGTGTGAATCAGCCACATTTTGTCTCCGAGTGAAAGAGGTATTGTTGCCGTGTTTTTCTCTATAGGGCCAACCATGTCTGGTGCCCAGAAATTGTTATATTCAGAATCTGCTTAATAATAAAACCCTCCAGAGCTAGCTACACCGGTTTTCCTGCATTGGGTTTTCCGAGGACATTTGTCCGAAAAATCTGTGTGTCACTTTGTCATATGAGCGTGCTATTCAATAAATGATCTGTATGTATAGGTTGTTTTTAGTATTTACTTTATTGTTATTTTGAATATTCATATTAATAACTTGTGTATTTAATCAAGTAGGAGAAGTATATCGAGAATTAACTGTAGGGTTTCTTAGATTTAGAAATTATCACAAAAGCAACCCTCCAAGATAGTTATAATGTTGATGTTAACCTCCAAACTTAAAACAAAAAATCAAATCACAGCAACCTGTGAATTCTGAATGGATCCACCAAGGGAAGAGATGGGTGCTCACCCACTCTCACTAAATCACCCGAGGGTTTCCATCCTGAGGCTACTACTGAAGTAGAGAATCCAAGTTCTCAAACCTCTTTCACAAACAATGATCCAATCCAAGATGTCTCCAAATGACCTCCGCTTCTCCTTTTATAGATCTAATGAATAGATCTCTAAGCCTCTAGAAGCATCTTATATTATTTTTTATTATTCTAGAAGATTCTCCATGGACTTTATCTTAGTGACTTTTAATTTAATTATATTTCACTTAAGTCACTTTTGGGCCCTTTCCTCTAATCAATTATTTTTATTTTAATTAAATGACTAATTAAAGTTGTTTTTAATTAAGGAAAATGGTAAATCGCCCACGGTACTCTCTCTGGCCACTATAAATCACTTCTCAGCATCCCATCCTGAAAATCTCCTCATTCCCGTTCCAACGAGCTATTACACTGAGGTGTTCTATCAAATTATCTTCTCGAAATACTACCTCGAGCATAACTAATTAATTCAGGCTCCATAATAATGCTAATTTTGAAAGTTGTTGGAATGCGACGGAATTAAAGACAAATTGTGCTGATGATGAAATATGCCAAGCAAATGCCATCAGATCCTGTAAAAACTCCTCAAAACTCCCTTGAAACCCTAATAACACAAACCTACTCTAATGGCCTGGCCATCCCTTGTCTTGGAAATCCACCTTGGCTGTATTATGGAGGAAAATAAAAATGGGATTGTAGGCTTAGTTTATGCTTATGTCCCCTTGACCTCTTTCGGATGTTACCCTTGGATTTTAGTCTCGTGGGATCTCCCTTACTAACCATTTGGTTTTAGGGTGGTACTACCTGGGAAACCCCAACTTTGGTTGCATGGTCCCGCTCCCTTATCCACATATACTACTCCCCTTTCATTCACTATTCCCCCATTCATCATCTCTCCCACCTAGGTCCACATTGCCTCTCTGGGTCCACATAGGGTTAGCCTCCCCATTTCCTTGCCCCCACCTTGGGTCAGGCTTCGAACAATGCCCCGGAGGTTGAAGCAGATAAAAAGAAAAGTAAAAGCATAAATGGCCACGTTCAACAGGAAAATGTACCACAAGATGCAAAATATGGTCGGGACAAACATAATTAACACGTAGGCAAAAGCCAATACATGAGCTCTACCCCATACCCATGGCAGTGTTTTAAAAATCGAACTCGGGTTCCGAAACGGCTGAGGGTTGGCTCCGACTCCGACTCGGTATCGACTCGACCGGTTCAGTTTCAATGACTCAGTCTTTGAAAAAAATGCATTAAATATATATATATATATATATATATATATATATATATATATATATATATATATATATATATATATATATATTTTTTTTATAAAAAACATAATTTTAAAGATTTCCATTCATGTTTCCAAACACAAAGCATGAATATATCCATTATATCAAAATTACACCCAGTGCACTGTCCAATACATGGTGATGATATAGAGATCAAAACAAAAAACATAACCAAGGGGGCTCTAAATGGCCTCTACAACAAAACATGAATAGTCACTACTGCTAGACATCTGACAAGACAATATCCTCTCCCTCAAACTCTGAACCAGAGGGGGAAACCATTCGCTCCTCCTCCTCTAAATCAACGTCCTCAACTATAACTGTAGCACGTTGAGCTTGAGATAGACGAGATATGCGCCTCCGTCATGGCTGACTAGAGGAAGTGCCTACGGCTGCAACTGGAGGACTTGGAGTTGGGACTGGGCCTGCTACTAGTGGATCTGCATTGGCTCCAAACAGTTTCTCTTCTTTATGTGAATCCTCTCAAAGACAGACCAATTGCACTCACACCTAGAAGCACTACAAGTTTGAATCAAAATGTGGATTGCAAATCTCTGCAATTCAGGACAATGGCTCAGTCGGCTCGATGTACGGCTCAGTCAGCTCGGTGTACGGCTCGGTCGGCTCGATGTACGGCTCGGTCGGCTCGGTGTATGGATCGGTCACAAATTGGCCTCCAGACTGGTTTTTCCACCGAGTCGGTCCAATCGAGGGTCTGGCTCGGTTGACTCGGCCGATTCTGATCCGGTCCGGCCGATTTTTAAAACTATGACCCATGGCCATCGCCCTGGTTCCATAGGCCCAAGATGAGCCTCCTTTATCATTCAAGAACCCATGATTGTCCCAACTCCTAGAGGGCAATGAACCTCCCTACCAAAAAGGGGGTAATCAATGCTATATCTTACACATCATGCTCTTGTCTTTTGAGCCCTGAGTAGTTAATCAAAGAAAAATCATAAAAGGCAAAAAGTATATAAAGAAGGGTGGAAAAATCAAGGCACGGGCACCTCATGTACCACAATTGCTCCCTCCTACACATTATATACCCAGGTGTGGGCTTCCCTTTTTTCTAGCTGCCCTTGCGCCCTGATATTTGACCCAGGGTTTCCCCTCTAATTCCCTATTCCATTTCACCTCTTTATCACATGCCATGACCATTTGAGGAATGTACCTTGGACATACTATCCAATCTAAACATACAAACCACCTAATAAGGTACCTGGCTAATCCCCTTTGGAGCTTGGAGACATTAGCACATGCCAAAGCCCACTATGGAAGGGCATGCCATTATGAAGTGTCCACTTGTTGTTCGTGGATTGTAAGCTCTTTTACCCGATTATTTTAATGACTTGTTCTACTGGAAGGCTAGGGGCGCATTGGATCTTATGTAGGATTCTAGATGGTGTCCATTTGGGTTTGGTCTCCCTATACGGGCTCCTAACCCTCTAGAGGACTACATTGGCACATATAGGGTGTGTTTAAAGAGCCATGGGCCTCCACAGTAGTAGACAGCACTCTGTGGATCCCCAGAGATGTTCCGAGATTGCTAAACATCAACCTTTGGGACGAAGAAGAAAAATTTGGTACATTATGCCCAGTTGGCCCCACAAGTGCACCACACACTTAGCAAGTGTCCAAAGACTTGTACGATGACATGACAGTATTCATTCCATCATCCGAGTCCTTATAGATGGTCTTTACAGGCATCTCTGACTAATATGGAGACCCATGAGGTCATTAGTGTGCCCCCACACCCACTTGGAGCACCACAAGTTTATTGTTTGGAGAACAAGGTGCCACCCCCTTGCCCACCACTTTTGAGGATTCTATTCATCATTATGCCACTTATAGACCTCATTAGGACTCTTGGAGGGCCCTACGACATGCATAGATTATTTTTTGACCTCTTGAGAGACTTATAAGGGTGAAAGGAGGGACTAATAATAGATGAACTTCCATTCATTTTTCAAGCACACTAGACCTCTTGAAAGGACACTAACCAAGAAAGACCTAAACTGAAACAATTTTGGAGCTAGGGCTTGGTGTATCTCCCAAATCGACCACAAGATTGGCTTCAAACTTGGAGGACTTGTAGGAGACACCCCGGCGCAGTTCCTCACCAACTCGCTCTGCAAGAGGATGAATCAAATGGATTTCGTTGGATACCCTTGCTAGGTCGTCTAGGGTTAGGGCAGAAATTTGGGAAAGGAGACCAATGCCTAGCCAATTGTGGTGAATGGAATCAAAGTGAATTTGATTTTGGAATCTTCACTCTATCAAGGAGTCCCTTTGCAACTCCACTAGGCTAGAGAGACCCTAGTTAGGTCCCAAGAAGGAGTTTATACTTCAATTTGCAGAATTTGATGGAGTTTTACGGTCAAAGGTACACAACCTACCCCTAGGAACATTCACTCTTATTGCCAAGATGAGTAACATATGCAACGAATCAAAAATTAATGTCTTTGACCAATTCGCATTAATTATTAGAGCACAAGTAAATTATGAGATAGTGCTTCATACATTAGACATAAATCATAAGAAAATTTTGCATGAAAAAGTACTTACATGACAAAATAGTATATCCATCCATCACATTTGCAAAAATGAAGCTCCAAGACAAGATAGCAATTATCCAAACATCAAAATGCATCAAATAAACTTCAATCCATCCATCAATTGCAAATTTGAGTTCTTCTCTCAAGAGAGGTACCAATCCAAGTGATGATGAATGTTACAATGAGACTACATTGTATTTATATGAGCCTTTGAGGAATTCGAATAGCCTACATTAGCCTAATGAGGCCCCTATAATAAAATAATGTGCAAAATAACATCACTTTGGTGACAAGCCCACAAAATAGCTCTAAAACGTGAACAATTAGCCTCTCAAGAGGAACGAAATGACAGAATAATAGCTAGAAAGGTCGTTGGAAGACCAAATCAAGTCCCTCATGTGCCAAAATGAATAAGAGGGCTCCAATAACAGTGATAAAGGGAGTGGTCGCTTAATCTCCAAGCAAGTAACCTGTGGTGCTCCCAAGTGGTTGTGTGGCAGAAGGAATGGTCTCATGCGTCTCCAACTAGATCGAACAATTCTGTGCTCCATCAACAAGGGTTGGAATGATGACACAAGCCTTCCCTTGTCTCCCTAGGTGAGACAAAACCCTGTCTGGGCTCTGGATCAACTGCTAAGTGTGTGGTGCAAGTATGTAGCCAGTTGGGCAATGTGGTCTAAGTGCATCATCATTGAATAACTAGGGCACGAACAAGCAATGGGTAGTGCTGAAGGATCCCATGGCATGGCTATCTGTTCTCTGCTGCAGAAGAAACCCATAGCTCTCAACGCTCACCCTAAAAATGTCATTATGACCCTTTGAAGGGGTTGGACCCCATATAGGGAGACCAAACCCCAAGAGAAACCCACCTGCAATCTTGTATAAGATGCAATGTGTCTCCTAACCTTCCAGCACAACAGAGCATTGATGCAATTGAGTAAATGAGCTTACAAATCATGGAACCAATTGGACACTTCATAGTGGAATTCCCTTCCATACTGGGCTTTAGAATGTACAAGTGTCCCTAGGTGCAAGGAAGAGGTTAGTCAAGGACCCTATTAGGTGGTTTCAGCCTCCAAGGTAGTGGTCCATGGTAGATCCTTCAAATGGCAGGTGTCATGTGACAAAATGATGGAATGGATTGGGGCATCAAGGGAAGGCTCCAAGCCACATGCCATGGTACAACAGCAACAATAATGAGGGAAGCCCACACATGGGTGTATGGATGAAGGAGGGAGCAATCGTGGTACATGAGTTATCCAAACCTTTGTTTTTCCACCCTTCTTTATATGTCTTTGTCTTTTATTGATTTTTATATTCATAATTGCTCGTGGCTCCAAGGAATGAGAGCATGATGCATAAATATAGTAGTGATTACCCCCTTAAGGTTGGGCAGTTCATCGCCTACCAAGGGTTGGGACAATCATGGGTTCCTTAGTGTTGCAGGGGGCTCATATAGGGGCCCTAGGAACCAGGGTGATGGCCATAATGATAGGGGGTAGACCTCGTGTTGGCTTTTTCCGACGTGCTAAATTTGTATGTACTGACCATCTTTTGAATTTTATGGTACATTTCCTGTTGTAATAGGCCAAATTATGTTTTTTACTTTATTTTTAGTTACATCAACCTCTGGGGCATCATTCTAGGCCTGACCCAAAATGTGGACAAGAGGAGGGGGAGGCTAACTCCTTGTGGACCCAATGAACAAATGTGGACCCAGATGGGAAATATGTGGAAAGGCATTATAATAAGCAGAGGGGAGCAATGTATGTGGTGTAGGGAAGCGGGACCATGCAACCAAAATCGGGATTTCCCATGTAGTGACAATCCTAAGGCTAGTAGCCAAGGAAGGAGATCCCACATAACTAGGATACAACACTAACCAACAAAATGGACAATGGACAAGAGTATAGACCAAGCCCATTCTTTCTATTGAATCCCCCCACTAATCCTTTTCAGATGTGTCCATATTAAGGAAGCACATAATGAAAAGCCATACCTTCAAGACTGGAAGGCCCACCTTCAAACATATGATCATGACAGAATGGGCAAGGGCACATAATGGCTGGCTCAGGTGGCGGAGATGGTAGCACATCGAGCTATTTGAGCGTTGTAAGGGGTTGTTGGTTGTCGGCTTAAGACAATCGAGGAGAAAAAACTATCATATGAGTATCACCTACAAGTGGTGGGTAACAGGCCACAAAGATCCCATCAGGTTTTCACCAAATTTCCAATCCCAAATAGTAATGCATAAGGCCAAGATCCTTCATCTTGAATTCGGAATCCAACTCCCTCTTACATTGGACAATTAGTACTTTTGCTCTTGTTAGAAACAGATCATCTACATACTACAGCAATATCAGGGGTTCACCTTCAACAACCATAAAATATGGATTTGGATCAACATCGCTCTTATTAAACCCAAGACTCGAAAAATAACCATGAATACGGTACTACCATGCATGAGGGGCATGCTTCAGGCCATACAAGGCCTTCTTGAATTTACAAACATGTGTCTCTCTATCATGAACCTCAAACCCTTGAGGTTGTTCACAATAGACTTCTTCTTCAATGACCCCATTTAGAAAAGTTGTTTTGACATCTATTTGATGCAGCTTCCAACCTGCAATAGAGGCAAGAGCAATAACAAATCTAATAGATGCATACCTCGTAGTGAGAGAGAAGGTGTCTTCATAATCCTCTCCCTCTTTCTAGGAGAATCCACGAGCCACAAATCTAGCCTTGTATTTTTCAATACTTCCAACAACAACATGTTTTATCTAGTAGATCCATTTTGAAGACACAACAGATTTACCCTTAGGTCTTGGCACAATCTCCCAAACATTGTTTTTAATATAGATTGGTATTCTTCAATCCTAGCTTCTTTCCATACTTGTTCTTCAACAACTTCTTCGTAGGATGATGGTTCAGACTCAATGATCTTACACATCAAGGTTGTATAACTAGAATATTGCTTTGGCTTCTTACTCTCCCTGAAAGTTCCAAGAGCAGCAATGTGACCTTCGGGTTCCTTCAATGTTTTCTCTAACCAGGTTGGTCTCTTTCTTGTCTCAGCCACAGGGGCTTTTCAAGATTCAACAAGTTCATGATCAATATCTTCTACATGAGGGTCTTCATTCATAGGTTCAAATTATTTGGACCTTGATTCCACATTCTTTGGGGCTACTTGTATTTCATCATCAAACTCTAGGTGTGAACGCTTGGACTTCCAGAATGCAGCATCCTCATCAAAAATAACATCCCTACAAGTCTCAATATATCATAGCCCTGGAATATAGACCCTAAAGGCCTTTGAATTCTCACTATAACCAACAAAGGTTCCCTTCTTTCTAGATGGTTCCAACTCTGCCCTTTTCTATTTAGGTACATGAATAAAAACATGACAACCAAAGATTCTTAAATGTTCAACATTTGGTCTCTCACCTGTAAAGATTTCTTCAGGAGTCTTGTAATCCAAAATTTGATGTGGTCACCAGTTTTGAACATAGACAGTAGACATAGACAGCGATCCTTGCAGCTTCACCCCAAAGAAACATAGGCAATTCTTGATCATGAAACATGGTTTTGACAATTTCCATTATAGTTTTATTCTTTCTCTCTATAGTTTCATTTTGTTCGAAGTAGTAGGGAACTATCAACTCTTTCTTAATTCCAACATCCCTGCGAAAATCAATCAATTCATCTCATGCATACTCCCCACCATTATCGAACCTAAAAGTGTTGATTCTTCTTCCTGTAGAATTTTCAACTTGTGCTTTGAACTCACGAAATTTCTCAAATACTTAATCCTTTTTCTTCAAAAGATATATCCATGTTTTGCAAGAATAATCATCAATAAAAGATACATAGCATAAGCATCCACCTAAAGTTTTATCAGGCATGGGCCCACAGACATCAAAATGTATAAGATCCTATATTCCTTTGGATCTACTATCAGTGCTAGTGCATCTTCCTTTAACAGTTTTCCCAAGGGCATATCCTTTACATACTCCATCATGATCTGTCTTAAGTTCAGGCACTCCTTTAACAAAATCTTTCGATCTTCCCAAAGCTTTGTAGTGCATATGAGCATACCTTCTATGCCAAATCTCACTAACTTATGTAGTATTGTGAAGAAGAACTTGGAATGAACGAGCAAGGAGACGATATAGTCCTCCAATTCGTATCCAATTGACTTTAGCAAATTCAAAGGATGCATTCTTCTTCCATACTAAAACTCGTCCATCAACAAAAGCAACTCTATATCCTTTGTCTTCAAGAGATGATATGGACAACAAATTCTTCTTTAAACCAAGAACATATAAAATATTGTTAATGGATACATTACATCTGGATTCCAATTGGAAGGATGACATACCAATGCCCTTGACTTCATATTTGCCATTGTCTCCAAGCTCAACCTTTTGAGTAAACTTCTTTTCAAGTAATTTAAATAGATGATCACAATTTCCAGTCATGTTCCTAGAAGCACCACTGTCCACAAGCCAAATTTTATCATGATTTTCAATGGAACCTGTAAGAGCACAAATAAATGAGTGTGCAGATTCAAAATCATTTTTCCTATGCCTCCTCTTTGATGATGGCTCATTTAGATCAACGGCAGATGCATGATGTCTTCTTCTTTTACGATCAACATCCCTTTCATAGTCATCTCTTCAATTCTTTTGAGAACATTGAGCTTGATAATGACCATAAGCTTGACAAAGAAAGAATTGAACATTTGTTAAATCATTTCTATCTCTTCTATCTTGTTGTCTTCTCAATTTGGAGAGGGACGAGGAGGTCTTCATGAGAGGAATGAATCCCCTTGAAGGCTAAACATTGAGCTTGTCTTTTACCAACATCCACTTCTTTGGAATTTGCCAAAGCTTGGTTTCTTCTTCTTATTTCCTTCGCATGAGTTGAAAATGCGAGTCTTGACTCTTCTTGAGTGCATGTTGCCCATAGCTTGTCAAAGGTTGGGGCATTCTCTTCTTGCGCTAATACCCGATGCAATGAGTCCCAAGATCTAAGGAGACCACCCCCGTTAGGGTCCCGTGATTTGGCTGATTGGCAAGTCAAATGACAGTGTAACATCAAACCAGTCTTTGGAGCTCGAGGACCTAGCCTTCCTGGACTCAGAGAGGGCTCTCTCTATATGTGTAAGGGATATCTATGTGTTTGCTTATTATGTTCTGATTTTAGGCTAGTTATGAAGTAAGTTTTTTGGTTTTGGTTTTTTAGGTTGTGAGGGATGAAACTGATCAAAGATATAAGATAGGTAAAAATATGTTAGATTAACTGGGCTATGGGGTCGAAAGGTCAAGAAAGCTATTAGATGACAATACAAGGCTATTGAAGGGCCGATTTGATTCAAGGTAGAAAGGATCTTTGGGCAAAATGGAGTAAATGGACATCAAGTTTGTGAACAACAAAGAGTTTCAAGCACAACTAGTTTAATAGATAACATTAACATGGTAGGGCAAACCATTAATCATGCAAAATGTAACTACAAGCTAATCAATACATAAAAATAAACATTCAAGCCATGCATAGAAGTATAAGACCCTCTAACTTTGGGAAATGGCTATTAGACTTTGGGGAAAACACTTAAGGAAGACAAACAACTCAAAACACTATGCCGGAACGCCTAAACACAGTACTTCAAGTTATTGGGCACTTTGAACAACATGATTTGCATAGTTTTAGGCAAAGGGCTAGATCGAAACTAGGCCTCCTTGGTTCAAACAAAATGATAATCTAATCAGTCAAAGAGAAATTTCATGGATGGAACTATAGCTAGCCATAGGTAAGCAGGGCGTACCGTAAGTCCTTAGCATGTATATAACTATGAATGAAACAAGCAACAATATCCTCAAGTTGTTAAAGAGCAGTTAAGAATTCTTTAATGCAACTAAGGAAGAAGAAAACATGAAAGCTATGAAGATTCAGGAAATTTGAGGTGTCTCCATGGGCATATCTCAAATTTGTTCTCTACTGATCTATAGCAAGTAAGAAACATGTATCATGAATGAAAAATAGAAGACAACAACAAAGCAAGAGACACTATACCATTCTACCAAGTCATGGAATCCATCAACAATCCTTCATCATTCATCCAAGAACATCCAAGAGGCAATCCAAAAGCATAACACAAGTATTTTCTTCCAAAGCTCATATGACCATATATTGTTTCTCTTCTCAAGTTCAGCCTTGTTTACAAATGAGAGCTTGTGGAATAAATAGGCTCAAGTGAGGAAAACCTCATGGTTCAACTTGCATCCTCATTGGCCTAATCAAAATATCTAAACTTGTCCTTGAGGCTTTGCAAAGCCCAAGGCACAAAATATCTCATAAAATATCTAAAAAAATGCTAAAAAAGGGAATTAAATTGACTTTACACAACTTCTCATGTGCAAAAATAGCTAAACGCACATTTGGAAAAAGCAGATTTTAGAGGTTCAAAAATTACAAAAATATCCAAAATTTATATCAGCAAAAGGTCCCCTGACTTGCTGGAAACATTTGGCAGCCTTCCCGGTGTCGAAATGAGGCTCATGATAGCTCATTGGAAAGCTCTGAGTGTCTACTTTCCGGAACAGCTGAAATTCTCCAGATCTGATACCTAGAATTCCTCTAAATCTGCACCCGTGTGTAAAAAAACCAGGAAATTACAGTCTACTGATAGACCGGGCAGAGTGTGCAAAAAGTGAGCATTTTTCGCCGTTTTGAGGGGGAAAAAGATCTCCAAATGACCTGAAAATCACTGAGGGTGTGCTCATGAAATTATGGCATCCAATGATACCATTCTCCTCTCTTGAAGAATTCTCAAAATGAAATGGCGAATTTATGAGTTTTTGACCAAAAACTCAAAAATGCCAAAAAACCAAAAATTGTCAAAATGTACCCAAAATTGGTGTGTATGACCCTCAAGGGTCCTCGGCAACATGCTCCGAAACTGAGGCCAAAATTTCAAGTGATAATGTGTCATTCTTCTCTTTCCGTTCCGGGCGCTTCCCCTTTGCTTCCTTTAGTTTCTCTTGAGTGGCCTTCAACTTGTGCCGGGCAAACTGATTTAGCTTTTGATAATGTTTTGTCATCTTCCTTTGCAGCTCCAAGTCCCTGTTTTCTTTCTCAAGCTTCATCTCCAAATGTTTATTGGCTCTTTCTAGCCATGCCTCCTTATTGCTTTCATGCACCACCAGCACCTATATGAACAAGAAGGTGCTGTTCTTTTTCTTCTTTTTTCTTTTTCATACTCTTCTAAGCCCTATGGTTCTAGGCCTTTTCCGTCTAGGCTGGTCTTCTTCTTCATCCTCGTCAAAATCACCTATGAGCTCCTATATTCTTGCTTGTGCTTTGGCAGCCTCATTCTTGTATTTAATTGCTCATGTCTCATAAACAACCATATGGACACTCATTTGTCTATTTTGGATCTCCAGGAAATGATTGAAGTTCTTTGCCCGATGAAGGTCATTCTCCAATGCTTCCTCCAATTCTATTCCTCTCTATGGATTAAGATATTTCATGAACTGCCCTCATAAGTACCACCATTATCACTTTAATTTAATGACTAGGGAAGACTCCTTGCTGCTCCTTTTCTCCTACTTTGCCCTTTCCTCTGCCCTTGAAGGCTAGTCTTGCGCTCTTCCTTCTAGGCAAGTTAGTGAGAGGCTTCTTTGGCGATTTTTGTTTGCTTCGGATAGTTCTTGTTATTTTCGAAGTGACCACCTTGGGCACTTGCTTTCTTGATGTCTTGGGCTTAGCCTTTTCAGGAGAGGGAGCCATAATGGCTTTGCCTTTGTCATCTTGTTTATCACTTTCTTGAAGTTGCCTCTCTTCTTGAAGCTGCTGTGAAACTTGAGGAGACTGTGCATCATGATGAAGGTGTTGTTTGTCTTCTTTACGCTGCCTATGTTCCTCAACATCATACTGCTCAAACTGCTGCCCTTGATCATCAATACCATGTTGTTGTTCTGCCTCAATCCCTTGTTCAATTTGTGGCTCAAACTGCTGCCTTTGAGCATCAAGATCAAACTGCTGTTGTGTTTCAATTTCATGCTCACTTTGTGGCTCAAACTGTTGCTCAAACTGTTGTCCAAAATGCTGTCCTTCCCCACTGTCCTGCTGCTGCTCCTCATCTTCAGTTCGCTACTCTTCATCCCATCCTTCATGCTCATGCCCTTCCTCTTTTTTCTGTCCAATTCCTTCTACTTCTCCATGCTCTCTTGACTGTTCAGTGGTGAATTTGAGCCTTCTAGGAGCAGGTTTGCTGCAGGAAAGTAAGGGGCGATGAGTAGGTGATGTGGGAGGTGTATGGATCGGAGGAATAGTGTAGAAATACGGGTGACTAATGAAGATATCCCAGGAAACCTCTTTCTTCTCCAGCTGGTGAAGGATGATGATTTTAATCAGAGAATGATGGAAAAGAGAAACCACTTGTTGTGATGGAGGCTTCTTCTGGACTAAGGAGGCCATTTTCTCAATGCTTTTGCATAAGTAGTAAGGGAGATTGAGCTGCTTTGTTCTAGTGAAGTGCATCAACAACCGGATATGGTAAGCATAAACTCGGGTAAATCTCCCTTCACAAGTAAAATACTTCATTATGATCTTCATAAGAGGAGAATAGCTAGCAAGAAGATGAGAGAAACGAAAAATAGCAGTGCATGTTTCTCTGTGCTCGGGCTTGATGAAAGGCTTGTAGTCATCCAAGTCTAGATAGGCCTGCTTGAACCATTTTTCGCCAAGGTATGGGATTTTAGTGGCTTTGGATATAGACCTCGGGGAGAACTTGAAATCAAGGCCTGCCACTTGGAAATGTTTGCTTTTGAACCTCAAGGCGCATAAGTGTGTCAAGGGCGAGAAACTTTTGACTTCCTGTACTCTCTGGCAGAAATCCAAACAACCCACCTCATGAAAATTGAAGAGGATGGATGGATGTGCATTGAAATCCTCATTAGAAATTGGCTCATATCTCTTGTGTAAACCACTTCTGTTGTTTTTCCTGGGCAGAATTTTGGGCTAAATATGCTCTTGAAGCACCAAACTGCCTTACTATCTTTAAAATGCCTTCTTTAAGCTAAACTCTGTCAACCCACTCTTTTGATAAGGAAACAATGTCTTTGGATGCTTGTGCACAATATCCATTTCTGATACCAGACCCCTATTCCTTTAAAATGTGGCTTTCCCAACCTTTGATATGGAGTTCAACAAGCAGACCTTTTAAGAAGAAAAAACACAGTGAAATGAAGATAAGCAGTTAATTGAATTTGCTGTGTATAGTGACAAGGTCACCCCGCTCTGTGATGTTTGGAGGTCAACAACCTATTTTTGTATCTTTGACCGAGGTAAACTTCTCAACTTCCCAATCCTGCCCTTGTCTAGTATGCAAATCAACCAAAAAAAACTCACACCAAATACATAGTCACCTTTAGTGCAGACACACAGTCAATTTCACTGTTTATAGAACAAAGGTGACAGATCTTGGAAATGTTTCAAAGGTTTTAACAAAAGCCTGTAGGAGTTTTATCTTTCAAATAATCAAGGCTCCTTTTCAATATAAAACCCCTGTATTTTTAGAAAACTGCCTTTGCACCCTCTGAATATCAACTTTACAAATGAGCTTGAAGAACAAAAAGATAATTAAGTAGTATACACAGTCAACAACTATCTTTTTGTATGGTTGGTAAGGGTACCTCCTGTAGCAGTCTAATGCCGAGAAAAATCCTCTTTGATTAAAACATTAACCCCCTGGTATGCAGCTCACCAATGTATTTAACAATATAAACTCATTCAATCAAAAGGTACAACACAGCTCAAAGTTTATTGTGTATGAGATAGGTTAATAGGGCTTATTTTGTTTTTATGATGTAGTAACCAGGCCTGTAGCATTCCATCAATAAAACTTCCCTTCAACAAAAAACACTGTTCCCTTTTTATACTTCACTTCTCGTCGTTGGAATGTCACCCCACCAATCAATTCAACACTTATGAACACCGCCAGCAAGAGTACATACACAGTCAGAAATTACTGTTCATAGGACAAGGTGGGAAAATTTGAAAAAACTTTCTGTGGTGTTAGAAAAGGTTTGGCAGCAGTAAAACACCAATAAAATTTCTTTCAAACAAAACATTTCACCCTTGTTACTTAATTGTTCTTTGCACACAGTTTGGTAAAAGCACCTCTAACTGATAATGGCAGATTCCTCACTGGCCCTGCTGCATGGAACTAATCAACATAACTCTCAAATTTTATTGTTCTGCTTCTACTAATGGAAACAAACAACATTTCGTTTTTCACACCAAACTCGAACTGTGGTTTTGATTGGGATGATTTGACCCTCCTCACCACTCAACAGTTTTGAAAAACTCAAGGGAGGCTCATAAATACCTCTACAAATCGATGAAAGATCCTTTGAAAAGCTCGAGCAACCCTTAGGAGCGATTTGGAGGTGTGTTGAGCGGTCAACAAGTGAGTGGCACATTGGAGGAAAAGAACGTCACGCAAAATCATAGCCGGGTGGCTTGTAGGGTCGTCGTTGGGCCCGTGTGACCCGCGGCTACAGGAGTGTCGCGCGCCCTTGTAGTGCTGTGTAAAAAATGTGCCCAGGAGCGCCGCGCGCATGTACAGGAGTGCCGCGCGGTGCAAACACTCCTAAAACTTGTTCAAACCTCTGCAAACTGATTTGAAAATTGTGTTTCGGCCTTGTGAACTTCAATGGGATGTTTTGCTTGTAATTTTGGAGTTTGCAAAATGAATTTGCAATGGTACTCGACCTCCTTGCATTTGAAAAAAGTGAAACCCTTGGTGTGATAAATGATGGTGAAAAACTTTCAAAAGCCTTTGTTTTTTCAAAATCAAAGCACGGAGCTCTTACCCTTTATAAGATCACAGCTAAGACTTTTTCCTCTTCTCAATCAAAGTATAGTGACAATGTTTGTTTTTATAAGCCAAATCCTCCCTTTTGAAGTGACACAACATTTTTTGAGAAATTTATCTTTAAAAACTTTGACTGTCTCTCACTTAGAGGGAAAAAACATTTCCTTTTGTAGCAGTGGCATACTCACAATGCCTTTACCGGGTTCCTGGTTTTGAAACACATGTCATGATCTCTTCTACACCTTTATGACCTGTATGCTTATTTGAAATGTCCTTTGCTAAGGAAGAAGGTCAACTGTCATTTCGAAAACCTTTTAATATTTCTGGTGCTTTGCTATGAAAGAGGACATCTGTAGAGGATTTTTTTAAGCTGTAGGTAGTATTCTTTGACACTTTGACAGAGCTTCTTTTTTCCTTTTTTCACATAAACTAACACTTTGCTCTTAATGCTTTGGAGTTGAATGATGCCCACTATGAAACTAATCTTGACTTAGGTGTCCTTTAACTTCATGTTCTGACTGTGGGTACAAAATGTAGCTGCAGTCTGATGCTCTTTAACCTTCTGTCCCAACTACATGTAGACTATTTGATGAGCATATTGACAAGGGTTTTCTTACATATGATGGCAGGCAATCAACAGTGAAAACCTTGATGCTTTTACTTCAGTCTCCAATCACCATTGTTCTCCAGAAAATTTGTGTCACTGCCTCACTGTTTTATTTACACACCTTGATTACAGTCAGTTGCAATTCTTTAAGTCAAACATTGGTCATCGCTCTCTGCTTATGGATGAAGGAGGCGCCTTAACCCTCTACTTATAAATGAAGGAGGTTCTTAACCATGACTTATCAACAGCCATTTTGACAGTGTTGTTTTTCTTCTGCTGTGTTTTCAGGCTGAATGAAGCTGCAAGATCTTGATGAGTAACTTTTTGCCCTGCAGATGCATCTCAGGCTCATGTTCACATTGAGAAGCGGTTGTTCTTCTAATGTGGAGTCAAGAATTTTCTTCTGAGATGCTGACATGTTTCCTGTGCTTGTAAAATCCATAAACAGTATAAAACACCTAAAATCAGCTTGATATTTATGGTCTATTCATTGTTGAGACTTAAGGGTGTATAAGTGGCGCGACTTAGGGCTGTGACTGACTTCATTAGCAGAGTGAGAGGTCTGTTTGGGACTGGTCTGTAGCAGATGGGGGTTTTTTGGCCTTTTGATGGTTGCCAAGGGTGAAATGCCTTGAAGCGCCACTTCCTAACTTAGGGGAGGCTTTTTGAACAGATTTGGATTGTCTTTTTAGAGCTGATGGGCATACTAGTATGGTTGAGGCTAGGTAAGATCTGATAATGGGGTTTCATCTTGTCATGAGCGGACTGAAAAGTAAGGAGAGCAAAAAAGTTTTATGGGTGTTTTCCCAGCTGGCAGTTTTGACAAATTTTTTAAGATCGGCTGTTGGAAAACTAGGCTGTTAGAACTAGTCATCACTAACAAGTAAAAAATAATGATGACTAACAGTCGCTCCATTTGGGTAGGGAAACTCCTTTTTAGGAGGTGTCCAGAATTTCAGATCTTTGGCTTATGAAGACCAATGCCTTACCCATTGGTGTAAATTTTCACTTTCCTTTGATGCTACTTCTGAAAAGTGACAGCATGATTAGCATCAATGATATCTCTACCTACCCACTATCTTTCCTAAAAAAAATTCTTCGTTTTGGCGCATTTGAACTAGCAGCCTTTTGACAATGCATATTTTTCTTTTGTAAAATGAACCTATCTATTTCTACCCTTATATCTGCCGGGAGTTCAGATTAAACGGATGAACTCCTTCATTACTCTACCTAAACTAGATCAACTGTCAAGATTAAACTGTTTGACAGGATTTTGTTCTCTAATCTAAGACAAGAAATTTAAAAATGATCAAATCAGGGTTAGACAATTTGATTTGTCATGCATTTGCGGCATGAAAGACAAGCTGCACACAAATATTATTTTGCATAAAATGGAAACTAGGAAAACAGGGCTAAGATGCACAATTTGTTTTTCATCCCCGCTTCCCTCTTTGGTTCTGTTTTGGGCAGGTGGAACCAGTAACTTTTCCTAATCTACTCTCTTTGATAAGTCAATCTTACACAATGTTGACCATCTTTTTCACTCACTAACTTATCAGCAATTAAATTTAAACATGCTCAGCTATGATTAGGCTAGATAGCTGAACAAGACATTTGAGTACAAGTAGCAGCATTTAGACTTGCTCGCTTTCTAAAAGACTATTTTTTGGAACATGGGGCCTTTTTCTTATTTTTCAACCGCCCTCTTTTCTATCTTTTACTGTTTTTTGACTTTTCTGTTTATCTATTTTTCAAACAGTGGTATATACAATGAATGAAGTGCTCAAACTTAGAACTGGAGCTCTTGACAAAAATAATGCTTTAATGTCCTGCCATTCACAGGACCTCCAAAAATTTCAGTCCCATTAGGTTCTTGCAAGAAGAAGGCATTGTTTCCACTGACTGAGCTGATGATGTAAGGCCCTTTCCATAAATTTTCAAACTTGCCATGTTTACCTTTGTCTTCTCTTCTAGAATCCCATTTTAACACTTTATCTCCAATCTGAAAATCATTTTCCTTATTTCTTCTGTCAAAAATCTGTTTTATTTTGTCTTGTGCTAACTGAGCCCTTTGGTAAACTTCTTCTCTGGTTTGTTGTAAATGGATAGTCTGATTTACCCTCCTTTGCATGTCATTTTCTTCTATTTGAACTTCTTGTAACAGCTTCATTACCGGAACCCCTAAAGATGTTGGGAAAATGGCAACTATGCCATAAACTAGTTGGTAAGGAGACATGCCTATGGATTTCTTGGTGGTCAATCTATCAGCCCATAAGGCGTGTACTAGTTTCCCATGCCATGCTTTTTGATTTTATTCAAGAAGTTTTTTGATGATGTTGACTAGGCTTTTGTTAGAGGACTCGGCTAAACCATTACCTTGAGGGTAATAGGCTGTGGAATGTCCTAATGAAATGTGATACTTGTGACAAAAGTCAACCATTCTTTTGGAGGAGAAGGCAGCGGCGTTATCTGTAATGATCTTTCTAGGACAACCAAATCTAGATAAGATATTGGTTTCTAGGAACTTGATGATGACTGAATCGGTGGCATTCCGGGAAGGTATGGCTTCTATCCATTTGGTAAAGTAATCAGTGGTTGTGAGGATCCATTTATGTTGAGCGGATGAGGAAGGGTGAATTTCCCCGATAAAATCCATACCCCATTGCTGGAAGGGTCCTTCAACTATGATGGGATGTAAGGGCAAAGGTACAAGATTTTTCTTGCCATAAAAAATTTGACATTTATGGCATGTCATAACTAGTTTGTGAGTGTCAGGGAATAAGGTAGGCCAATAATAACCGGCTCTAAGGATTTTGTTCGCTGTGGTTTTCCAGTAGAGATGGCCCCCACATTCCCCTTCATGCATTTTGTGCATAATTTTCTCTGCATCAGACTCAAGAAAACATTTAAGCAGCATACCAGTGGGATTTTTCCAATACAGAAGACTATCTATAATGCAAAATTTTAAAGATTTTTTTTTAAGAAACCTTGCTTTTGTTTTTGATAAAGTCGGAGAAGCATTTAGATAAGATAATACATAAAGAATATCTGCATACCAAGGTGAATCCAGAAACATCTGTTCAATGGGAGGGGGTGGGCATTCTTCCTCCTCTTCTAAGGCATCAACAAAATTTATATCTAAAGCTTGGAGGTTGGTTTCGGCCATTAGTCTTGCAAGTTCTTGTCCTTTAACTAGTTTGGTAGGTCGGATTTCTAAGTCATATTCTAGGATGATAGCGATCCATTTTCCCCTTTTACCATCAGGATCTTGGTTTAGTATGTCTTTGACGACGGTATTAGGAACAAAAGCGATGACATGAGAATGCAAGATGTAGACTCTGAAATCTTTCAGTGCTTTTACCAATGCAAATGCTTGTTTTTCCATGATGTTATATTTCAAGGGAGCATCTCTCAGGGATTTACTGAAAAAGGCAATAGGCTGCTCTTGCCCGGCTGCGTTTTTTTGCAATAATACAGCAGCTATTGTGTGTTCTGAGGCAAATGAAAAGATGTAAAAATCTTTGGTGAAATCAGGGCTTATCAACACTGGTGTTTCAGTTAGGGCCCTTTTGACTAGTTCAAAAGATTTTTTGGCTTCTGTAGTCCATTTAACCCCGACCTCTTTTTTCAACATATTAGTGATATTTCTCAAGAGTTCGGCAAGGTTTGGGATGAATCTTCTTAAGAAGTTTATCTTTCCGATAAAAGACTGCAGCTCTTTTATGTTTCTGGGGTGACTTATTTGCAAGATGCCTTCGATTCTCTGGGGGTCTATTTTTATTCCCTCTTCTGAAATAATGTGACCTAGGAGCTTTCCTTCTTCTAGACCAAAAAGTGTTTTCTTGGGATTTAGGGATAAACCATATTTTCTACATTTGTTAAAAACCTTTCTTAAGTGTATTAGGTGTTCTTCGTTTGATTTAGAATATACCGTAATATCATCGAGATATATGACTATGAAAAAACCTATGTCTTCTGAGAAGGCTATGTCCATGGCTCTTTGGAATGTAGCACCAGCATTCATCAATCCGAAAGGCATTTTGACGTACATAAAGGTGCCCCAAGGTGTAGTGAAAGTTGTTTTGTGTTGATCAGTGGGGTAAACCAGCACTTGGTTATAACCAGAAAAACCATCAAGTAATGAGATCCTTTTAGCACCTACTACCTTCTGAAGTATGTGGTCCATTTTGGGCAAAGGATAATTGTCCTTTAGACAGGCTCTATTTAGGTTTCGAAAATCTATACAGAGTCTGATTTCTCTAGTCTTTTTCCTAACTGATACTAGATTTGAGACCCATTCAGAGTACCGGAGAGATACTATTATCCCCGCATCATACATTTTTTTGATCTCCTTTTCAACTAAAGGTAATAATACTGGGTTTATCCTTCTTAACTTTTGTTTGAAAGGTTTCTGGTTTTCTTTGAGGGGAATCTTATGTTGGATGATGCTTGTGTCGTATGATTTCAAATCTTGGTATCCCCATGCGAACACATCTTTAAATTCCTTAAACAACTCGACGTATTTATGTTTTATGTGAGGAGGAAGGGTTTTGGACAGTTTTATCTTTTTAGGTTCCTCAAAGCTTCCTATGTTATATTCTTCTATGTCGACCTCAGTGGATTCCATCTTTGGTTTTTTGGCCACATCGTTAAAATCAAACAATTCCTCTAGAGGCGCAAGCCCTCTGGGTATGGTGTCATTTTCACAATGTAGGACTTCGAGTTCTCTTGGGTCAATGTCCTCTCCTATCTCAGTTCCATATGAATGACCTATCAGGTTTAAATCTGTCCAAGATGGTGAATTTAGCTGTAGGTCTTGATTTTGGCTATCTTTCTTTTCTTCATTTTCTCTTTGGTTTCTTCAAATTCATTCCTAGATTGTAAGAAGTCATCAATTTGATCATCATCTTCGAATATTTTCCAATGGTCAATATTATCTGGTACTATAGGGCGATGTTTGACCTGACTAATATATTTCTCACTTAGACATGGTATTTGGCCATTACTTGCCGCAAACGCGAGTTCATTTGCTAGGCCATTCTGAATCCTAGGAATATAAGTGAGTTGATACTTCTCAAAGGTTTTGAGGATGTCTAAAGCTGCATTTATGTACTCCCTTAGTCTTGGGTTTTTCGTTGAATATTCACCTTTAATTTTCCTAATTACAAGCTCTAAGTCTCCTTGAGCTGATACTTTTTTGGCGCCTAAGTCCTTAAGTATGTGTAGACCGATGAGAAGGGCCTCATATTCCGCAATGTTATTAGTACATTGGAATTTCAATCTAAAAGAATGACCTTCTTTAGTGTTGTGTATCCAAATGCCGGCCCCTGAACCGGTTTTGCCACAAGAACCGTCAAAGTTTATACTCCAAAGAGCTTCCTTTTCATACATGATACCAAGCTGTTTCTCAGGTTTCTTGGGACTTTGGTCATCAATTTCTTCATTCAGTAATGGTTTGGAAAACTCTTCATTTTCTTTTATCTGCTTGTTCATATTACTTTCATTATATAAGATTAAATAATCTAAATTGGAATGAATGGAATAGATGGGAGTATTATTTGGCTTATCCCGGTTGCTAACCATGTATTTCATGAGAGTCTCTCGGTATAACCTCCTAGTTTGGTTGAAAACTGGGATGGTTGCAAATGACATATCCATTTGGAGATTACCTTGTATTTTGGCAGCCCATGCCCTTGATAGTAGCATTCCATACTTGGGAGGGATATCGGCCACTACTATGTCCATGACTTAGTTTTTCGCTGGTAGTTGTGTTAGAGCAAAGTCTAGGTCCTTTATTAGACCTAAACATTTGACCTGGCTTGAGTCAAAGGAATACAGGTTTTTGTAGGGTTGAGTCACTTCTAGTCCCAGGTTTTCCATGACTGCTTTAGGCATGAGGTTATGGGAAGCACCAGAATCTAACATGGCATTATGTAATATCTTGTCCCGTATGTTTAAGCTTACATAGAAAGGAGAAATAGATCCTTCTTGGTAGTCACCTTCTATTTTTGGGCCGAATAAGAGCTCGGGTTTATCGTCAGTTAGATTCAAGGTATTTTCCTTGCTCTCTAGGTCAAGGACTTTGAAGATTTGATATCTATACCTATCTACAGTTATTAGCTTAGTAAGGGGTATGGTAATTTTTATTTTGGAAATTTCCCCTTCGAAACTAAAAGGAGTATGTAGTTTGGGCAGATTTGTTTCAGCTTTTTCGGACATAACTTTTTCTATGCTCTTAATTTGCTGACTTTGGCTCGGGACTTTGTTTGATACAGTCAACTCGGGGGTTTTTGTAGAGCTACTAGGAGTATCTGAGCCAAGACTTGTCTGAATAGCTTTATCTTTGTTTTCGTCAATCTTTTTGGCCACAATTTTGTTGCTATCCATGGCTTTTTTAAGGATGGTGTCAGAGGTTTTAACAGTTTCAGGGCTACCCTTCTTGGAGTGGTCTTGGTTTTTTCTGCTTCTAAGGTTATACTGCCTATGAGCTTCTATAATGGCATTCTGAAAATCTATGGCAGGGTCGTCGGGATCTTCATAGTTGGCCTCATCTTGATTAGGAGAAAAGAATGCTTGTTCTTCTTCTGTGAGGTACACCTCGCTCTCATTATCAGACCCTATGAGGTTCAAATGACCTTCATTAATGGGTTCTATATCCCTATCTTCTTCTTCCACATAATTTTCATTAAATGGTGGCCTAATTTGTTGGTCATTTTCCCTTGGTCTGTTTTGCAGTTGCTCCCTCCTAAAATTTTGGTTTTGGTTTCTGTTTGGAGGGTTTGGCTGGTTGTCCCTAACAGGGGCCTTTTCATTTATCCTTTCCCACATTTTGGCCATGGTTTTGACTAAGTCATCTATTCTAGGATCTAGGGAAGGGGATGAAGTGGAGACCTCATCTTTATATGTGACCTTTCTTTCTGATCTAGTCCTAGCCCTTTTTTCTGCTAAGTTGGCATCTGCTTTAATGGCTATTTGTTGCATTTCCTCTAAGGTAGGGGGATCCTTGTCTCTCAGATGATATGTCATGTCTGGATCAAAACCCTCGGGGAATTTTGCTAAGGCCAAACCAAGTGGGGGTTTGAAGTGAGGTGGGAGGGAGTTATACACACTGTTGAACCTAGTGCAGTAAGCCTAGACACCTTCCCCATTTTCCCGTTTTAGGTTGTTATATTCTAACAGGATTTGAATCGGGTTCTTTCGGACTTCCCACCTATTTGTGAAGACTTGACATAGTTCTGGGATGTCGTGGATGGTGTTTGGAGGCAAGCTTTTGAACCATGTTTTGGGTTCCCCACCCAGGATTTGGGCGAATATTATCATTCTGACGGTCTCATCTTGTACTTCCAAGTATTCAAAAGCATCGCTCATCCTACTTATATGTTGTTGAGGTGTGGTGGTGTCTTCTCCAGTAAAGTGTGGGATTTTTTCTTGATATTTATTTGGGAGAGGAGCCAAAGGTAGTGGCAACACCAAAGGTGCGTACCAGGCTGCCATGATGGGAGCTAATGTATGATGTACAAGATGAGGACTAGTGGGATGAGCTGAGGTGGTTTGAACAGTAGTGGTTTGGACAGGTGTGGCGGATGTACTTGGACTAGTGATTTGGTTTTGAGTAGATTTGGGATGGTATGAGCCAAATTAATAGAGAAGCTGAAAGTCAAGAGGTGTGGTAGGTGAGGCTTCTCTACTATGGCTCTGTGGCGGATCTAGGGGCTCAAGATCGTCAAAGTTTATCTTACTATGTGACTTTCTTCTAACAAGAGTTTTTGCTGATTCTAAGTCAAAATAGGAATCTAGTAAGGTAGTAAGATGTTCAGGTACCGATCTTGTTTTACGGATGGACCTATTAGTAGCTAGATTGTCAGTCTCGGAAACTTGCCACAAAATCTTCTCTGGGTCATCTACTATGATAGGGGGATTTGGGTTTGGATGAGATCTGGTGTGGATTCTTCGTGAAGCCAGATTTCGGGTCAAGGGTTTAGAGAGTTGGATATTGGTGAATGTTTTGGATGGATGGCCTCTCTAAAGTTTTACTAAGGTGAAGGATGGTCAAAAAGGATGGACTAGTGGAGTCGTCGGGTGGGTTTTTATGAAAACTATGGTCCACCACCAAAAACTATCAAAGCTTCTTTATGGAAAAAGTTTCAAAAGCAAGATTTGAGATGGAAAACTTGCAAAGAAGGGTGTTTCACTTGGTTTCTACAGTTTGCTAGGTTGCATGAACTAGCTAATGGTTCTCTTGGCAAGAAGGTTTCTGCTTATCTCTTATGTTTAGGTGAGGCTTTTCTGAATCGTTAAGTTATACTTAGATTGTCACAGATTATAGAATTTCCACCCTAATTTTGAGTCTGGAAGGATGAGTGAGAAGAAAGGTATGGTTTATGAACTTTGGTTTGAATGGAGTTTTAGGCCTACTGGAGGCTAGTGAAGTCGACAGGTGAAACTTGGTTGTTTTAAAGCTATGGTCCACCACCAGTAACTAAGGAAAAGCCAATCTGGGAAAATTTTTGGGGTTTTTCTGAGTTTTTATATGCAGCCTATGGTTTATCTAAAGTATTCTAAACTTGTTTCGACACTTTGCTAGGGTGGTGAAAAAGAGAGTTTACTCTAGATAATTCTAAAGGTTGAGGGTCTAAGTTTAGAAGTTGAAGGACTAAAGAGTCTACAAAAGTTTGCTAGACTGTCATGTACTCAAAGTCCCACCATCTCCCGCTGTGTTAGTGAGCGATGGGATAGGTCAATCAGATAGTATTCTTAAAGGTCTCTTAAGGTCTAGGGAAACTAAGTTTGTTTATCACTCAGAGTCCCACCGTGATCGCCATTATGTTAGAGTCCCGTGATTTGGCTGATTGGCAAGCCAAATGACAGTGTAACATCAAACCAAGCTTTGGAGCCCAAGGACCTAGCCTTCCTGGACTCAGAGAGGGCTCTCTCTATATGTGTAAGGGATATCTGTTTGTTTGCTTATTGTGTTCTGATTTTAGGCTAGTTATGAAGTAAGTTTTTTGGTTTTTTAAGTTGTGAGGGATGAAACTGATCAAAGATATAAAATAGGTAACAAGATGTTAGATTAACTGGGCTATGGGGTCAAAAGGTCAAGAAAGCTATTAGATGACGATACAAGGTTGTTTGAAGGGCCGATTTGATTCAAGGTAGAAAGGATCTTTGGGCAAAATGGAGTAAATGGACATCAAGTTTGTGAACAACAAAGAGTTTCAAGCATAACTAGTTTAATAGCAGACATAAACATGGTAGGGCAAACCATTAATCATGCAAGATGTAACTATAAGCTAATAAATACATAGAAATAAACATTCAAGCCATGCATAGAAGTATATGACCCTCTAACTTTGGAAAATGACTATCAGACTTTGGGGAAAACACTTAAGGAAGAAAAACAACTTAACTTACTATGCCGGAATGCCTAAACACAGTACTTCAAGTTATTGGGCACTTTGAACAACATTATTTGCATAGTTTTAGGCAAAGGGCTAGATCGAAACTAGGCCTCCTTGTTTCAACAAGATGATAATCTAATTAGTCAAAGAGAAATTTCATGGATGGAACTATAGCTAGCCATAGGTAAGCAGGGCGTACCGTAAGTCATACTTAGCATGTATAAAACCATGAATGAAACAAGCAACAATATCCTAAATATTAAAGAGTAGTCAAGAATTCTTTAAGGTTACTTAGGAAGAAGAAAACAAAGAAGCTATGAAGAAACAGGAAATTTGGGGTGCCTCCATGGGCATATCTCAAATTTATTCTCTACTGATCTATAGCAAGCAAGAAACATGTATTCATGAATGAAAACTAGAAGACAACAACAAAGCAAGAGACACTATACCATTCTACCAAGTCATGGAATCCATCAACAATCCTTCATCATCCATCCAAGAACATCCAAGAGGCAATCCAAAAGCATAACACAAGTATTTTCTTCCAAAGCTCATATGACCATATATTTCTTCTCTTCTCAAGTTCAGCCTTGTTTACAAATGAGAGCTGGTGGAATAAATAGGCTCAAGTGAGGAAAACCTCATGGTTCAACTTGCATCCTCATTGGCCTAATCAAAATATCTAAACTTGTCCTTGAGGCTTTGCAAAGCCCAAGGCACAAAATATCTCATAAAATATCTAAAAAATGCTAAAAAGGGGAATTAAATTGACTTTACACAATTTCTCATGTGCAAAAATAGCTAAACGCACATTTGGAAAGAGCAGATTTTAGAAGTTCAAAAATTACAAAAATATCCAAAATTTATATCAGCAAAAAGGTCCCCTGACTTGCTGGAAACATTTGGCAACCTTCGCGGTGTCGAAACGAGGCTCATGATAGCTCGTTGGAAAGCTATGAGTGTCTACTTTCCGGAACAACTGACATTCTCCAGATCTGATACCTAGAAGTTCTCTAAATCTTCAGCTGTGTAAAAAACCAGAAAATTATAGTCTGTTGATAGACCGGGCAGAGTGTGCAAAAAGTGAGCATTTTTCACTGTTTTGAGGGGGAAAAAGATCTCCAAATGACCTAAAAATAACTGAGAGTGTGCTCATGAAATTATGGCATCCAAGGATACCATTATCCTCTCTTGACGAATCCTCAAAATGAAATGGCGAATTTATGAGTTTTTGACCAAAAACTCAAAAATGCCAAAAAACCAAAAATTGTCAAAATGTACCCAAAATTGGTGTGCATGACCCTCAAGGGTCCTCGGCAACATGCTCCGAAACTGAGGCCAAAATGTCAAGTGCTGATGTGTCCTTCTTCTCTTTCCGTGCCGGGCGCTTTCCCTTTGCTTCCTTTAGTTTCTCTTGAGTGGCCTTCAACTTACGCCGGGCAAACTGATTTAGCTTTTGATAATGTTTTGTCATCTTCCTTTGCAGCTCCAAGTCCCTGTTTGATTTCTCAAGCTTCATCTCCAAATGTTCATTGGCTCTTTCTAGCCATGCCTCCTTATTGCTTTCAATCTCTTGCTCAAGTAGTGCAGTAAGGGGAGTGAATTGAAGAAGGGCTTGTTCTTCTTCCTTTTTCTTTTCAAGGGCTCTTCTAAGCCCTATGGTTCTAGGCCTTTTCCGCCTAGGCTGGTCTTCTTCTTCGTCCTCGTCAAAATCACCTATGAGCTCCTCTATTCTTGCTCGTGCTTTAGCAGTCTCTTTCTTGTATTTAATTGCTCATGTCTCATAAACAGCCATATGGACACTCATTTGTCTATTTTGGATCTCCAAGAAATGATTGAAGTTCTTTGCCCGATGAAGGTCATTCTCCAATGCTTCAATTTGGCCCTCTCTATGGATTAAGAGATTTTCAAGAATCCGGGCCTCGTTGTCACTGTCATCACTTTGAATTGAAATGGCATCCAAAGCACTCCCGTGCTTGTGTCTTTCTCCTACTTTTCCCTTTCCTCTGCCCTTAAAGGCTAGTCTTGCGCTCTTCCTTCTAGGCAAGTTAGTGAGAGGCTTCTTTGGCGATTTTCGTTTGCTCCAGATAGTTCTTTTTACTTTCGAAGTGACCACCTTGGGCACTTGCCTTCTTGATGTCTTGGGCTTAGCCTTTTCAGGAGAGGGAGCCATAATGGCTTTGCCTTTGTCATCTTGTTTATCACTTTCTTGAAGTTGCCTCTCTTCTTGAAGCTGCTGTGAAATTTGAGGAGACTGTGAATCATGATGAAAGTGTTTTTTGTCTTCTTTATGTTGCCTATGTTCCTCAACATCATACTGCTCAAACTACTGCCCTTGATCATCAATACCATGTTGCTGTTCTGCCTCAATCCCTTGTTCAATTTGTGGCTCAAACTGCTGCCTTTGAGCATCAAGATCAAACTGCCGCTGTGTTTCAATTTCATGCTCACTTTGTGGCTCAAACTGTTGCTCAAACTGCTGTCCAAAATGATGTCCTTCCCCACTGTCCTACTGCTGCTCCTCATCTTCAGTTCGCTACTCTTCATCCCATCCTTCATGCTCATGCCCTTCCTCTTTTTGTTCTCCAATTCCTTCTCCTTCTCCATGCTCTCTTGACTGTTCAGTGGTGAATTTGAGCCTTCTAGGAGCAGGTTTGCTGGAGGAAAGTAAGGGGCGATGAGTAGGTGATGTGGGAGATGTATGGATCAGAGGAATAGTGTAGAAATCCGGGTGACTAATGAAGATATCCTAGGAAACCTCTTTCTTCTCCAGCTGGTGAAGGATGATGATTTTAATCAGAGAATGATGGAAAAGAGAAACCACTTGCTGTGATGGAGGCTTCTTCTGGACTAAGGAGGCCATTTTCTCAATGCTTTTGCATAAGTAGTAAGGGAGATTGAGCTTCTTTGTTCTAGTGAAGTGCATCAACAACCGGATATGGTAAGCATAAACTTGGGTAAATCTCCCTTCACAAGTAAAATACTTCATTATGATCTTCATAAGAGGAGCATAGCTGGCAAGACGATGAGAGAAAGGAAAAATAAAAGTGCATGTTTCTCCATGCTCGGGCTTGATGAAAGGCTTGTAGTCATCCAAGTCTAGATAGGCCTGCTTGAACCATTTTTCGCCAAGGTATGGGATTTTAGTGGCTTTGGATATAGACCTCAGGGAGAACTTGAAATCAAGGCCTGCCACTTGGAAATGTTTGCTTTTGAACCTCAAGGCGCATAAGTGTGTCAAGGGCGCGAGAAACTTTTGACTTCCTGTACTCTCTGGCAGAAATCCAAACAACCCACCTCATGAAAATTGAAGAGGATGGATGGATGTGCATTGACCTCCTTAGTAGAAATTGGCTCATATCTCTTGTGTAAACCACTTCTGTTGTTTTTCCTGGGCGGAATTTTTGGCTAAATATGCTCTTGAAGCACCAAACTGCCTTACTGTCTTTAAAATGCCTTCTTTAAGCTAAAATCTATCAAGCCACTGTTTTGATAAGGAAACAATGTCTTTGGATGCTTGTGCACAATATCCCTTTCTGATACCAGACCCCTGTTCCTTTAAAATGTGGCTTTCCCAACCTTTGATAAGCAGTTCAACAAGCAGACCTTTTATGAAGAAAAAACACAGTGAAATGAAGATAAGCAGTCAATTGAATTTGTTGTGTATAGTGACAAGGTCACCCCGCTCTGTGATGTTAGGAGGTCAACAACCTATTTTTGTATCTTTGACTGAGGTAAACTTCTCAACTTCACAATCCTGCCCTTGTCTAGTATGCAAATCAACCAAAAAAAACTCACACCAAATACATAGTCACCTTTAGTGCAGACACACAGTCAATTTCACTGTTTATAGAACAAAGGTGACAGATCTTGGAAATGTTTCAAAGGTTTTAACAAAAGCCTGTAGGAGTTTTATCTTTCAAATAATCAAGGCTCCTTTTCAATATAAAACCCCTGTCTTTCTAGAAAACTGCCTTTTCACCCTCTGAATATCAACTTTACAAATGAGCTTGAAGAACAAAAAGATAATTAAGTAGTATACACAGTCAACGAATATCTTTTTCTATGGTTGGTAAGGGTACCTCCTGTAGCAATATAATGCCGAGAAAGCTCCTCTTTGATTAAAACATTAACCCCCTGGTATGCAGCTCACCAATGGATTTAATAATATAAACTCAGTCAATCAAAAGGTACAAAACAGCTCAAAGTTTACTATGTATGAGATAGGTTAACAGGGCTTATTTTGTTTTTGTGATGTAGTAACCAGGCCTGTAGCATTCCATCAATAAAACTTCCCTTAAACAAAAATCACTGTTCCCTTTTTATACTTCACTGCTCTCCATTGGAATGTCACCCCACCAATCAATTCAACACTTATGAACACCGCCAGCCAGAGTACATACACAGTCAGAAATTACTGTTCATAGGACATGGTGGGAAAAATTGAAAAAAGTTTCTGTGGTGTTAGAAAAGGTTTGGCAGTAGTAAAAGACCAATAAAATTTATTTCAAACAAAACATTTCACCCTTGTTACTTAATTGTTCTTTGCACACAGTTTGGTAAAAGCACCTCTAACTGATAATGGCAGATTCCTCAGTGGCCCTGCTCCATCGAACTAATCAACAGAACTCTCAAATTTTACTGTTCTGCTTCTACTAATGGAAACAAACAACAATTTCGTTTTTCACACCAAACTCGAACTGTGGTTTTGATTGGGATGATTTGACCCTCCTCACCACTCAACAGTTTTGAAGAACTCAAGGGAGGCTCATAAATACCTCTACAAATCGATGAAATATCCTTTGAAAAGCTCGAGCAACCCTTAGGAGCGATTTGGAGGTGTGTTGAGCGGTCAACAAGTGCACGACACTTTGGAGGAAAATAACGTCACACAAAATCATAGCCGGGTGGCTTGTTGGGTCGCCGTTGGGCCCGTGTGACCCGCGGCTACAGGAGTGCCGCGCGCTCGCCCAGGAGCGTCGCGCGCCCTTCTACTGCTATGTAAAAAATGTGCCCAGGAGCGCCGCGCGCATGTACAGGAGTGCTGCGCGGTGCAAACACTCCTAAAACTTGTTCAAACCTTTGCAAACCGATTTGAAAATTGTCTTTCGGCCTTGTGAACTTCAATGGGATGTTTTTCTTGTAATTTTGGAGTTTGCAAAATGAATTTGCAACGGTACTCGACCTCCTTGCATTTGAAAAAAGTGAAACCCTTGGTGTGATAAATGATGGTGAAAAACTTTCAAAAGCCTTTGTTTTTTCAAAATCAAAGCACGGAGCTCTTACCCTTTATAAGATCATAGCTAAGACTTTTTCCTCTTCTCAATCAAAGTATAGTGACGATGTTTGTTTTTATAAGCCAAATCCTCCCTTTTGAAGTGACACAACATTTTTTGAGAAATTTATCTTTAAAAACTTTTGGTATCTCTCATGAGGAAAAAATTTCCTTTTGTAGCGTTGGCATACTCACAATGCCAACCTAGGGTTCCTGGTTTTGAAACATGTCTTTGATCTGCCACCTTTATGACACTGTGTACTTGTTGAAATGTCCTTTGTTGAGGAAGAAGGTCAACTGTCATTTCGAAAACCTTTTAATATTTCTGGTGCTTTGCTATAAAAGAGGACATCTGTAGAGGATTTTTTTAAGCTGCAGGTAGTATTCTTTGACACTTTGACAGAGCTTCTTTTTTCCTTTTTTCACATAAACTAACACTTTGCTCTTCATGCTTTGGAGTTGAATGATGCCCACTATGAAACTAATCTTGACTTAGGTGTCCTTTAACTTCATGTTTTGACTGTGGGTACAAAATGTAGCTGCAGTCTGATGTTCTTTAACCTTCTGTCCCAACTACATGTAGACTATTTGATGAGTATATTGACAAGGGTTTTCTTACATATGATGGCAGGCAATCAACAGTGAAAACCTTGATGCTTTTACTTTAGTCTCCAATCACCACTTTTCTCCAGAAAATTTGTGTCACTGCCTCACTGTTTTATTTACACACCTTGATTACAGTCAGTTGCAATTATTTAAGTCAAACATTGGTCATCGCTCTTTGCTTATGGATGAAGGAGGCGCCTTAACCCTCTACTTATAAATGAAGGAGGTTCTTAACCATGACTTATCAACAGCCATTTTGACAGTGTTGTTTTTCTTCTGCTGTGTTTTCAGGCTGAATGAAGCTGCAAGATCTTGATGAGTAACTTTTTGCCCTGCAGATGCATCTCAGGCTCATGTTCACATTGAGAAGCAGCTGTTCTTCTAATGTGGAGTCAAAAATTTTCTTCTGAGATGCTGACATGTTTCCTGTGCTTTTAAAATCCATAAACAGTATAAAACACCTAAAATCAGCTTGAGATTTATGGTCTATGCATTGCTGAGACTTAAGGGTGTATAAGTGGCGCGACTTAGGGCTGTGACTGACTTCATTAGGAGAGTGAGAGGTCTGTTTGGGACTGGTCTGTAGCAGATGGGGGTTTTTTGGCCTTTTGATGGTTGCCAAGGGTGCAATGCTTTAAAGCGCCACTTCCTAACTTAGGGGAGGCTTTTTGAACAGATTTGGAGTGTCTTTTTAGAGCTGATGGGTAGACTAGTATGGTTGAGGCTAGGTAAGATCTGATAATGGGGTTTCATCTTGTCATGAGCGGACTGAAAAGTAAGGAGAGAAAAAAAGTTTTATGGGTGTTTTCCCAGCTGGCAATTTTGGCAAATTTTTTAAGATCAGCTGTTGGAAAACTAGGCTGTTAGAACTAGTCATCACTAACAAGTCAAAATACTGATGACTAACAGAAGACTACCTTCAAAGCCAAGGAGGGCCTTTTTGAATGGTTGGTGATGCCTTTCAGGTTGACAAATTCTCACACAACCTTCATGAGGCTAATGGAAGACATCCTGCAGCCATTCACCAACTCATTTGTAGTAGTGTACTTGTATGACATCTTGATCTTCAACCAGACTTGGGAAGAGCACCTCCACCACATCCGATAGTTCCTCCAAACATTGCGGCAACACAATTTGTGTGCCAATTTAGAGAAGCGCACTTTTGGCATCAGCGAGGTTCAGTATCTGTGATACATTATTGATGAGCAGGGGGCACATGTGGATCCAACCAAGATCCAATTCATTCAGGATTAACCAGCCCCAACCACTCTAATAGAGCTTCGCATCTTTCTGGGTCTTGCTAATTTCTACCGTAGGTTCATGTTGGGATTCTCTCATATCACTTGGCCCTTGAGTCAAGTCACCAAGGGAGGAGCGAAAGAAAATTTCTTTTTGTCATAATCTTAACAGAAGGTGTTCATAGAATTGAAACATCGTCTCTGCTCTGCCAATATCCTCACATTACCAGAGTTGCAACAACCATTTGAGATCAAGATAGATGCCTCTGACTATGCTATTGGGGCATTTCTTACTCAACAGGGGCATCCAGTGGCATATCACATTGAGACATTGTCTGACACATTCCGCAAGTATCCTACTTATGACAAAGAAGTGTATTCCATTATGCAGACTTGCCGACAATGGAAGCACAATATTTTGGGCAAGGAAACGATCATCCACACAGACCACTGACCCTTATAGTTCATACATATGCAAGGGAAGTTACAGAATGATCACCATCAAAATTTTTCCACATATCTGCAACAGTTTCATTTGAACATCAAGTAAAAGAATGGAAACACCAATAATGTTGCAGAGTACCTTAGTCGACCTCTAATCATGGCGCTAACCACCACTCTCAACTCTTGTGGGCACGAGACTTCTGATTGGCCACTTCTATACAAGAGCGATCCAGAATTCGGCCACACATACAAGACACTCTTCGAGGGTACACAAGTTCCAAATTTTCACCTCCAAGATGCACTGTTATGTCACCTGGGATGCCCTTGTGTTCCTTCAAGCGAGCGTGCGAAGATGATTTGGGAAGTGCACTACAGTAAGGTCGTTGGGAATTTCGAGGTTGAGAAAATAGTGGTAGTACTACATAAGTATTTCTATTGGCCAAACCTTTGATAAGATGCCGAGAAGTATATCCAGTCCTTCACTACTTGCACTATTGCCAAGCCGACCATCAAGAAGCAATGCCTCTATACTCCGCTACCTACCGCTAGTCGACCTTGGAAATCCATCGCCATGGATTAGATGTTGGGCATTCCTTCTACTAAGCATGGAAACGACTATGTTTTTGTGGTCATCGACAGATTCTCAAAGATGGCCATTATGGCGGCCTGCAAGAACAATATCACAACTGAAGCCACTGCTAAACTCTTCTTTCAACAAATGTGGGTGAACTTTGGGATCCCACAGTCTATCATCTCAGATCGGGATAGCAGGTTCCTTAGCACATTTTGGTCCAACCTCTGGTCAATGATGGACACCAAACTCACCAAGTCCACAACTTTCCATCCCCAAACAGATGGCCAGATAGAGGTCATCAATAGGATAATCATACACATTTTGCGCATGTACAATTCAAAGCATCCACACACAAGGGATGAGAGCCTTACCTGTGTACAACACAATTGTAATCAGGCTCTCCACAGCTCAACCAGCCATAACCCCTTTCAAGTGGGCTTTGGATTCTAGCCACTATGTCCCATTGATGTAGCCATGCCATTTGCGTCTACTCAGGCCGATTCATCTCATGTCCAGTCTGAAGCTGACAAGGTGAACAGCTTCAGTGAGCACATTTAGCACATCTGCCAATAGTTTCATGAAATATTAGACATAGCCAATTCTAAATACAAGAAATGACATGATCAACATCGGGTGCCACACAACTTCCAGGTGGGTGACAAAGTGTGGCTACATTTGTAGAAGGAGTGCCTCACTGGACCCCACCGCAAGCTTCGCCCACTCCGATATGGTTCGTACACCATCACCAAGGTCTTAGGGTCCAATGCCTTGAAGCTCAGTATTCCAACATTCATTGGTTTGCACCCAGTGTTCAATGTGGACTGCCTTCGACCCTACTTCGCACCTCTACTGGATACCTCCGACATCCCAGAACAACTCACATCAACAGATTTAAACCCAAAATACATGGAAAAAGCCACCACGGATCGTACCATGGACATAAAAATCAAGAACACTTGCCAGCAGAAGATCCAATTGTATCAGGTTGTTAAAGCTGGCCAACTCCTACACTAAGGCAAATGGTTCACCAGGGACCACGTTAAGCAGAAATTTCCTCATCTCATGGAGGAACTCAACGCAATGGGTACACTTGATTCCTAAGGGGGGAGGAATGATCTAGGTGGATATTGGTGGCCACCCACCTATTCCACTTGGGGCCCCACCATTGTTTCTTTCATTTTTTTTAGTTTCCTTAATTGTAGCAGAGTTTACTATTTTTAGCAGTTTTTTGGGTCGTGAAATTTTGGAGTCGTTTTGAGGCCCTAAAAGAAGTTTTTTGGAAAAACCGGGAGCAACATGGAATTTCTTTTGATGTTTCTCACATAAAATTTTTTAGTACTCGGATAGATATTTCTAACAAGGTATTGTGTGCGTCAAACATATATCGTATGACAAAGTTACGTCCCCAGGAAAATTGATGTACCAATTTACCCAAACGAGGCCCCGCTTCATCTCCTAGGGTTAGGTTTTTGGATGTTTAGGGTTATCAATTGTTTCTCAATCATAAATAGGCCATTGAGCCTCATTGTAACACATTTCAGAGGCCTGTAGCTTCCACATCTCTTCTCAAAGATAAGCTACTAGCACCCTAGCTAGTTTATTTCCATTATGTCTGTAAGCATGTTTTAGTTATTTGTTATTAATGAAATGAAGTTTTATTTATGCCGCATCTATGCTTTCATGTGTATTTCTGTATTTCACTGTGTTCCTGCATAAATCTGGATCACCATGTTTGGATGAAGGCATGTGGAGGTTTCAGAGGAGGGCGATCAAGAAAAAACTCGGTGTCCCATGGACAAGGGTTACCTGTGAGAGCTAATAGACAACAACGACCAATTAAGAATTGAATTGACCAAACCTGATATTTGACACTTCGGGAGAACCACCCTTGGTAGAAAAATCTAGAGCTAGGAACGATCAATTGGTACCTTGGATATGAATCTACCTTTAAATTGGTGGGATATTGATTGGAAAAGCATGATGATATCATATTTTTTTTAAAATTTCATTGATTCGAAAGGATCTTCGCACGTGAAAGAGCTTTGTGCCATGTTGATTTGAATTTGGTGACAAAGTGCTTAAGGGGGTGAAATTATGATTAATGCTTTTCATGAGATGCTGATGCATTTAATTATGCATTTTATGAGCGTTTATTAAACTCGTGCATTATTATTCACTTTTGATATAAATGATTAATATTTGTGAGAGGAAATTTGTCTCACATATTATTCATTTAATGTAATTATGGAAATTGGTTTTTATGTGAGAAACCACCTCACACCAATTTTCTATTTTTCTCAAATTGTAGGTTGAGAGAATCAAGGGCATGGTTGAAGAGTCTTTAGGTGGTTTTGAGACTTTTCCCAATTATGAGCCCGAGATAGTTGGAGAACCTACTTTCATGGATCTTGTTTTCCCTTCCTTGTAATTAGGTCCCACAATTGTGGGTCTTGTAACTAATGCTCTTTGTTGGAGAGTGTGTGAGGAAAAACTATATATATTCCTTATGTGAGTCATGTAATAGGAGGGGGAAGAAATGAGAGAATGCTTAGCTTTTGAGAGCATAGTTCTTATCTAATGATCGACCATAGTGCTTGAATGTAAGAGATATTTGAGAGCTTAATTTGAAGAAGGAATATAGAAGATCTGCATTCCAGTTGAAGTAGATCTGGAGATGTAGCCCCAGAGGTGGAGGGGTGAACTTCGTTGTCAACATTGGTTGCCTCTCTCTAATTTAATTGAATGTGCTTCTTGATATTATAAGTTCATTTACTTATGTTTATGTGTTTTGTGCATATAATAGATGAACTAATATGCTCAATTAAACCTGTATAAGACACAGTCAATTAAAAGAACCCCATACCGTAAATTATGGTTAAAGTATTACTTGACTTGTGATCGGAACAAGTTTGGTATCAGAGCAGGTGACTGCTTTGTAGGATGGGCAGAGGAGTGAAGCACGTTGAAAGAATGAAAGAGTTGCAAGAGATAAATGACAACATTCAAGCTGAAAATGCATAATTGCGAAGACTATTGCAAGTAGTTGAAAAGGATAAGCAGGAGCTTCAAGAGATGCTACGAGCCAAAGAGGATTTATTGGCTAAGTTGTAGACGGTTGAAATGATGGATGTTGCATCTCAAACTAAGGTATATGATGTTACTTCATGTTCTCTTCTCTCCCAATACGAAACTAATGTCGACATGAAAATCCTCACAAATATGGGGTATAGAGGAGGTTGACTTGGCATAAATGGCCAAGGAGTCACCCAGCCATTGGAGATTGTACCAAGATAACCATCCGCAGGCTTGCATTATGGACAGGAAGAGAAAGGATAATGCTCGAAGGTAGTTGAAGCAAAGCCGTCTCTTCATCACCTTATTCCATGAAGGGATTCAAGCCACCTAGTCCCCATCAATTCAAGGACAAGTTAGGAAGGTATAACAGTTATTCAAATTCTTCTTTTACATATAAGAGAAATGATTTCTTCCATAGATATTCTAACCGTGATGTAGTTAAGCATCATACAAAGAAAGTGTGGGTTAAGAAGACAGATGTGTCCATGAGAAGTGAGACCAAGAAGAATGAAAACCTTCTAAATCCTCCTATCATGAAGACAAAGTTGAATAGGAAATGACATAATTTCTGCTATTTCTGCAAGATCAGTGGCCATTGGGAGAAGAAGTGCTGGAATTTTCACCCCGAAATTCGCCACAAGTCAAGCAGACATATGGTGAAAGAGCTCGAGAAGAAGGAGGCTCCATCCACCATTCGAAAAGCATGACTATGAGAATAAAGTGCTAGGTGCTGGTTTGGTAAGAAGTTCATGATGTTTCTGCAATGGTTATTTTTTCTCATTTGCAAATTTTTCAGTGCTGAATACACTTTTTACTGAAGGATCGAACATAACACCCATTTCAGATCCACCAGCTTGTAATCGTCCAAGGTTGTGGATCCTGCTAAATCTGATGGTGTCCCAGTCTATGCTAAATTTGGTGTACTTTTCATGTGTTTCGAAGGCCACCATGTTTCTGGCAGAGCACAGCAAAGACGATGCAGATTTGGAGGAAGTAGCAGCGCATTTAGAGAGGATTTCGCCTTTAGAGAGCCAATTCATGCATACCACAAGAAGAAAAATGTATAGTTTTCTAATGGATAACCCATTTTTCTACTGTGCCATAGTGGATGAAGTTCTTGGGAAACCGCAGGTGTTTGTATTTCTCGAGCATGTCAGAGATGAGTTCAAGAAATTGTTAAAGAAGAGAGGTTGTGAAGGGCTCAGTTTGTGTTGTTTTGATAAGAATTCAGTCCTATTTACAAGTGCCTTATGGCTATTCGTGTGGGTGTTCCTCAAATAGAAAAGGATCACTTGATGGAGGAAGAATCAAAATCCCAACCTGCTAAAACGCATCCCGTCCAAGTATTTAATTCTCCCAAAGATTTTCTACCCGATTCTTCGTGGCATAAATACCGTGCACCTTCATGAACAACAACAAAATTCAATAGCTTTAAGGATTGCCTGCACTTTACAGGAACATCCAAAGGTTTCTCGTGTCCACTCTCATGGCTAGTGTGCAGCGATATTTTCCCCAAGGAAACCCTCTCTGTTGGGCAGAGCATCGTGGTCTGCGTTAACCTATTCTTCACCGTTGTCATCGCCCAGTCGTTCCTGGCACTCCTGTCACTTGAAATACGATATTTTCCTACTATTCGGGATGTTGGTGTGCCTCATGAGTATCTTCATTTAATTTTCCCTGCCAGAGAAAAAGAGCGTCCCATCGAAGAGATGAGGTTTGAATGGGCCAAGCACTGGTACAGATCAACAATTGCAGCTGCTATCAAGGCTGCCCTCAAAAAACTAAATCGGGCAGACAAATGGATGCACAACAAGACCATGCTATGTTGCTTCATGTTTATAACATGGTGTTGCATGGCTTCTCAGCAACGCTAACGGAGGAGGAAGTCGTAAGGATGGAAAAAAATCCCGGCATTTTCACTATGTTCTCGGATCGTGCACGCAAGCTAGACACAATGTGATCCCCGCAGTTCTTAGCATTGACATGCCCAACGGAAGAGTCTAATTATGGCTTCGATGTGGCGATCATTATCAATGAAAAGAGATTTAGTTAAGTAGATTTTTCATTATCTGTGGAAGATATGCATTGCTGGAATTATCCATCCCACTGATGCGTTGTTATTATTTCCACCACCGAATATACGTGCATAGATTTGTTCCATATTTCTACCAAAGTTATGCTACTGTTGATTATCATTTAGTTTCGGCGCTCTATCCTTCTTCTTCTGCAACAACAATCGGTGGACAATATGGGTCGATTCCATGCAATTATCTTCTTGGTTTAATTATCCTGACATATGTTGGTTAGCTTGTATCTAAGGGAAGAGTCACTGTATAGGGATCTAAGGTTAATGGCCTGATCAAAGAAGGCTAGATATGGAGACTTGTAACTTCTTTATTTCTTCATGTAGACATCATGCATCTCTTGGTCAGTTGTTATTCTCTGAATTTAGTTGGTCCAGCTGTGGAGAATCTTAGCGGACCCTAGAGATTGTTTTTGCAGTTTACACAGCTTCTGCAATTGTGGGTTCGACTATCAGTTACTATCTCTACAAGGCACCTGCAGTAGGTGCTTCTGGAGGCATTTTTGGTCTTATAGTTTCTTTCATTGTATTTGTATTAAGGCACAGGAACCTCAAGAAGGGCGGCGAACAACAAAGTTTGTTTCAAATTTCTCGCGCCATTCCCATCAACATGGAATCCTGCAATCTTGAACATGAAATCAGTACCATTCATCATTGGAACAAATATTACCATGACTTGTACAAGCAGCTCAACTTTCTAGACAAGCTGTGAACAATTTTTGTAGTTGGTCGTTTATTTTGGTTATCAACTCCTTTCTAGAAAGAGAATGACAAGAGTGTGCAAACAAACTAGGAATGAAATAGGTGGTTCATTATAGTCATCTGGTGAACAACGTCCAAGTGGAAGATCTTGTACAAACATCCTTCTTGGTTTTAATCATTGGATTGATGAACCCTTTGCTGTTGTGATGAGTTTCATTTTCAAAGCGGCATCCCAATGCTAGAAACTACCTCAAGCGATGAAGGTAGTCCCTTGTCTTACACTAGAAGCTCAGCTTGTATTTGTGAGAGTTGTTACAAGGGGGGGCCTTTGGGGAACAGTGAATTGTCAGGGTTCTAACCTACAAATGGAGGCATCCTATGTGGCCTCTCTCCTTACGGTGGACATACATAAATGGGTAATTAAAAGGGGTATTTATTTGTTTTTTTTTTACCCATTATTTTCCCTATGCCTAGAAAATGAAGAGGGCACTTTTATAATGCACATATTTTGTAATGGGGGGATTTGATTTCTTTTCACCATTGGTGCATTTGAATTTTTTGGTGCATATACATATTAAAGGGGGGTTGAAAAATTTGTATTTTTCCCTTTGTGCACATTGAATTGCCATGTAATTTCTATTTTGGCATCAAAAAGTTGGCATGTAACTTGACGAAATGCCATGCAAAGGCCATAGTTTCCATGAAGTCATCATGTAAAAGATGATTATGAAGCATTGTAAAAGACTTGTTTTAGCCACTCTTATGTGAGGGAGAGTGAGAGGCGTATTTTTTGTGCATTAAGCCTTATTGGCTTCTTTGTAATCGATTTGAATGCAACGATTTTCCTAAGCCATTTTGGCATGTAAACTTGACCATTGAACTCTTGGCAAGTGTTTCAAAAAGACAGGTATGATCGGCTACAGGTTGTAGCTTTAGGCAGATGTGGGCTTTTGCATTCCGATTCTGAAGGACCGAGGTGAAGGAATATTGAAGGAATGTGCCTTTTCAGAAATTTGTGTTGCAAATTTAGGCAGATGTGGACTTTTCATCCTAATTCCGAAGTACGTTGAGTGAAGGAGTCTTCAAGGGATGTGCCTTTTCAAACATTTGCATTGCAGCAGTTGCAGGTGTTGACTTTGCATCTTAATTTCACAGTAAGTTCGGTGAAGGAGTCTTCAAGGGATGTGCCTTTTCAGACATTCGTGTTGCATTAGTTGCAGGTGTTGGCATTGCGTTTTGATTACGAAGTACGTCAGGTGAAGGAGTCATGTGGGAATGAGCCTTTCAGAGACATTTGCATGCAATTGATGATGGATTGAAGCTATTACTTTTAGAGACCAAAATTTTCTTTGTGGGGAGGTGTGATCTGAAAGGATCTTCGCATGTGAAATATCTTTGTGCCATGTTGATTTGAAGTTGGTGACAAAGTGCTTAAGTGGGTGAAATTATGATTAATTCTTTTCATGAGATGCTCACGCATTTAATTATGCATTTTATGAGCCTTTATTAAACTCATGCATTATTATTCACTTTTGATATAAATGATTAATATTTGTGAGAGGAAATTTGTCTCACATATTATTCATTTAATGTAATTATGGAAATTGGTTTTTATGTGAGAAGCCACCTCACACCAATTTTCTATTTTTTTCAAATTGTAGGTTGAGAGAATCAAGGGCATGGTTGAAGAGTCTTTAGGTGGTTTTGAGACTTTTACCAATTATGAGCCTGAGATAGTTGGAGATCCTACTTTCATGGATCTTGTTTTTCATTCCTTGTAATTAGGTCCTACAATTGTGGGTCTTGTAATTAATGCTCTTTGTTGGAGAGTGTGTGAGGAAAAACTATATATATTCCTTATGTGAGCCATGTAATAGGAGGGGGAAGAAGGAGAGAATTCTTACCTATTGAGAGCCATAGTGCTTAGCTAATGATCGGCCATACTGCTTGAATGCAAGAGAGATTTGAGAGCTTATTTTGAAGAAGGAATATAGAAGATCTGCATTCTAGTTGAAGCAGATCCAGAGATGTAGTCCTAGAGGTGGAGGGGTGAAATCCATTATCAACATTGATTGCCTCTCTCTTATTTACTTGAATGTGCTTCTTGATATTTTAATTTCATTTACTTATGTTTATGTGTTTTATGCATATAATAGATGAAATAATATACTCAATTAAACCTGTATAAGCCACAATCAATTAAAATATCCTCATATAGTAAATGATGGTTAGAGTAGTACTCGACTTGTGATTGGATCAGTCACTAAATCCATACATCTCCAAGTGGTGGGAAAAAATATACAATCCTTGTGGGTGGCATATTAAATAATCTTCTCGTGAGCTTTGAAGGGGCCATCTTTGTGTATATTTTGAATCTAAAAAGTAAAATTAGGATTGTTGTAAACAAAACCTAGAGAACAGAAAGAGCCAGAATGTAAGTTTAGTCTTGAGTAAGATAATTTTTCACCTAAATTTCCTTGGGATCAAGATCTTGTGAATTGAAAATATTGTAGTGTGTGGATTGAAAAGAAGATTGTGAAAACCCTTCATTGATTGTTGATTAGAAATAATAGAGGTATATTCCCCAAGTTTGACATGTTTTCTTCAATGTTTGATTCATTTCTTTGTTCTCCTAGACTTTCTCTCATTGCTCCATTTTTCCTTAGACAACATTGTGGGTAAACTAGACCATTGTTCTTGGTGCAATAAATTCATTTCATAATAGAACCAATTATGACATATTATTGAACCTAAGATATCTGATAACACATTTAACAAACCCCTTCTAAAACTACAATTGCAAGAAACAAGATATCTCAATTGTGCACTTTTGGTGGGCTTCAAATCTCTAGGTCTATATTAGACAAAACAAGGTTGTATTGATGATGTTATTACAACCATAATGGATTTGATGTCATATCTCCATGGTGAATCATAAATCAGAAAGCAACATGCACCCTCCAATCTAATCAATCATAAAGGATTTAGTTGTCATCATGAAGCAATGAAGGCAACATACGAATTGTTGCTAGATTGCTATCATATTGGCACTCTCCAGGCTTCCATAACTTGCCATAATATGTATATCAAGCATAATGTCAAATCAATTTTCAACCTATCATAAAATTATGCTAAGATACTACCCAAAACAAAATTAGAGCTAGCCATAAGTATGCCTTTATGACAACTTCAGGATCATGCCCTCGTACTATCATAAAAATTTGGTGTATACTAGTTAGCTTATTAGGGTTTTAGACCACCTTAGTGGGGTATTAATTTCTTCAATTCTAAGATAGTTTCTGATCTAGTGGATATTAGTGGCTACCTACCTATTCCACCTAGACCTCTAGTCAATTTCATCTGTTTCCTTGTTTATAGCAACATTTACTATTTTTAGCATTTTTTCGAGTCCCGAACTTCCATAGTAGTTTTAACCCCATAAACGACATTTTTTTGAGGTATGCAATAATCATATAGCTATAAGAAGGGGCCTGCAAAAAATACTATATTATTCAAAGAGATATTTCCAAAAAGGTATCGTACACACCAAACAGAGGTAATAGGACCAAGTTACGACCTCGAGAAGTTGGCTTCCCAACTAACGCCAACGGGGCCCACAAATTTCTTGGCGTTCCATCTCCTATGGTTAGGGTTTTGGGTTTTTAGGGTTTCATCTTATTGTTCAATAATAAAAATGCACTTGAGCTTCATTGTAACATAGTTCAAAGGCATGTAGCCATCACATCTCTTCTCAGAGATAAGCTACCATCGCCCGAGTTGGTTTATTTCCATACTGTCTGTAAGCATATTTTAGTTCTTTGATATTAATGAATTGAAGTTTTATTTCTACCGCATCTCTGTATTTATGGTTATATCTGTATTATGTTGTATTCTTGTTTAAGTTCAGATCAGTTTCTCTATGAATCAAACAAAATTCTGTCATTTATAGGTTTGTTACATCATCAATAACTAAGCAACAAAAGATTGTATTTTTGTTAGCCATCAAGAAATAAAAGATCAAATCAAGAAAAAAAACAAGGCACAAATTTCAAGAATCATGACCCTTTCAACAAATGGTATTGAATATAAGTGTTTATTGTTCATCAACCTTATGATATTTCCTTGTAGAAACTCAACAACCAAAATTTTATTAGTCGAAGTATAGCCATCAACCATCAATTCCCAATTCAGAAAGTAACAAAGTGAGTCAAAACCCATTATAGGAACAAATGTACAAACACATACTTCTCAGTTGTAGTGTCGTTGGTTTTATATAACTTTTCTTTCTTTCAAGGAAATACATGGCTTCTTGCACACAAGCCTTCCCATACATTGTGTCAAAAACATTTGAAATGTGTATAATTTACTCTGTCCATTTTATCTCTACAACATAAACCATACACATTTTTTCATCCAGAAAACAAAGTAAACTTGTTTGAAAGAACTATCCACAAGGTAACAATGCCACCATTTAAACTTACAGTGAAATCATATATGAAACCTGGTTTACATCCAAACAAAGGTTTATTTCTTAATATGTTATGATTGTAAGAAGAAATCATATAGCTCGATAATCTTCTCCTCCAATCCATGTCAACCTACACAATCAAATCTACTCAATAATAATAAATTTGGGAATTTATGTATTCCACAACTTAATTTACCCATGGAGTACAACATTTTTTTGCACTATTATCAATATTATCCATGGGAGAATCAAATGTTATGATTTATATTTTACCCACAACAATGATTCAAACCAAAATATGGTATGGAATTATACAAGGATTACAAAAGAAAGATATTGGAATGGTTGTGCACTGTGTGAGCTACTCCAAAATGAATTCATGCAAACAAGGATGCCAATAGAAACTTTTCCATCTCAAAACCAAAAAGGTTTTCCTAAGATCAACCATCAAGACCATGTATTCATTGTGAGTTGCAATTTTTCCATATAGATCATGTGCGGATTTCCCATGTAGTGATTTGTATGATGAGAGGATAGGCACATCTATCATTAAAAATAAAAAATAGTTTCATGCCCAGAAGCAATTTTGGTTTATCATTTTGATAGTTTCCTACTCAAATTATGTTGGTAAAAGAAAATAAACCATACATAAGTCAACCCGGAGGAATGCATTAGTATGCCCGAACCATTTTTTCAACATGTTGGATGGTTTCAAATAATTTATTCAAACACTATGGATGCATGCTACATCATGGTCATGTCTAGCAATAACACCCTAGAAGGGCGGGGAATTGAACTGATGACTTAACATTTAGTGTACCCAGTCACCATCTATCCCAGAATTCAACACAATTATGTATGACATATTTTTAAAGAATTACTTGATGATATTGAAAATATGTAAAACAAGTCATGACATATTTCATTATACATCATTCTTAGCGATTACTTAGTCTCCAAGAGAAATCAACAAGCACACTAGAATAAAAGCAAATTCTAGAGAAATATTCAAGTGTCAATGCTGCCCTAAGTTTTCAAAATTGATTGGAAAATATTTCTATTTGTAAAACCTCTAAATGAGAGTCTCATAACTCAACTTCAGAGATGCCATAGATCTAAAATATTTGACTGTATTATAATGCATACTCTAGAAGTTCATAGAAAAAATAGGCATCATTGATCTCCTTGGACTCTAATTTTGTAACCCACTCTTTTAGCAAGTCAATATTTCCACCGCATATTCAGTGGTATCATTCTACAATATCATAGTAATATCCTCTAACTTCTAAGTAGCTCTCATGCAGCTCCTTGAGAAAACACTTGATATTTCTCATTCAATATTATTTTGGTGCTTATGTCCCATATATTTTTCAATTAGTTAGGTGGTCAATAGGATAGAGCCATCTATTTGCAAAATTTCCACATAGCCAAACCATTACTCTCACTAAACCTAGGCAAAATAACTCTTGCTATTATAAATTAAGGTTTCTAGTTTAGTTCTCATTATTATAAGCTTAATGCCTCACCACTAGTCTATCATCACGTTGGAAGGGAAATTTCAATTTTGGTAATCAATTATATTTACACACCTTCAAACTCATGCACATAGCTATAGCAAGAAAAAATTTCAACTCTCAAATATTATTATGGGTCTTTACATAGGATTCCTTGAGACAAAAAAAACTATCATGTCATCATTTTAAAGGGACAATTTTATCCATAATTTTGTAATGAAATATATGTAAATAATTTCTAGAAACAAGTGTTGGGCGGTTTAATTGTCAGATTAAACCTCTCAATATTAATTATCAATCCGGGAGTCGTAAATGTGAGTTGTAATACGTATTGGCTTAGCTTAATGGTCAGAGTATAAATATATTCCTTTGTAATGATAAACTAGGTACTCAAATGAAACACACCTTTGCTTGCAAATAAACAGTTTTGAAAAGGAGATCTACTTAACCAATTTCATTCACTGCAAACTCCATACTCCAATAGAACTATAAGGAAATTCAAGGCAATCGTCAATCATTCTTGCACTCGAATTATACTTTTTAAATCTCCTATGATATCTTGAAAACCCTGATCTATTTGTTCCTCTCATTAACTTGAAACTATCACTTGAAACTAATCTTGAGATAAGAAAAAAAGACACACATATTATTCTAATGATAACTCACACCTGAAACTAAATATAACTACTCTTCATAATAAATTCAAGATTCAAATTAACAAAGGACAGTTCTAGCTATTTCTAGAAGAAAACCACTCAGCTTCATGTAAAATAACATCTAAAAGATCCTATTAAAAATCATTGCAAACAATCTATGATAACCTTTCAAAATATTTTAATCTAGATTAAATTAATCATCCAAAACAAGCTTACTATTCAAACCATGTAACTCAATAATGAAAATGAAATCACTCTACCTGCACAATTAAATCTGCACTCAAACTTGCTCTTATAAGGAAATGATTACACTGTGAAAAGAATAAAGAATCTAATTAAAAATAGATCTAAAACAAGACAAATTCTAATTAAATGAGTTCTAATTGTTGAGTGAAGTCATGCGTAAAAAAATCAAATGCGCATTTAAATCCTGCAAACATTCAAAGAAATTAGGTAATGCAAACCATACTAAAACTCAAAGCATTGTTCTCATTCTATATTCAAATTCGAACTATTAAAATATGTTCTAATTCCATATTCAATTTTAGAAATTGTTGTATTTCTACGCTCCCATTACATTAAATTTAACAAGAGGAATAAAGGGTAGCATTGTTTTATAACTCAAACACAGATCTTGTAATGAGTAATAATTGTTTAGTCCAATAATTGGCACGAAGCTACGATGACTGAAATGCTTTGGAATTGAACCACTCATTCATACAGAAACATGAAATGTTAAAATCGCACACATCTAATTAGCCTATGTTATTGATCAAGCTTAGCTCCAGAGGTGGTGGGCCCTCCCATGCCTGGAGTAAGCCTGCTTACTGCAACCGAGCAATGGTTTTAAAACATCAAAAACTAGAATTCGTAATGGATCATGGCACAATGTTGCTGCTCAGAACAACTCGAAGGCGATGATGTATATTGAAAACAACATTGAGAAATCGATTTATACAAATCACAACAATCCCCCTATCTCTATTACATTTGTTTGCAAACTAGATGCCAATCCTACATCTCAGAAAATTGACCTTGTCTAATTGACGAAATCACACTAATTCATTCATATCGATCTTAGCTTCCCTCCATCTAATTGACCAACAACCTTTCTAATTACATCTCCGCCCCTGTCTAATTAATGGATGAGCTCCCCCCTATAATCTATTCCTCATGTCTTATATAACAATTGAATTACAATATGGGATTCTAATTAGTCAATTAGAATATAGGATTGAAGATTGCTAGTTCTAACAATTTTCCAAGAACAAAATTAAGTTGAAAACAGAATGCCGAAATAAGGAACAATGATGTTGTTGGACTCCACATCGGATTGGCACAATATTTTAGCTTTAGAAGAACAATCACACGAGATCCCTTAATTGTAGCGAAAATTAAGTTATGGTCAAACCCCTGAGTATATCCAGCACTTGGTCATAAAAAAATATCCCTTATTTTGACATCAAAATATTTGAACCACTTTGTGTATTTAACGGCTTCCAGATTAGTGATGTTGTTGTCGTTCTTCAACAATGGTAGTCTTTATGAGGGGAAATGAAACTGATCGATCAGACAACTTCTCCACCAAAGCACAAACCCTATCCAGCTCATCTTTTAGGCGAGCATTCACATGTTGTAGCTATTGTTCATCGAATGACATGAGATCCCCATTAAGTCCTCGCTTTCCACAGATTGAACATATTGGATTTCTGAGTGACTCTTTGCGGGACACATTCTTTGATCGAAGATGTTTGATTTCTTCATTGCCATTTTTTATTCAAATCATAGTACTCCTCCTCATGCTTGTAGATGGATTCAACCTCAAATATCAATCTGAAATCTACAGAAAAAATCGGTAATTGATATATCTGAAAGAATATTTAATTATAACCTTCAGATCCTAAGCAAACCACACACTCACACACAATTTTATTATTATTTATTGTATAGGAATTGAGAGCGGGACAGGGAGAACAAGGGAAAGGATACCTTGCGAGGAGGAAGGGGAATTGAGTTTAATTTTCCACTCTGCATAAGTCGAAGATGGAGAGAGAGGAGGTGGTGTCTTTCCAAAATTATATAGAGCCTGTATTGGTGCAGCCCACTAAGGATAAGCCATGGGGGTGCTTGTGGAAGTTTGTTCATGTGATATGGGTGTGATCCTTGTCGAGAGCTCAAATGTGTTCCTTCAAATCTCGTGATTTGCCACCATGCTTCCATCACTAGTAGCTCCAAAATCTGGTGCATATACACTATAAATAATAGTTGCCAACTCCTTAGCATACATTAGGTTGGGGTCTGGATGTCCATTCCAAAATCCCCTAAAGGAATTCCATTGGATATAAAATCTGCATTTTCTCCAAGTTGATCCCAAAATATAGGATTTGTATAGGCACCGTTTATGGCATGCATAGCATTGACTTTGAACCTGAAATCTGGCCGTGTTATGAAGGTATTTATAAGTTCAAATTCAAAGACACTCTGTAGTAGCTCCATATAATCAGAAACAAGATCAACAACTTCTATAGTAAAACTGCCAAACTTGGTAACTCTCAATCTAGACAAATCCACATCTGATATCTTTGCCATCTTGATTTCTGAAATAGACAGAGTGTTGCCATATATCTTGTCAATAATAGATTCAAGTGCAGGTTGTCCACTACTGTAATTAAACTTGATATCCCAGTCATTTTCTAGTCCTCCAGGATTGTGGCGATGGTTTGATGCCTTTATTAATTGTTGAAGGTCCCATAGATAATATCCATGCAACTGTTTCTATGATTAAGGTGAATCTATACTCAAGTATGCTTCTGCCCCTGTGCATGAATCTGTACTTAAATGCAATTTTGCACTAACTTATTCACCCACCATCACCTGCCACCGAGAAGGCATTTATTAACGAGACTATTACACATTACACCCTTTAAAATAACAAGAATTTATAAATTTAATTATAAATGTCTCTAATCATCAACTTATTAAGATAAAAATGTTTAAAACGCTAGGTACAATCACAAAATTATCTGATAAAATTTTAAAAATGTGGACAAAAAAGCACCTCAACAACAAGTTCATGAGAAAATAGAGCAAATGCATTCCCAATGAATCAAACAAATGATACACTTGTAATTTCCAAAAGAAATTTGTCTTGCAATATCTTGTCATGTTATTCACACCTGTCAACGTTTTTCTCTTCCCAAGAATCATTGGGGATTGAGTTAATTCTAAATTAATAGATTGAATAACATGTACCAGAACCAAGATTTTAAAGCAAGACATCACAGCCTAGAACAAGAGGAAAATTTTGTTATTCTGCCATCATGTAAATGAGTTAGAAAACATGCACCTAGGGTTATTCATAGCTTGTTATAAAGAATTCATATACCCTTAGCAAATCATTTCCATTGCAGGGTATCACCAACTATTTTAACAAGGAAAACAACAAAAGTAAAATCCTCCTCGAAGACTCTATAGTCATCATTAATATTGCAAATCTAATTTTTTTCTAAGGAACTATTGCTCCCATAGGATTTCATTTTGATCTCCAAGTTGTTGGGCAGTGGGACAGAGTCTACATTTTTCCTCCCAACCACTAGCAATTTCTTAGAAGTGCCTTCAACCAACTGTACCCACGAGCTTAACTGTCCTAAAACGCTCTAGTTGGAAAATTCTAGGGATTCCATAGGTCTAGCACACCACCCTTTTGGGTTAAATATTATTCATTTATAGGCTATTTCAAGGGTGAAAGGAGGTAAAGAACCTCCACCTACCATCCATAAAGGATTTCCAAAAATTGTACATGGAGCTTGGTTGTAGTGACTTACCAGGAGAAATTTGATGCTCTATGTTCTCAATTCTTCTTAGCTTGCAAGGTTTCCTTCCTCGTTTCTATGTGTGTGCATGGACAAGTTCACCACATTGTTTTCCTATCCTCCTCATTTGAATGCCCCTCCTTTCCTCTTCTACTACTTAGTTTTGGTTTATAGCTAGTTAGGGTTCCCTACATGTAGTCGAGTCATGCCTTAACTGCCATTTAATTAAAGTTTATTTGATTTACATTCATAACAACCTTTATAGGTATTTGCATTTAATTATGAATCTAATTATGACATGCCACAGTTATGAATTTAATTATGACATATTCACACGAGTGTAAGAAATTTAAAAAAAAACACATTTTTTCTTAATATAATAGAATCATGAAACATATGTTAAACCAACTAGGGTCACTACAAATTCTTTTAAATTATATATATTATTTTATACATAATAGATTAATATATTTAATTACTAGTTTTACATTTTTATTAACATATTTTTCTAAGGTTGAGTTAAGCTTTAAAAACTAGTATAAGTAAATCAATTTCACAAAAAGATAATTGAGTATACATTTGAGTTCATCTTCATATAGCTCAACTAATTCATGTTAAGGTATTTTATTATTAACATATAATTTTTATATAAATAGAAGTTAAAATAATTTTTTGAATGTTGGGAAATCATTCAGTAATAATCATATCAAGAACATTTACGTGTTTCAAACCATTTAGTGTGATTCATCATCAAGACAACATGGATAATCAAATCATGGCATCAAATTAAATAAGGATAACGATGTAGATAATTTTTTTTTTTAATAAGTTTACAAATAGTAACATAAATTTGAAGAATGTTCATTAAGTGTAATTGAATAAGGTTCATTAAGTGTATTTTGGGTGGTTGAGAGGTAAGATTAGAATTCTTTCCCACCTAGATTGAATTCTATCAAATGACATAATGGATATTTATAACATGAGAACAAATCTCAATGAAATTTATGAATTTTAATTTATAATTAGTTTTAAAGTTGTAGATAAAATAAATAATTTAATTTATTACTTGAATTTTTTAGAAAAAATTATATATAATTTTTTGCCTTGGGAGGAGAATGAGGGAGATGTTTCCACATCAAATTATAGTTAAAAACAATAAAATAATACTTACATTAAAAAATTAAAAAATAGTAATATAAAAAAAATCAATTTCAACCATAAATAAAATATTTCAATGTCAATATCCACTCACCTAGTGTCATATAAATTTTGTATAGAGTAAAACAAAGTAATTATATATATATATATATATATATATATATATATATATATATATATATAAATTTTAATGCAAGAAAATCATGTAATTATCGGTGTTTTGACTTATGTAATGTCTCATATAAGTTGATCTCTAAATTATTGGTGCTACGACTTAAGCCTTTCCTTCTTAGGCTAATATGGGAAAATCAAGGGGGGTTTGTTGAAGGAAGATAGCTAGTGGATAATCTTATATTAACCCAAGACGCTATCCACTTTAGCAATAAGGGGGGGGGGGGTTAAAAATTGATTATTAAACTTGATATGGCTAATGCATTCAATATATTGTATTGAAAGTTCATTTTGAAGAATTTAAAGAAGCGTGGTTTTGATGACCAAGTTATCGAATGAATTGTTGCCCATATCTCAAGCCCATGGATTTATCCTTTGGTAAATCAGAGACCAAGAGGATGTTTTCAAGCTTTAAGGGGTCTTATAAAAGAGTTCCCTTTATCTCTGACACCCTTTATTCACATGGTGAATTCTCTCAATAAAAGGTTGTAATATGAAAGAAGCATTAAGGCACTCCCATGAATAAGGTATGGTTCAAATTTTGAAAATATTAACCACTCCCAATTTGTGATTACACCCTTCTAATTAGGGGATCTTCAATTATAATTGTAGGGTGGTTCAAAATCATTTTATACAAGTTCATTGTCACCTCAAGAGGAATGATAAATTAAAAAAAAAAATCAAATATATGTTTGGAATGTTAATAACAAAAAATGATCCAAATGAGTAGATCAGTGGCATTCAAAGTGATGGAAAATTTGTTACAATTTAAGTAATTGGGCATGTCCCTATACATCAAGCCATTCCCCATCCTTCATGGAACCCAATCCTTTCAAAATTATGGAAAAAAACTAAAATGCTAGGGAGCTATCTAACTAAACTCAACCCAAACAGTAACTTTAATCAATTTGGTTCTCTTAGATTTCCCCTTGTTTCAGTTCTCTACTCTATTAGCCCCTACTAGGGTAAATCTTAAAATCTTACAAATTATAAGAAATTTCTTGTGGCAAAAGGGAAAGTTGAAGACAAAAAAGATCTTCTAAAGTGGGTTACTATGACACTCCTAAGAGTCATGGTGGTATGGGAATTATAGATCCTTGCCTAATGAATATCACCATTGGAGCTAAAATTGTTTGGAAAATTCTTTATTCTAAATAGGAATGGTGGGAATATGTGATCACCCTTGAATATTTAAATCGATATGGGTTAACAAGCATAGAATCCAACCCTTTATTTAGGGGAGGTTCTTCAATTTGGAAGTTAATTTCTTCAGCAACTGCGTTGATCTCCAACCACATCACCTGGGTTTTTGGAAACAAGAAATTAATTAATATGTGGAGTTACAACATCATGGGACACATGCTTCTGATTTTTTTTTCCCTATTTAGCCTCGAAACAAGAATTCATTAGCTGATATAAATTGTCATGAGATGAATATGGTAGGAATATCAATTGGGACCTCTTGGAGGTTTTGATTTAGTTTAGAAAGGAAAATTCAGTTCTCCTTGATAATCTCTTTGAATGTGCTCCAAAACATTTAGAGGAAGAGGACTCAATGGGTTGGGATGAATCAAAATATAATGTTTTTGTATGATATCATGCCTTAATGTTTCCTCAAGGGAACAACCTAAATCAAAATTATGGAGAAATGTTTGGTTCTCCAACAATATCCCAATTTTAATTTGTTGTCTTTTAACACACAAAAAAATCCTAATAATTGAAAATATAATGAAGGGAGGAATAGATGGTCCTTAAATATTCCCTCTATTCTTAGAATCCAAATAAAATATGTTTCACCTCTTCCTAAATTTCATATTTACAAAGGATGTCTAGAGACAATCTTTGCAAAGTCTACTTGTAAGATTAAACTAGCCAAACGTAGTTCAAAAAATATTTGAGGCTTGGCACAAAAACTACTTGGGGTTATTTCAAGGGAATATAAAATTCAAACAAATATGGATTACTCTTCCCAAATTCATTTGTTGGAAGATGTGGCTAGAAAGAAACAAAAGTATCTTTGAAAATACTAAAGCCACCCAATAAGAAATAGCTCTAAAAGCTACAACAATGATGGTATAATTTTGTAGGTTGATAGAGTAACTTATTTCCTTTGGGAATGAATTATATAGGTGTTAATAATAATGCTTAGGGTTCATATTTCATCATTTTGGTGGGACAAATCTCCAAATAAAAAATAAGTTCCATGTAAAAGGTAACTATTGTATAAGAGGATCTAGAGTTGAAGTTGAAGATAAAATTTAGTTCAAGAAATTTTATACTGTCATATTTGATAGAGCATAAAAAAACAATCGAGGGGTGGTAGGAGCGAGGGTTTATGTTTTTCCCCGAGGAAACGATAGAAATGATAAAAATGACCTTAAATTTGGGGTTAGGAAAGAGATTGAGCAACCAAGCTAAAGAATATTATTTATTAAAAGGCATTATTACTACTAAAGAAGAAAATGTCTCTAGGATTTCAATCCTAGGAGACTCCAAAATTATTACACAAGACCTAAATAACAAAACTTTTCCTAAGGATAATAAGGGAGATATAAAAAAAATGGGGGTATTAAACTATTTCTCCATCTATGAAGCTAGCCACATCTTGAGACAATTTAACACTGAGGAATATGCCCAAGAAAATAGAAGGTGCTCCCTAGGAATTGGGAAAAAATTAATTAATAAAATTGAAGGGCTTAATCCCCTCCCTTAGGATTTCAATTACGAGTATCATTATATGTAATTAAGGGGTCATCCAACCATTTAAAGATATGTCTTGGAGGGATATCTCACTCCGTGTAAAATATAAAAGGAATACAAGGCACAAGAATTGGTTTCCCAACCTAAATCAAATTGGGGAGGAGGTGATGAGGGTGAATTGCAAACCACCTCAGGTTAATCTTGGCATGATGATGAATCAAGACAAGGTTAGGTGGAGTAAGGTGAAAAAATTGACTCTGTATGCATGAAACATGATGGAAGGGATGGTGTCACTATGTAGAAGAACACATAGACCAAAATTTAGGCATATGATGATGTTCACCACCTACAATGATCCATGACATAGGAAGCTTGATACTTGATGAGGTATGGGTGGAGAGCAGTTCATTAATGGCAGACATATGAGGTACAAGCTTGCCAATTCAAATAAGAGTATAGAGCATAACATCAATGGTCATAAGATAATACAAAAAAGTGTTGTTGTATTTAGTGATGATCTAGGTGGATATTGGTGGCCACCCACTTAGTCCACTGACTCACAACACAATTTTCCTATTTTAGCAATTTTCAAGACATGAAATTCTAGAGCCATTTTGAGGCACTAAAAGACATTTTTTGAGAAACCATATTCATGATAGTCATACGTTTTTCTCCTCAGATAGACGTTTCTAGTGGGACATCATGCGTCCCAAACAAAGATCGTCTGCTAAAGTTATGACTCCGGGAAGTTGATCTTCCAACTTACCCCATCGAGGCCCATAACCCTTTGGCACTTCATCTCCTAGGTTTAAGGTTTTGTATGTTTAGGTTTTCTCATTATTTCTTCATGATAAAAAGGCCTTTGAGGCTCATTATAACATAGTTTATGAAGGTGTGTATCTATCACATATGATATCGGAGATAATCTACCACCATTCGAGCTAGTTTTCTTTCATTTTGCATGTAAACAGTTTCAACATTTCTATCTATTAATTGAAGTTTAGTTTCACTATATCTCTATGCTTGATTTTAAATTGGTATTTCATTTCTCCCCCCTCTTAAATTTGGATCAGTGGTATCATAATGGTTTTCTCTTTCTCTATTTTTATATGCATGTCCCCAACAAGGTCAGGGTATGAGCAGTTGGGACTTGAACTGCTTGAGCCCTTGCAAGACCGTCCTCGCCGACACCAATGGCCTCCCATGGTGGAAGAAAAGAAAGAAGAGGGAGTAGGAGATCCTACTAGATTTTTTCCCGAAGAAGCCTGTTGGTTCCCTATAATTTGCAATATTGGCAAGAACAAGTAGCAGGGAACCACATCAAACTACTTTAGAGTTGAAGGACCTAGCCTTCCTGGGCTCAGAGAGGGATATCTCTATGTTTTTGATTGATTGATTTATCTTTATGATTATGTTTTTTATTTTAGGCTAGTTATAAAGCTTTTGGTTGTTTGTTTTGTTTTGATTGATTGTTTGGTTGATTTTTTTAGTTGAATAGACAGAATGTGGGAAGCTTAATCCATTGGGCTATGGAGTCATAAGAGGTTTTAATTGTACATCAACTTTTCAAGGGTTTTCATAGGGCAAGCTAACTATATCAAGTGGATATTTTTAGATCAGATGAATATGAGATTATAGCAAGTTGTGAATTCAATAAAACTAAAGGGAAATTAAGAATCCTTTAACTATACTTCAACAAGAAAAGCCTTTGAGATAATTGTTTAAGAGGAACTAAAGAGTAGGACACTCCTGAATTCTTTAGCTAAAATTTAATAAGAAAACTTTAAGACAAAAATCCAGTAATACTAAAGAGAAAGACACCCCTGAATTCTTTATTTACTACTTTCATGTAGATAAAACATTCAAGATAACAGTTCAGTGAAATTAAAGAGTAGGACACCCCTGAATTCTTTAACTATACTTTAAATAAGGTCTTTAAGATAACAGTGTAAGAGAAACTAAAGAGTAGGACACCCCTGAATTCTTTAGCTAAACTTTACTAAGAAAACCTTAAGACAACAAGCTAGGTGAAACTAAAGAGAAGGACACCCTTGAATTATTTAATTAGGCCTTGCAGAAGAAAACATTAAGATAAAATTAACAGACCGAGTTAAGGTGCCAAAAAAACATATGTCAATCTAAAATTTATGTTCTATTATTAGAGAAATTGATGTACATTATGGAAAACAAAGGAGAAACATTGACAAAGAGGGGTAACATCACCATTAACATAGCTCAAGAATCATGTGAACGTGCTTGTATTAATGATGTCCAAAACAGTTACAATGCTCCAGTGAAACAATCTTTGCAACTCAGAGTCTCATCAAATACATCCTAGCAATCAACCCAACAACCAACCAAAACAAAACAAACACACACAAGATTTATAACTAGCCTAAAATCAGTAAACATAATCATAAAGATAAATCAATCAATTAAAAACATAGAGAGAGCCCTCTCTGAGCCCAGGAAGGCTAGGTCCTTGGACTCCAAAGTGGTTTGATGTGGTTCCCTGCTACTTGTTCTTGCCAATATTGCAGATTACAGGGAGGAAACATAATGGCGACCATATTGGGGACCTGAGTTATTAAAAAAGTTTAATATTTCCTCAAATAACTCAGAAACTCCACTCAAACAATAGAAAATTTGGCCCAATTTCCGACGGCGACTTTGTCGCTATTTCGAAACATAGTCGTCGCAAGAGCGACAGTTCGAGGAGGGACAAAACGTGGTTCACCATAACGTCGCAATTCCGACGCCTTGAAAAAGTGTCACAATACCGACACTTTTTCCGTCAATTCCAAACAAGCATCACTCTTCTGACGTTTCCCAAACCGTCCCTCTTCCAACGTTTGCAAAG
>JAXQQM020084576.1:0-285143 GCA_034641835.2 Pinus albicaulis
ATAGTGAACAAAATCCCAAAGAATTTTTTTATTAAGAGAGAGAATATTTGTAAAAGCTACATTGTGGTAGACAATCTATCCTTTTACAAAATGAGAATTATTATTTATAACCTTTTTTAGTTACAATACCATAGGTAAATTCCATGGGTGGTTAAATACCATGGGTGAATGAATATCATGGGTGGATGTCACTTACAATACCATGGGTAAATTCCATGGGTGGATGAATACCAACTGTGGATGAATACCATGGGTAGATGCCATTTTCCACTCAAATCATTCCTCCCTCCTTAAGAAGAAATGGTACCTATTACATGAATTTACCTCATGAGAATCTTTTGTTGAATATGATGAGCCACTAAAGAGAATGGTTTTGTGTGGTTAACCCATAACCATGATGAATGAATATCTGAGCATATAAATACCCTGTAATGTTTGTGACCAACTGTGATACTGACAGTGTGCAACCTAGAGAATGGACTTCAATAAAGCGTGGGTTTGTGGATGATCCATAACCATGAAAACTGAAGATTAAAGGATAGATATACCATTTAATGATTGTGACCAACTGTGATACTAACAGTGTGTAGCCTAGCAAATGGACTTTGGTGACAAATATTTTGGGCAGTTAACCCATAACCGTGATGTTGACTATTGATGAAGTAGCATTAGGGGAATTTTGAGGTCTAAAATGGGCCTCATAAGAAAAATGTACAACAAAAATAAACTTTATAACAACCAATAGGATTCAAGATGATGATGTCAACCATGGGGGATGATTCACCATTTTTTTAAATAAAAGGGTAAAAATATTAAAAAATAATAAAATAATAAAACTACTTTTTCAACTCGTATTTTCAACTTATCTCCCAAAATTTTTACTCAAATTTCGAGCGGGAGTACTTGTTGGATGAAAAATTTAATTCCTCATCCAAGGAGTACTCATGTTGCATACTTTCGATGAACTCTACTACACGAAAAATGAGAAATACATAAAAAACGTGATTGTAATCACATTTTTTTTTATGTATTTCTCATTTTTCGTGTAGTAGGACCCATCGAAAGTATGCAACATGGGTACTCCTTGGATGGGGAATTAAATTTCGCATCCAACGAGTACTCCCGCTCGAAATTTGAGTAAAAACTTTGGGAGATAAGTTGAAAATATGAGTTGAAAAAAGTAGTTTTTCCATTTTTCCCTCTAAAATTTGATGATGTCATCAAATCTTATTTGATTTTTTCCACTATTATTTTATAATTTCCTTAGGAGGCCCATTTTAGACCTCAAAATTCCCCTAATGTAGGTGCCTACATAGCCTGGGGTGGGAGGGAACGTCTCCAAAGAACCCATGTCAGATGTTGCTATGCTAAAATTAATAAAGATGAGGCACGTGCCTACTAAAGCTGATCCAGGTGGATATTGGTGGCCACCCACTTATTCCACTTGGGGCCCCACCATTGGCTCTTTCAGTTTTTTAGTTTTGGCATGACTTACTATTTTTAGCATTTTTTTGGGTCCTGAACTTCAGGAGCCGTTTTGAGGCCCTAAATGACGTTTTTTAGGAAAACCAGGAGCAACATGGGTCCACGGAGCAATGTTTCTCACATAAAAAATTTTAGTCTTGAGATAGGTATTTCTAACAAGGTATGGTGCACGTCAAATGAAGATCGTATGCCAAAGTTACATCCCAAGGAAGTTGAAACACCAAATTACCCAAACGGGGCCCATAGTTTTGGCGCTTCATCTCCTAGAATTAGTGTTTTGGATGTGTAGGGTTTTCCATTGTTTATAAATAATAAATAGGCCCTCGAGCCTGATTGTAACACAGTTCAGAGGCCTGTAGCCACCACATCTCTTCTCAAAGATAAGCTACCAACGCCCTAGCTATTTTATTTCCATTATGTCTATAAGAATATTTCAGTTCTTTGATATTAATGAAATGAAGTGTTATTTCCACTGCATCTTAGTATTTATATGTGTATTCTGTTGCTTTCCTGCATAAATCTAGATCAAGGGTATCAGAGCGGTCTTCTTCTTCTCAATCCTTATTTTCATGTCCCCAACACGGTCGGGGTATAAGGAGTTAGGGCTTGATCTGGTGGAACCTTTGCAAGATCAGCTTCGCAAACCCCGACGACCGCCCATGGGGGATGAAAATAAATATGAGGAAGCATGAGATCCTATCAAAATATTGCTAGAGGCCCTCAAAAAACAAAGGAACGTGATGATGGATAACTTTGCCCAGATCCTTCAACGACTACCCACTGGGTGTGCATCTGCATCTAGCAGCCACTCTAAAGGCGCGACTCCCTTTAAGGTACAAGTAAACTTTGACATTCCCATATTTGAGGGTAAAATAGATGCAGATGTCATAGATAGATGGTTGAATCTATTATAATGACATTTTTCGGTTCACGACTTTTCTGATTGGGAGAAGATTATTTTTTTACCCATCAAAGCTACCCCCCATGTCAAGGACTGTTGGGAAACCTACTGTGAGAAAAAGGACGAGACAAAACACTCTCTGTTCTGAGTCATACCCACTTGGAATTCTTTTCGAGACGCCATCAAGGAACAATACAATCCTGTGGGGAGCTATGAGGACAAGTACATACAATGGACCACGCTATGGCAACAAAGGGATCAAGTTGTGCATGAGCTGACGAATCTATTCCATACCCTACGCACAATGTTGGGCATCAAAGATTCAGAGAAAAATTTGGTGCTAAAGTATCATAGTTTTCTTCATAGATAAATTCAGGAGGAAATGGATTTCCTTGACATATCCTCGCTTGGTACGGCATAACAGTATGCTGCCAAGATTGAGCAAGAATTTAAACCGAAGAAGTGAAAATTTGGATCTGTGAATCAAAAGCAAGGGAAAGGTGCCCCCCAAATCGTAGAACAAAAGACAAAGCCAAGGCATGGCAACCCAAGATAACCTGTCAAATCCACAAGCAAATAACAACATCGCAAATCCAAAGAAGGACACAGGAAAGTGGTGTGAGTTCCATGAGAGCTCCACTCACAAAACAGGTGAGTGTCGGGCCAAGCAGTCATTAGTGGCCAAGATGAGGGCTTCTCAGTGAGATGCATGCTCTGATTTTGAATCAAACCATGACAAGGGGAATGTTAAAGGGAAATAGATTATGGATGCAGAGCCCAATGCCATTCTTTCCCCTACGAATATCCACAAGGAGGAACCAGAAGATCCAGATGACGAGGAGTGTCTCTTCCACTACCACACGTGGGTAAAGGGTTCCCCGCTACAGCTCATTGTTGAAAATGGGATCCAAAAGAACCTCATTTCAGCAGATGTTATGAAGTGGTTGGGCTTGTCAACCATAGCACATCCACAACCATACACCATTGGGTGGCTTAACCAAAGACGAGATCTCCGCGTCATCCAACAATGTCGGCTTCCCAATAGCATCAAGCCCTTCACGAATGAGGTTTTATGTGACATTGCTTGATGTTTCTGATGTATTATTAGGCCAACCATATTTTTGGAAGTGACATGTTGTGTATGGGTCTTAGCCTCATGCTGTTACTGTTACTTTGGGAAATAAGTTGTACAAGATACCAGAGGTACCACTGCCTGCCGCTATCCCTTTGGTTACTACAAAACAATGCGGTAAGCTCATTTCCCAAAATAGGAATTTTGTTTTCTTGATGATCCGCCCCTAGGGAAAGAAGAATACTGTGGCCACGGCCTCGAGACAAGGCTCCTTTGCACGATAGCAACAAATGGAAAAGGTTGTGGAGGAGTATGGGGACATCTTCACCTCACCCATAGGGGTTCCTTTGCACTGTCAGGTCAAGCACCCCATTAATCTGACTCAGGTGCACCGCTACTAAATGGACCAATTTACCGATGCTCTGTTCTAGAGAATGATGAAATCAAGAGGCTGATTCAAGAGCTACTCTAGAAATGTCACATCTAGCCAAGTTTTTCACCCTGTGGGAGCCCAATTGTATTGGTACGGAAGAAGGATGGGACTTGGACACTCTGTATTGACTATCGGGCGCTGAACAAGATCACTGTCAGGAATAGGTACTCGATCTCATAGATTGATCACCTTTTGAACCAACTCAAAGGGGTGAAATATTTCAGCAATATTGACTTGAAGTCTAGTTATCACCACTTACCAATCGAACCCTTCGATGTGTGGAAGACTGCCTTCAAAGCCAAGGAGGGCCTTTTCGAATGGCTGGTCATGCCTTTCAGGTTGACGAATGCTCTCGAAACCTTCACGAGGTTGATGGATGACATCTTACAGCCATTCACTAACTCATTTGTAGTGGTGTACTTGGATGGCATTCTGATCTTCAGCCAGACTTGGGAAGAGAACCTCCACCACATCTGACAAATCCTCCAAACAGTGCGGCAACACAAGTTGTGTGCCAATTTGGAGAAGTGAACTTTTGGTATGACCCAGGAAATATTTGGGATACATTATTGATGAAAGAGGGGTGCATATGTATCCAACCAAGATCTAAGTCATTCGAGATTGGCCAGCCCCAACCACTCTAACAGAGCTTCGCAACTTTCTGGGTCTTGCTAATTTCTACCTCAAGTTCAAATTGGGATTCTCTCATATCACTTCACCCTTGAGTCAAGTCGCTAAGGGAGGAGTGAAAGAAAAAAAATATTTGGTCAGAATCTCAAAAAAATGCATTCATAGAATTGAAGTGTTGCCTTTGCTCTTCCCCAGTGCTCACATTACCAGACTTGCAACAACCATTTGAGATCGAGACAGATGCCTCTGACTATGCTATTGGGGAAGTTCTTACTCAACAGGGGCATCCAGTGGAATATCACAGTGAGACATTGTCTGACACAGTTCGCAAGAATCCCACTTATGACAAAGAAATGTATTCCATTGTGTAGGCTTGTCGACACAGACCACTAGCCCCTGCAATTCACACAAACACAAGGGAAGTTGCATAATGATTTCCATTAGAAGTGGTCCACATATCTGCAAAATTTTCATTTGAAAATCAAGTGCAAGAAGGGTAGCACCAATAATGTTTCAGAATGCCTCATCCAACCACCGATCATGGCGCTAAACACCATTCTCAACTCTTGTGGGCACAATACTTCTGATTGGCTTCTTCTCTACAAGAGCAATCCAAAATTTAGCCACACATACAAGGCACTCTTGGGGGTTACACAAGTTCCAAAATTTCACCTCCAAGATGCACTGTTATGTCACCTAGGACACCTTTGTGTTCCTTCAAGTGAGAGTGCCAAGATGATATGGGAAGCACACTATAGTCGAGTCGTTGGTCATTTCGGGGTCGAGAAAATAGTGGTAGTACTACAGAAGTATTTCCATTGGCAAAACCTTCAACATGATGTCAAGAAGTAAATAAGATCATGCACTGCTTGCACCATTTCCAAACTGACCATTAAGAAGAAAGGCCTCTATACTCCGCTACCTACCCTTAGTCAACCTTGGGAATCCATCTCCATGGATTACATGTCGGGCCTTCCTTCTACTAAGAATGGAAATCACTGTGTTTTCGTGGTCGTCGATAGATTCTTGAAGATGGAAATTATGGCATATTGCAAGAAGAATATCACAATAGAAGCCACTGCTAAACTCTTCTTTGAATGAGTGTTGGTGCACTTTTGGATCCCACAGTCTATCATATTAGATCGGAAAAACAGGTTCCTCAGCACATTTTGGTCCAACCTTTGGTCAATGCTGGGTACTAAGCTCACCAAGTCCACAAATTTCCATCCCCAAACTGATGGCCAGACAAAGGTTGTCAATAGGATGATTGTACACATTCTACACGTGCACAATTCAAAGCATCCATGCACATGGGATGAGAGCCTCCCCTATGTACAACACAGTTACAACCGAGCTCTCCATAGCTCAATCAACCATAGCCCCTTTCAAGTGGGCTTGGGATTTCAGCCACTATGTCTCATTGACGTAGCCATGCCATTTGCGGCTACTCAGGCCGATTTAGATCATGTCCAGTCTGAAGCTGACAAAATGAATAGATTCATCGATCGCATTCAGCACATTTGCCAATAGTTTCATGACATATTGGAAAGAGCCAATGCTAAGTACAAGCAATGACATGATCAACATCGGGTGCCACACAACTTCCAGGTGGGCGACAAATTGTGACTACATTTGCAGAAGGAGCGCCTCGCTAGACTCCACCACAACCTTTTCCTGCTCTGATATGGGTCATACACCATCACCAAGGCTGTAGGGAACAATGCCTTCGAGCTCAATATTCCACCATTCCTTGGTCTGTACCCAATATTCAATGTGGACTGCCTTCGTCCCTACTTCCCACCTTTATTGGACACCTCTGACATTGCAGAACAACACACACCAATAGAGTTAAACCCAGACTGCATGGAACAAGCCACCACAGATTGTATCACAGAAATTCAAATAAAGAACACTCGCCAACAGAAGATCCAACTATATCGGGTTGTCAAAGCTGGCCAACTCTTGCACCAAGGCAAGTGGTTCACCAGGGACCAAGTTCAGCAAAAGTTTCCTCATCTCATGGAGGAACTCAATGCAATGGGGACCATTGCTTCCTAAGGGGGGAGGAATGATCCAGGTGGATATTGGTGGCCACCCGCCTATTCCACTTGGGTCCCTACCATTGTCTCATTTAGTTTTTCAGTTTCGGCATGACTTACTATTTTTAACAATTTTTCGGGTCCTTAACTTCTAGAGCCATTTTGAGGCCCTAAACTATGTCTTTTGGGAAAAGAGGGAGAAACATGTGTCCATGGATTAATATTACTCACATCAAAATTTGTATTCCTCGAATAGATCTTTCTAACAAGGTATGGTGCGTGTCAAACAAAGATTGTATGCCAATGTTACATCCCTGGGAAGTTGAAACACCAATTTCCCCAAAAGGGGCCCATAGTTTTGGCGCTTCATATTCTAGGGTTATGTTTTTGTATTTTTATGGTTTTATATTGTTTCTAAATAATAAATAGGTTCCTGATCCTCATTTTAACATAGTTTAGAGGCCAGTAACCGCCACATCTCTTCTCAGAGATAAGCCACCATCGCCCTAGATAGTTTATTTCCATTTTTTCTGTAAGCAAATTTCAGTTCTTTGATATTAATGAAATGAAGTGTTATTTCTATTGCATCTTATTATTTATGGTTATATGTATATTCTTTTTATTTCCTTCATAAATCCAGATCAAAAGAGGGGTGGGAGGTCACGTCTCCAAAGGGAACCTGCTCTGAATGTTGTTCCAAATATAAATATACTAATTTAAAATGGGCATAACTTTGCCAATATAAATCCTAATAATTATTATAACCTATTTTTGGAAATAGAATGACCATTCTTCATCTTCCCATGTAATTAGAATTCCTATCTCGACACTATGAAAATTCATATTCGTGCTGCAATTGTCCCGCTATCACAAAATTTCTAAAAATATAGATGATATTAAATCAACGATATCTCCCTCATAAGAACTCCGATTTGACCAGTTGTTTTTTGAAATTGGATGATTTTTCAAGAGGAGCTCATATATGCAATAATATTTCTAAAATTATGCATAAAAACGTCAAAAAATGATAGGAGAGTTGGCATCCACAAATTTCCATAAAAAAACAAATTGCAACAGAACTGAATTTAAATCAATGATATCTACCTCATTCGGACTTTGATTCGACCAGTTTTTTTTGAAATTGGGTATTTTTCATAAGGAATAAAAATATGTTATTTTTTTTTGTAAATTTTGTACCAAACTTTTCAGATCTGATCTGCAAACTCGGCGCCCAATAAAATCCCAACAAAAAAATTAAATAAATAAAATTTCCTCCCGTTTTTCCCATGAACATGCTCTGTGGAGGTAGTATCATGTGCATGAAGTTTTTTGAATATTTATACAAAAATTTGAAACTAAAATATGTATCAAAACCTCATTCCCATGGAGCCATAACCTTAATTTGATACAACTGATATGGATCTTGGGGGAGGCCCCCAAGATCTAAAATTTGAAATTATAGAAGAGAAGAGGAGAACACAAAATTTTAAAAAACCCAAAGAAAATTTTTATCAAGAGAGGGAATATCTGTAAAAGCTACATTGTGGTGGACAATGTGTCCTTTTACAAAATGTGATTTATTAACCTTTTTTACTTAAAATACCATAGGTAAATTCCATGGGTGGGTAAATAACCTGGGTAAATGAATACCATGGGTGGATGTCACTTACAATACCATGGGTAGATTCCATGGGTGGATGAATACCAAGGGTGGATAAATATCATGGGTAGATTCCACTTTCAATTCAGATCAAGGTGATTAGGTTAAAGTATGTAAATGTGGGGTGGGGTGTTACAAGGAATGTGCAACATAATGGTCCAATACAACTTGGACATATCTCCTAATAATAGATAAGGATAGTTAGATGAGAAGAGGGAAATAGAGACACCTTCTAGTTTGATGGAGACCCTCAGAATACTTATGCCTAAAATCATGAGCTATAAGGCTAATAATGAGAAAATTATCAGAGCCTAATAGAAGAAGGAAGAAGTAAATGTTGCAACATTGAAAATTCTATTAGAAGTATAATGAAAAATATAGCATGAACTATATGCCAATAATTTGGACAAGCCTAGGTCCAAAAGGGACTATATTCCATCTATAACGTATAAGTATGGGCAAAAAACTGGAAATGTTGAAGAAAGTAGAGAAATAAAGAGGCACAAGTGTGCAAGCCAGGATAAAACTGTTGAGGATACCTTTTAGCATACCTTGAAAGGTGGAAATGATAGTTCTTATATGATATCCAAAACAACAATCATGTTAGGGCTACATGAGAAGAGGAATAAGAGGGTTGTGAAGGTTGCATTTCCTAAGGAATTGAAGAACGATAAAACTCATACCTTTAATGAACAAGTCATGAAGGATGAAGAAGAGAAAGCATGGTTTTTGAGTTTGAATAAATATTTTAGAGTGGATAATTACTCTACTAACATGAAGGCTTGAGTAGCCATATTCAATCTACTAGGGAAAATGATATATGCTGGGAAAGTATCAAGAATGTTAAGAGAATATGAGAGAGGAAGTTGACCAAGAGTAAGCTTGAGAGTTACTTCATGAATAAAGACTTGTCTAAAAGGTATTATGATGGAAAAATAAATTAATTTCATGAGTATAAAATTCAATAGCATACTCTAGAAGCATGTGCCAATCGATTCATAGAATTTTTGAGGTACATACCAATAATCGCAAAAAACCTTGGCCACACCAAGCCATACTCATGGCTAGATTTCTTCTCAAAGGGTATGAAACCAATGGACATTTTACTAGGGAGTTTCTTAACAAAACAACCTATCATTGATTTCTCTATTCCTCATGGGCTCATGTGAAATGTGATTTATCCGGTCTCACCTATGTTTTATTAAATCATAAAATTTTACATATATGAATCCAAAGCCATCATAGGAAATTGAAAACCCATCGCCTCACACTGTGGTTTCTATTAAAATGGGGTTGCAATGATGGCCCTTGATATCACATTTTAGTTTCAGAAGATACAACAAAAAATAGGCAACATACCACAACTTACATATGTCATGATATTAATGTGGATTGAAATCTTCTAGAAAATATATGTCGTCAAAATTTTCATAATACTGACACACATGTACTTAAAATTCAACATTTAGAGTGAAAAAGTCAAAATACCCATCTATCATATTCATTGGCTTAGGGTGCCTGGGATTTTAAATTTTTATAATAGTGACTTTGTTGATTTGTTTCAAGAGATAAATTTACTTCCTTCTCACAATGCTTTAACTTAAAAAAAAAATCTAAAGGATGGATAGAAATTATGTAAAACAATTTGATTCTCTTTAGTCCTCGTTAACTTATTTCTCCCTTAATTATGGATTGATTCTCTTTGAATTTTTTCTGAGATATATGAATTTCTCACACTATAGTCGAAATTTTGTGTGGTAGTTATGGTGATCAACTTCTAATTTAATCACCAAATTCTCTCTGTTTAATCTCAACCCCAAAATTCACTTGAAGGTAAAAATCCAAATTCCTTGTGCAATCTGAAATTTGGATATCTATATGGTTTTATTATGCTCATACTGGGGGTTAAAAGATCTAGATATCATTGTTAATTTAAATATCTTTTGATCTGAATACCTCCTTTAATTTGGATATATTTTTTTGTAGATATCGCTTCCAATATAACTAATGTTTTGATCTAAAGATATTGGATCAACCTAAATTTTATAATTAGTCATTGGGTCGAAACTAGATATATCATAGTTTAGAATGATGGCAATTTGTGATGGAAAATTTTCCATTTCCATCGACTAAAAAGCTCCAATTTGGGTTATACGAAATTGTATCCAATCTTGTAATATAATTTAGGATTACATTATGAATTATATTTCGATCTATGTTTCTTGAAATTTGAACATGAAAACCTAGTGACCTGTAGTAATCGATTCTTCTTGCAATAGATAAATAAAACCAAGTTGGCATGTTCTCATTACAACATGAACTCAACCACTTAGAAACATACAAATATGTACACACTAATTCATTTATTCAATCAAACATGGGAATATTATATATTTATGGTCAATGTACCCTCTTCCTCTAATTTCCTCTTGTTTTTTCTTTATTCAGACACTCAAATTAAAAATATCTTAATTAGATGAAAAAAATCTATACATAGAACAAACATCAAGACTCTTTAGAAGAGAAGGAGGTTCCACCCTTTCAGGAAAGGAACCCAACTCGTAAAAGAACCACCAAGCTTAACACACACCCTAAGACTAGTAAGGTAAGGATTCCAATGAATTCTCCATAGTAACACATAATCTACTATGTAATTGAGATTGGAAAATTACCATGAGTTAGAGTGAGGGTGTTATTATGAATCTTAATCACAAGTGTATGAAAAAGGCTTACTTTAGCAATGCATAAAAAACATCCCTAACAAAAAAGATGGTTGCCAATATCTTTAGATCTGCAATTAGTTGACCAAGATAAATGCTGCAAAATCTAGATCTATGCATTAAAAGACATTAAGTAGTAAATAGAAACAAGAGTTGCTCCAAGCATCCAATAGACAAGACAAGAATATGTTTAAATAATTTTGTATTTATGGCACCTGGGAGGAGAACATAGAAGGATGTTACTAGTCCTCCTCAATGGGATGGGTTCTTGTAAGTCCTCAACACTTCAGATCTAAAATCCCTCTCTCTTGATGGTGTAGAAAACCTAGACAAAAAATGGAACTCAAAGGGAGCTCACAAAAAAAATGGTAGAAAAATATGACAATGATGGTGGATCAAAGTCAGACCAAAAGTATAGATCCACAGTGATCTTTAGGCAACAAAAGTTAGTGAGTGAGTGGAAAAACCCTTCTATTTATAACAAAATATTGAGTTAGTCTAGATATTGGCGCATAATTAAAAATATTATTAACCAAATCAAGATCCAACTTTTTTGGAATATTTTATTATATTTGTTGGAGGGAAAAATAATTTGACTTGGGTCAAATCCCTTTATTTGTAACTAATAAATAAATAAATGATTTATTTATTATTTTAAGGATGTGGTTGAGTAATAATAAAATAAACAATGATTTATTTAATTATTTATGAATAATTTAGTCAAATTTAACAAGGAATATTATTTAAATAAGGTTTAAATAATTATTCCTAGAAAATAATAAGATAAATAATAATTTATCTAATTAATTTTCCTGTTTTGGGTTAAATATGACCAAGAATATTAATTAAACTGTTGTTTAACTAAATATTCCTTGAGGAAAATCTAAAAAATGTAGATTTATTTAATATTTCCTCATGGGGTTTCCTCTTTAGACCATAAATAACTTAATAAAGGTGGTTTACTAAGTTATTTTCATAGTGAAAGAAATTTTACTTAGGGTAAAATTGGTCTTACATGGTGTACTTAGGTCCATCTAATAGTAACAGGTTAGATGACCAAAAAATGGTATAACAGATTGCCCCCCAATGTTCGAGCGTTAGGAGTTAATCGTATGACCGAAGTACGTTGTAAGAACTCAATCAGTAGACACTAAATGGAAAGCCAGGGAGAGAAATATAAGGTAGACCAAAGCGCTAGAAGACTAGACCATGAGGAGGCAAGAATTACAAGTGCAACAAGTCTATTTTATGAGTGAGTACCTGTGCTATAGGTGGCGGGGGAGGCATACCTATGTTCTATGAGACAAAGTACAAAGAATAATGCATCCAGTAAACAAGGGATTGAACTATATAGTACATGCTGGCATAAACATAACCCAGATAAAAATATGATAATGAATCCCACATACATACTGTACCTAGGATAACAACCATGACTTATAAAATAATATCTAAGTACATGAGATACAAATACAACCCAAATGCTCCTGTAAATAGGAAAGGGCTCTGAAAATATGACTAATACATGCAAACAAAAAGGCGCTGCAAGCAGCTGAAGCTGACATCTTCAAATCTATCGATCTGCATCAAAAGCTGTAATGAAGAGGTCATTCGGGCATGTGGGGGGCTACCTATAGGGCCACCCGCACATGAGGGCTGAAACATCTCGCACACATTTGGGAATCACCGGTATCATCTGATGCGTCACTGAACCATCAAGTATACGAATCTTGATCATGCTGAAAGGAGATGGAGCTAAGAAGAATTCAAGTAAAAGGGAAATAAGGAGTCCCTTTACCTGATCTGAGGCACCGAACAAGAGTGGAAGCTGGAACCAAGGTACATCGCCCTCTAGACCTGTATTTTGGAATGAAGTATCTAATGTTGATAAAAGAAGGTTCACCATAGGTGGGGCAATGAGGAATCCTCAACTAAGGCACAAGAGAAAATAGTAGAGTGACTAACAGACTAACACCAAGGATGATGATGAAATGGGGGGTAATGAGTAGCGGAGAGAAGACTTCCCTTGTTAGATCATAAAGGGCATGGATGACCTGGAAGAAACTAACACAAAATCATAAGGGATAGGGGACAGTAGGACTGAAGGCCATAATGTGCAACATAAAAGAGGAACCAAGCAATGAAGGATGGAGGACTATGGCAGGATACAAAGGGATTGAGGATAGACTCCATGGATGCAATGATGACTCAACTCGGATGCTCTAAACAAGGGCGACTCGATGATGCTTCCACATAGAAAAGGTCTAATGGGGACCATAAAAACATGAGTACATGATGGTTACTCATGACGAAAATTGACATGCGTATGGACAAGTATGAAGGCAGAGTGGTGCCCCAAGTACAAGTGTTGCAAGTGAAGAAATTCGATTTTGAGTGGTGAAGTGACCCTTCTTGGAAAAAATGCATCCTAATGAAGTATCAAATCAGAAAAAAATAATAGATACCCATTTGAGTGCTCAGTGAGAGCTTTTCAACGATATAGACGGTTTGTCAAACTGAGCTACGGTTTGGCCGCAACAAGTGAAAGAAAACCAGGGGCTTATCTTTTAATAACGCATTTTCCCTCCAAGTTCATTCATTTGCAAGTGGAGATGTGGTGAATGTAGAGAGGAGAGGAGGCCCTAAGTCTTGCGATGAGCATAGTGGATAAACCAATTGTTGGAATCGAGATCCATTAGTTGCAGGTAAGAGGCCTAACCCTAATCTTTCATTTCAGTGGATTGAAAGTTTAGTTTAGGTCCCCAGATCTCAGTAATAGGCCCCTGCTCCTCTTCACAGCCGGGTTGCACTTTTTAGGGCAAAAACTGTGACCTGGGTAGCAGGTTTTGGGCAGAAAATTACGATCTGTCCCAGGATTGGGCCTAAAAAGTGTGACTTGACAAAGAGCGGTTTTTCTATGCTATTTTTTTCACTAAGAACTGGGTTTTTATGTTTGGATATAGTATTTCCTATCTGTACACTGACAAATATGATGGTTTTGTGCAGATATGGAAGAATAACAGATCAACTAGAGAGAGAGAGACCTGGGCAAATTACGGTTGGAGATTCGAGAGGATCAGGGTGTTCGAAGTGCATTGGCCAGGTTTGGGGTTCTGAAGTTTGTAGAGAACCCACTGATGACAGCTAGAGAGCCCTTGTTGTCTTAGATTTTCAGCTAGTGGGATCCGGACCATGAGGTCTTTATAGTGGAAGGGCACCGGATCGAGTTTATAGTCTAGGATATATATTTTCTGACTGGTCTCCCATCACTTGGGATGTTAGGGAATACTCAGCCAGTGTTACCGTGAGGGAAAAACATCACGGAGTTTGTAGAGCACCATTTTCAACTAGGTCTCCATGTCAAAAGAACATGGATATCCATCGAGGATCTAGAGAGGTTAGAGACTCGTGCTGTGGCCACAGTGGTGCTGTGGATCTTGGGAAACTAGGCACTCCACCACATCACTAGAGGGCAGATGATGCTTGTGGAGAGTGTGTTGAGTGGGACCTACTATGGGTGGGCCCAGATGATGTTGTCATCATTGAAACGACAGTTGTCTCTATGCAAGATGCAAGTGAACTATGACTGTGCATATGGTACGGTGTTGTGCTCGCTCTTCTTTGAGAAGATCCCGACATTTCGACCTCGTATACAGCTCCAGGATGGGGGCTCGAAGGAGCCTAGCTGAGTTGTTTGCTCATTGGAATCATATGAAATTATACATAGATGACTATCCCTATAATGGGATGAGTTATCGTGGGGACCCAGATTTTCCACTACTGCCTGGTCGAGTATGGGGGCCCGATGGTAAATGAAAAATTGCTAATCTTTTATGTTCAATGTAAAGTTTCAGAATATTGTATATGGTACTAATTCTTCTACTTTTTGTATGCAGATACAACACCAATAAAACTGGTCGGATATATGGGACGACCTACAGTATTGGGAACTATCGGACCTAGTGGATCGAGAGCACCACAAAATGATGATGTAGTAGCCCTCCTGGAGGACATCCATCGTTGGTGTGAGAGGCTTATAACGTGTGTTTCAAACCACGACTGGAAATACTTGGATGACCATTACATATAGCCATGTATTTCTCTACCCTCGGAGTGGCGAGGGTTCATGCGGCACATGGCGATGGCCAGACTGGGGATGCACGATCTACGAGATGCAGGAGTAGAGCCATTGGCTCAAGCTCTTCTAGATAGTGATTAGATGTAGGGGCAGGTGGTGCCCCCAGTTTTGAGTTTTTGTAACATGCTATGGGCATGTCATATATATCAGAGTTGATGGACTCTAAACATGTTATACGACACATATTATGGATATGCATCGTTTTGATGGTTTTATGTTATTGTCTTGTGTTAAATGCATGTGCTAAATTCCAATCTAGAATATTTTTTGCAATGCTATCTACATAGTGATTTTGTGCTTTAGGTACATGACTGAATGTAATGATTTCAAATTCACGCATCAAAATCTTTACTCATAGATATATTCTAAAAAGGATAGGATTATACACACGATATACACCATTCAATTGCATGACAAGAAGCAGGGAATATAAATGAACATGAAGGTGGAGGATGCAATGGGAAAGGGAATTGGCTAATAAACCTTGCACTACATCATATTCAGCCTGATTATTGGTGTCAGTACCAATGCATACACCGTTCGAGAGAACAAGCGAATGTAAGGCGGTAAAAATGGCCCAACCTATCGAGGCTAGATTCTGGGAGTAGTGACTTGCACCATCGGCATAACTGATATAAGGTGTGGATGAGAGGCCCATATGAAAGGTGGAACAAGACAATGAAATTTGGGATCATGATGAACAATGCTAGCAACTGAGTGCAAAGTAGAAATCGAACAAACATTGCAAGAGGGAGTGATCTGGGTAGGATGCATACTACTCACATGCCGACGGTTAGGTGGAGTGTGGGAGTTACCGGAGGTGTAGCTTGTGCTCAGGCCACGAAATTCAACATAGACACGGATGGTGCCATCCCGCTTATGGGCAGGAAAGATGAAGTCAGGGGTGGACAAGGCTTCCATGATGTCATCATCACAATAGAAGATCAAGTGACTGGAGGAAGGGAGACCACATGACATGGCAAAGCTACCTGACTCATCATCATGAGAATAAAGGTTCACATGCGCATCATCATAGGGGATGACGGAAGAACAAGCAGATAAGGGATCCACCGATGTTGAGCCTAGGGTGATCGCTGAAGGGAGGTCGAGCAAAACAAAAGGGAAGTCTCAAAGGGATTTTCCACCAAGGGTCTCATGAATGATGATAGGTAGAGGATGGTGGCCGCGGGCTCCGTCATCTGGACATCGGGAGGGGGAATGTCAATGGGAGTGGGTAAATCCTCAAGCTGGCCCAAAGCATACTACACAGTAATGGGAGAGGCGAACTCATTCTGTTCAATCTCGTACTCCCAAACTACCTCCAAAGAGGCGCAGTAATGCGTGAGGTGGGGAAAATGGTGGGAATTGTTGTACCTTAAGAGAAAATCCCTTAGCTGTGATAAGGAATCAATGCTTAAGACATTAATATGATTGTGTCATGAAAATATCTATCTCTATTTTAATCACCTTCAAGTATTTACAATTAAACCTTTAGATATCAAACACAATGAATGTATCACAATGCTATTATTTGCTGATGTTGAATGAAATGACCAGAAGAAAATTGAAGAATAAAGTCCAAACTGATATGCTGTCACACAGAATATATCATCTCAAACTTCTAAAGAATTTATGAAAGAAGCAGTTAAAACAAAGGAGTGCTAATTAATGATTTTAACTCTTGATTACATAGGTAAAAAGAGACCTGCTGCTCAATACTTTGTCTTATTCAAAGAAAGAAAACATAGAATGTGAACTTAGATACATATCAACATAAAAAGATTCCAGAAACTTGCTTACTCATTCATTATCATTGAAATCTCTAAGTACAAAATAATAATATGAAGGTTCAAAACTCGGAACCTTTCTTCCTCTTGAAAATTACATTAAATACAGTAAAACAAATAGTTTGTAACTATTGTAACTAATTCTAACTACCACAACTACTTAGGAATTCGGAGGTTGTCTATTACATGACTTGAAAATGTCTTATTACAATTACATTGTCTTTTAAAAAGTAATATAATGTAAAAATATACATCCTAATCTATAGGAATAGCTGATGATGTTGCTACATTTCCTTGGTCAGCTGATTTGTCTTTCTTTGATGCTAAAAACCATTTTGGCAAGTCTATTGTCCAAGCTCTACACCTTTTCCATATCTTTGTGTTTGTCCTGGGTGAATGTGTTAGATTGTGATACTCCAATATGAATGTAGTAATTTGATTATAATATGGTCCTTATGTGAAAAGAGTTTTTACCAACCATAGTTGGAAATTTTTCTACAGAAAGCTGACCATCGTTTCCCCTTTAAGCACCTGAGTTTTTTCATACCTGTTATCAACTTTAATTTTTGCCATAACTAGAAAACTCTCATAAGAATCCCATGGAAAAATATTTCCTTCATCTCCCCAACATGATGGCTAACCTATTCTTTTTAATTTGTCAAATAACTTATCAAATTGACTTACTGCTTCTTTAATTTCCATCAGTTTCTTTTATGTAGCTTTTCTGTGATCATTTCTGACAATCATCTTATTGATCTCCACTGCATATAAGGTCCTGTCTTTAATTTCATTCTCTTCTAATTCCTGATCTGTTTTAGAATTAATAAAATCAATGAACCTTCTAGCCCAGATAACTCTGTTAATTTCCTTTTGTTTATCTATCATGACTAGTTCTTCATATTCCCTGATAAATTTTTTTTCCTCTGCAACTATCTTCAAACAACTCCAAATTGATTTCATTTCTGAAATGATGTCATTCCAAATGATATCTTTGGCTTTTATCATTGAAATGTTTCCTTTCAGTCTTTCTTTGAGATTTTTAATCTCAGCATTACCATTCTGAATATCCATTTTGTAATTGTCAACTTCATTCTCTATGACATGAATAAGCTTTGTTGTAGTCTCCAGATCTGCTTGAGCCTTTTTACAATCTCTTTCAGCCATCTGCAAATCATTATTCAATTGAAAAATCTATTCTTGTGGATCTTCATTTCTTGTAGGAAAAACAAAAGTACAACTATGGTTATCAATATGATTTTGCAGTGATATTGCAGTTTGCTTTATTTTGGAAATTTCTTCATATTTTTTCATTAGTTGCTGTAAAAGCTTTTCCTTTTCCTTCTCCACCTCTGCAAATTCTACAGCCATGGAATGTTATCCTGTAGTTAATTTTAGCTTTTTCCTCAATGTGGATATTTCTACTTCAGCACTCTACATAAATTTATGTACAACAGTCTTGTCACTAGGGTCCACTACAATATTTACAATGATTTTCTTTGCTCATCATTATGAACTGTTAAAGCTCTTGCGTTAGATTTCTCTAACTTTAATTGCTTAAGTACGTTTCCCAACATATTTTCTACCTTCATTTCCATTGCATTGGTCTTGGTGAGGTCATTCACAATTAACTGACCAATTTGTATATGAAAATTCATCTTATCCATCAGGGGAATCTTCTTCACATCTACAGTCACGTTTACAATATTGAAATTCTTAGAAGAACCTATTGACATGTCTGTAGGATGAGACAGGGCAATTATGAATTGATATTTTTCAAGATCCATGATAGTAAAAAGTCTTGTTTGATCCGGAGCAACTTGATATTCAGCTTGGACCTCCATGCTGGCCTTCATCTTTCGATTCCTTTCTTCAGTTTTTGTAAACATATGTTTGATTATAGGTACTTGTTCATGAGAGATTTTATGACTCCTGGGTGAAGCAGGAACATTTTTTTCTTCTCCCAGAGGTAAAGAAAAACTAGGTGGGTTAAATGTAAATTCTTCAGTAAACTTTGTCCTCTTCTCAGCTCCCTGCTCCTCATCATCTAAGTCAATCACTGTTTCTTTGCTTCTTTTGTTTGATTTTTCTGATATTATAGGAGTCTGAATGTTTGAACCTGCTAAACTTATCACACCTTTACTTTAATTACACTAAGCCCAACTTCTTAAGCCCAACTTTTCCCTAACAGCATATGCATCTCATCCAACATTCTGGTAACCTCCTCAAATGCTTGTCTCATATTGACTATGAAAGGGCCTACAGTCATGGGTAGTTTGTACATATGCCCTTTTTTCATGGGCACAAAGTGAACCTGATCAACATGTAGGCTTTGTCGAATAAATTCCAAGGCAAATGGTCTCATAGGTACAAACGTTGGAAGTCTATAAGGCTCAACACTTGCTCCATATAGCCCAATCTCAGAGTAATCCTAAAAAACAAACCAATCTCCAAATTTTCAAGTTACTCCTAGATGTAAATATTCCTGAGCTTTAGGTAAAAAACAAGGAGGAGGAACTCCATTCAAGATTTTGTATGCAACTCACATGAAATAACTGGCGAAATCAAACAATCTAGCTTCATTTTGCTCTCCTCTTACTACATCTTTCTAGAACACTACTAATTGCCTTTTCTTGTTTATATCCATAATATTTAGACCTAAATTCATGAGCTCTTCCACATTTTGATATAAGAACAAGTAGACAATCAATGAAGGAAATTTAAAAAAACATGTTAATGAAAGACTCATTAGCTGTGAATTAACTGCTTCCTGCCAATATGATGGAATATCTAGCACTGCTCCTGGCTTCATCATCATGGAAAACATCCCAAAGACTGATTTATCAACTGTACTGTGATCAGCTTAGCCTAGAATTTTTGCAATGCTGCTTAATACTGGTCGAATTTCTGCATCTAAAATCTTCATAGCAAATTCTTTGTTGTCCGGTTGAAATTTCTTCATGTTTGGCTTCAAAAATTATATGAACTAATTAAACTCTTCACCTGCAAGATTATCATAATAGGTTACTAGGGAAACGTCTGAGAACAGAACATATGACTTTGACTCAGGATAGCAAAGGGTGTGATGAATTAGCTGGGTATACACTTGCAAAACATTCTCTCCCTGACAATTCATAACAAAAAATTTCCCAGGGTACATGATTGACACCAACCAATAGATAAATTCAGGAAAATGGTGGGTTTTTGGGATACATGCAGAAAGTACTCCAAACTTTAGGATGACTTGCTGATAAAATGGAAGATGAGTTATAGAACAAAGAGTATCTTGAATATCCCCCTTGGTGTCCATGAGAGGGATATGACTAGCCTAACTCAATAAAGACGAATGCTTAGCCATGACTGAAAATTACCGCAAAGAATAACTCACAGGGTGGTCAATTTTACTAGGGTGACAAGAAACTGAAACATGACTCAGTGCAAATTAATCAGAAAAGATTTGAAAAAAAACGCTAATTTTGTTTAAATAGGTGTCGTGGCTTTAAAATTTAATGTTGACATGATGCTCCAACAAGCCATTGATCTGACGTGGAAGACAACTGTGAACAACTCAACGCCCTACATCACTATGAGGGCTCTCAAGGTACGGGGGGAAATTTTGGCTAGTGCTCCCACAATGAATCTCCACCATTCATATCTATTGTCCTCGCAGTCAACTAAGTCAACTACGAAGCCACTCATTTTATTATATTGTGCGCTGATTATGCTAGCAGGTTGGGCATTTTGTTGAAAATTCAAACCATCAACGATTTCTGCCCAAAAAATTGATCGATGTTTAAACATAAATGTAGAACCCACTTTCATAAATTTTAAAGTGATTAAACTTTTAACTTCAATACATCAACATAATTTTTTTTATGCTGAAGTATAAGAATTTTAATAGTTTAACATATTTTCAACAATTTTTTTTTTTTTTTATAGTTTGACGAATTGAAAATAAAAGGATATGTGAATGATCCACAACATCTGGCTCCACTTGGGGATAGTGGTTTTACCACGAAACACTAAGAACCTGCAGATCACTGCCTTCACATCGGACATGGAGTCAAAAATTGCTTGATGAGAAATATATAATGAGGGAAAATCAAATATATACAATGATGAAATAGCTGCTTCAATGTTGGAAATAGTGTTTCAGATATTTCCCATTCACAGGCAGCCCTACTACTTCTCCGTCCATATTCTCCAACATAAAAGTGTTATTTGATCTAGCTTCAGTGATTTTGTAAGGTCCATACCATAAAGGATCAAACTTGACATGCTTTCCTTTCTCCTCTCTTTTGGTATCCCATCTTAATACCAGATCTCCAATTTGAAACATGATCTCCTTTTCCTTCCTCTCAAAAATAGACTTCATTTCTTCCTGATATGTGAAAAAATTGTCTCTGACTTTATTTCTACTTTCACTCAATTCTATTACCTTATGCAGTCTTCTTATCAATGCACTAGGCTCCTCTTGAGCTTCTTGAAGAAAAGAAATGACTGGTCTTGCTAGCTGTGTGGGAAAAAAAGCTTGAGTGCCATATACTAATTCATACGACGACTTACCAGTGGATCTTATAGTAGTCATTCTCATTGCCTAGGGAGCAAAAATCAGTTTTGAGTCGCAATTTTTCTAGTTTTCATTGATTGCTTTCTTCAAGATCTTCACCAATGTCTTGTTAGATGATTCTGCTAATCCATTTCCTTGTGGGTGATATGCTGTGGAATGAGACAATATCACATTATAAGTTTGACAAAAATTTATGACTCTGACTGAGTTGAATACCTGAGCATTGTCCATTACAATCTTCACTAGACATCCAAATCTGCTGAAAATATTCTCTTCTAAAAACTTCATTACTACCAAATCATTTACTTTTCTGGTAGGAATTTCCTCTACCCATTTTGTAAAATAATCCGTGGCAGTTAGAATCCACTTAAACTGCCCACTTGATGGTGGATTGATTTCCCCAATGAAATCAAATCCCCATTGTATGAATGGTTCTTTAATGAAAACAGGAAGAAGAGGTAAAGGAGCTAACCTTTTCTTTTCTGTAAACAATTGGCATTTTTGACAACTTCTAGTAAGTCTGTATGCATCAACAAATAAAGAAGGCCAATAGAAACTTGATTTAAGAATCTTATGAGTAGTTACTTTCCAGCTATAATGACCTCCACAGAAGCATTCATGGTATTCTGTGATAACATCCATTATTTCTTCTTTTGTCAAACATAACAGCAAGACACCAGCATGATCTTTCCAATAAAATTTTGCATCAATTATAACATAAGGCTGAGCTTTAAGTTTTAGAGCTCTGTACTTAGCTCTATTGATTGAGGGAGGATAAGAAAGGAAACAAAAATAGTGGATAATGTCTTTATACTAGTCTAAGCAAATAAATTTGTATTTGATTACTAACTTTGACTTAACCTACTCATTTTCCTCAGCCACTTCATCTAGAGGTGAAAGCAAGTTAATTCCCAAAGCTTGGAAATTAGATTTTGTCAGCAATTTAGCTAGTCCATATCCTTTGACTAACTTAGTAGGCTTAATTTCCAAATCATATTCTTGGATTTTGGCAATCCATTTGCCTCTTTTCCCCTCCACATCACTCTGTACTAGAACATCTTTTATAGCAGAATTAGGCACATATGCTACTATTTGAGAATGAAGTACATAAGTCCTAAAAGATTTTAACGATTTAACTAAAGCATATACCTACTTCTCCAGAATATTATACTTGAGCTCTGCATCTCTAAGGACTTTACTGAAAAAGGCTACAGGTTGCTCACTTCCTTCTTCATTTTTCTTTAATAACATAGCAGCAATAGTAGAGGATGATGCAAATGAGAATATTTGTAAAGGCTTCAAGTAATCTGGACTGATCAAAACTGGAGCTTCTTGGAGAGATTCTTTAATTCTGCCAAAGGATTCTCTTACATCCTTGTCCCATTTCACTTCAGAATTATTTTTCAACATATCTGTTATTTTCCTGACAATCTCTGCATAATTTGGAACAAATCTTCTCAGAAAATTAATTTTCCCTAGAAACCTTTGGATATCCCTTTTACTTCTAGGCAGTGGAATTGTTTGTATAGACTCAACCCTTGCTAGATCAATTTTCACGACTTGATTTGAAACTATATGACCCAACAACTTTCCTTCCTCTAGAGCAAACAAGGATTTCTTAGGATTCAATGATAACCAAATTTTCTACACTTCAAGAAAGCTTTCTATAGGTGCTCTAAGTGCTCATCATCAGAACCTGAAAAAATAGTAACATCATCAAGATAAATGACTAAAAATTTGTCACCCACAAAATAAATATCCATTTCCCTTTGGAAAGTAGCTCCTGCATTCATGAGGCCGAATGGCATCCTGGCATACATGAAAGTTCCCCAAGGTGTGGTGAAAGAAGTTTTCTTCTGATCTTCCTTCTCCACAGCTACCTGATTATATCCAGAAAAACCATCAACCATTGACAACCTGTAAGCTCTAGCCACTTTCTGCGGAACAAAATCCATCTTCGGCAAAGGATAATTATCTTTCAGGGAAGCTCCATTCAAATTTTTGAAATCCATACATAATATTATCTCTCCATTTTTCTTCCTGACTGGTACCATATTGAAAACCCAATCTGAATATATGAATGGAACTATGATTTTTTCTTGCAAAAGTTTCTTTACTTCTTTTTCAAATGGGGCAAGTAATAGTGGGTTAATTTTCCTGAGCTTATGTCTATGTGGCTTAACTCCATATTTCATTGGTATTTTGTGTTGAATAATATCTAGATCATAAGTCTTTAAATCTTCATATGACCATGCAAACACATCCATGAATTTTTTGAAAATATCTACATACCTTTCTTTATATTTCTTAGGAACTCCTTTAAACAACTTGACTATTTTAGGATTATGTTGAGTTCCTAAATTATAGTCCTCCATTTCTCCATTTTGAGATACCTTTTTTCTGATTCTCTGCCACATCATTAGCATCGAAAAATCTCTCAAGTGGCACCAAACCTCTGGGAAAAATATTATCTTTCAATTGAATTATATTTTGATCAACAATTGTTTGCTTCGGGTTTCTAGACATATCACTTTGATCAGTTTTGTCAACTTCTAAATCAATTTGACTATCTTCAAAATTTCCAATCATTGTTAAAAATTGATTAATCTGGTCATCATCCTCAAAAACCTGCCAATGCTTTACATTATCAGGGATTGAAGGCCTGTGTATCAACTCAATTTAATATCGCAACTACCAATGAATCTGCCATTCTATTCTATTCTCTTGGAATAAATTGAAGATTAAAGTCTTCAAAATAATTTTCAACTTGATCCCACACCTCATTTCTATAGGACCTCAATCTGGGATGCTTAGTTTGACACCAATTCTTAATCTGTCTGATTATTAATTCAGAATCACCAAAAACAGAAATAGACTAAATCCCCATTTGTTTGGCTATTTGCAAGCTTAAAATCAATGCTTCATACTCAGCCACATTATTAATAGATTCAAATTCCAGTTTAAAGGAAAAAGGTGAAAGGTTACCTTCAAGAGATATAAATATGAATCCAACTCCATTGCCCTCTTTAGAAAATGCACCATCGAAATAACACTTCCAAATTTTATTTGAATGCATCTCCTTGTGTACATTGGCTGAAGAGAGCTGGTCCTTTGAATCTTCAGCAAATTCTGCATCTTCATGTAACATGAAAAAAGAAAGATCTTCCTTCTCTTGACCATAAATTGGGGAATTACCTGCGCCTTTCTTGGTGGTAGTTTTCAGAAATATGGTTTCTCTGTATAACCTCCTTTCCTCCCCATTAAAAATAGGAATGATGGCATATCAAAAATCCAATTTCAAGACACCTCCAAGCTTTTCTCCCCATGATCTAGACAAAAAATTACCAAATCTGGCTGCAATATCTGCTACTACAACATCCATCATAATACTCTTGGATGGAATTTGAGCTAAGGAAACAACCATGTCTTTGATAATACCTGCACACTTCACCCTTTTTGAATCAAAGGAATAGAGGTCTCTATATGGCTTAGTGATTTGTAAATTTAGCTCATTCATCACGAATAGTGGCATAAGAATATGTGATGCACCAGAATCTAGCATACAATTATGTAAAATGAAATCATGAAACATAACTGATATATGAAAAGGTGGAACAGAGGAATCTACCTCTTCAACATGAGGCCCAAAAGTAACCACTAGCTTCTCTTCTTGCAAATTCACAATATCACCCACCTCATCAGACTAAGATAGATTAATAAACTCTACAATTTCTTTCTTATAACGAGGTGTTTTAGCCAACTCAAGAAGAGGTGCTTGTATTTTAACTTTTTCTAACTCTTTCAACAAGCTAAAAGTTTGATTTTGTTTTGTTAACTTTTCAGGTTCTTCTTCATTTTTGTTTTGATTTGCATGTTGTTCAGGAATGGTAACAATATTCTCCAAAATATTAGAGTCATTAGATTTGACTTGGGAAGCCTCAGCTTGTTGCTTCTCCTTTTCTTCTACTGGATTCATGGGCTACTTTCCCTTGTATGATTATTTTATTGAATTTTTCTATTGTGGAGTCGCCATTAGAGAAGGGACTGACTTTGATTATGTTTCTTCATCATCCTGAATGCTCAACCTCTTTTTCGATCTCAATTCATACTTTTTATGCAATTAAGCTTGCATAAAATTAGTAAATTGTTTACAATAGTCATCCATCTCTTCCTGATCAAATGATCAGTTTCTTTGCATTCTTCTTCACATTCTCTTTCAAATTCTTTTGATGCACTATCTTCCACGTATATGGCAGAAATTTTCTCTTCATATTATTTCTAATCATCATTAGCAGACTGGGAAGGTACTACTTCTATATATAAGGGTGCTTGAACTTGATCCCGATCTCTTCTTTCCCTCTACAGAATTTGTAGGGGTTGCTTTCCAAATTGGGGATTAAAAACCCCTCTGTTTTGCTGTGTAGGTTTCGTGTTATCCAATTCCAACTTTACTAATTTGTTTGATAGATTTTTAATGGTCTTGTTCATGTCATCAATCCTTTGATCTTGTATTGACTCTTCTTTAGATTTTCCTTTATCTTGAACTAACTGCTTTTCTTGGGCGTTCCTAGCAGCAGTCATATCTGCTTCAATTTCTAAGGCATCGGTTTGGATCTGTTCAAGAGTAAGGGACCTTCTTTCCCTCAAAGTAAAACAAAAATCTGATACAAATGCCCCTCCAAAAACAAATCTTGCTCCAATAGGAGGGGGTTTCATTTCTGTAGGAAAACTATTGTACAACTTATTGAATATTTTAATGAAATCACTCATATTTTCATCTGGTTTTTTCTTAATGGAATTAAAATTTGTCAAAGAATAACCATGGTCTCTCTTTTCACCACATCTTTGGATGAATTGTCTTTCCAACTCATTCCAATCATTAATTGAGCCATTTGGTAATCCTTTAAACCATTTTCTTGCGTCTCCATTTAGAGGCTACACAAAAAGTCTCATTACAACATCAAGGTGTTCTACATTGAAATTTTTGGCAAAGGTGCAAAACAAAGGCAAGTGTTGTTATACAATTATTTCATCTTCACCAGTAAATCTAGGAAGCAAATTAAGATATTCTTGAGGCATTGCATTCATTGGTTGAGGAAGATTTAGTGGTGCATATATGTTCATCAAGAAAGCAGGTGCTGCCATGTTTATGCCCTGATTGACTGCTCCTTGAGTAGTGGGAATCTGTGTACCAGTTGTAGGTGTGAATGAATGGGGTCAAACAATTGATAAAGGAAGGGGTTGATAAACTAAAGCAAAAGAGCTGGCAACTGTATTAGGTTGAGTTTCTGTAAATGACAAAGATATAGATTCTAAAGACTGCTCTTCTAACCTTGGTTCTTGGAAGTGAATGGATGAAGAAAAGGATTCTTGTTCCGAGAAAATAAGTTTCCGGGAAATATCCTTGGACGAAAGAGTATGTGAATTGCTGCCAGGTGCAGGCAGTGTGGCATTAGGTGTAGAAAGGGTTTTTGATTTCTGCCTCTTTTTAGAAACCAACTTTTCTGGATTTGAAAGGGTAGGAACCTTTTGTTGAGAGGTATCAGACCTCGTATGTGGCTTCTTATAAGCCAGAATTAGAAAATAAAAAACACCTCTTAATATTTCATCCTCTTTGAATAACCAAAGGAAATACAAATAAAACCCAGGGAAAAGACTTTGTTTCTTCGCTCCCCAGCAACGACGCCAATTTATGTTATACCTTAAGAGACAATCCCTTAGCTGTGATAAGGAATCAGTGCTTAATACATTTATATGATTATGTCATGAAAATATCTGTCTCCGTTTTAATCACCTTCAAGTATTTACAATTAAACCTTTAGACATTAAACACAATGAATGTCTCACAATGCTATTATTTTTTTATGTTGAATGAAATGACTAGAAGAAAGCGGAAGAAGAAATTCAAAACTGATATGTTGTCACACAAACTATATCATCTCAAACTTATAAAGAATTTATGAAAGAAGAAGTTAAAACAAAGGAACTCTAATTACAGATTTTAACTCTTAATTACATAGGTAAAAAAAGACCTCTTTCTCAGTACTTTGTCTTATTCAATGAAAGAAAAAACAGAATGTGAACTTAGATACATAAAAACATAAATATATGCCAGAAAATTGCTTACTCATTCATTAACCATTGAAATATCTGTGTACAAAATAATAATTTGAAGGTTCAAAACTCGAAACCTTTCTTCCTCTTGAAAATTACATTAAATACTGTAAAAAAAATATTTTGCAACTGTTGTAACCACTTCTAACTACCAAAAATACTTAGGACTTCGGAGGCTGTCTATTAAATGCCTTGAAAATTTCTTATTACAATTACATTGTCTTTGGAAAATTAATATAATGTAAAAATATACATCCTAATCTATAGGAACTACTGATGATGCTACTGCATTTCCTTGGTCGGTTGATTTGTCTTTCTTTGATGCTGAAAACCCTTTTGGCAAGTCTATTATCCAAGCTTTTCACTTTTTCCATATCTCTATCTTAGTCCTGGGCGAATGTGTTATATTGTGATACTCCAATCTGAATGCAGTAATTTGATTATAAGATGATCCTTCTGTGAAAATATTTTTTACCAACCACGGTAGCTGGAAATTTTTCTCTAGAAATTTGACCATCGTTTCCCCTTTAAGCACCTGAGTTTTTTCATGCCTGTTATCAACTTTAATTTTTTCCATAACCAAAAAATTCTCATAAGAATCCCATGGAAAAATATTTCCTTCATCTCCCCAACATGATGGCAGACCTATTCTTGTTAATTTTTCAAATAACTTATCAAATTGACTTACTGCCTCTTTAATTTCCATCAGTTTCTTTTATGTAGATTTTCTGTGATCATTTCCGACAATCATCTTGTTGATATCCACTGCATATAAGGTCTTGTCTTTAATGTCATTCTCTTCTAATTCCTGATCTGTTTTAGAAATTATAAAATCAATGAACCTTCTAGCCCAGATAGCTCTGTTAATTACCTTCTATTTATCTGTCATGAATGGTTCTTCATATTCCCTGATAAGACTTTTTTCCTCTACAACTATCTTCAAACATATCCAAATTGATTTCATTTCTGAAATGATATCATTCCAAATGATATATTTGGCTTGTATCAGTGAAATTTTTCCTTTTAGTCTTTCTTTGAGATTTTTAATCTCAGCATTAGCATTCTGAATATCCATTTTTTACTTTTCAGCTTCATTCTATATGACATGAATAAGCTTTGTTGTAGTCTCCAGATCCACTTGAGCCTTTTTCCGATCTCTTTCAGCGATATGAAACTCAATATTCAATTGAAAAATATGTGCTTGTGGATCTTCGTTACCTGTAAGTAAAACAAAAGTACAACTATGGTTATCAATATGATTTTGCTGTGTGTTGACAGGGAAAAAGTGTCTGGCCAACAGTAGGGGATCTCCCCAGTATAAAGTCCCAATTAGACTTTAAACCATTTGTGACAGGGAGCCCATCCGGGGTGTGGGTTCAGCTACCGCTGTATGTTCCTTTTCTCGGATACCAATGAGCTTTGCAGACCTATGAACACGCCTCTATCTGGATGATACAATGCAAATGGTTGATGAGCTTCAACAAACATAAAAAACTGTGAATAGCAAGATGAGTTTGAAAGTATGAAACCAAGGAAGTATTGTTAGCATCACATCATCAGGGCCATACTTGTAAAAAGTTGTCTGAACCACAGAAGAAACATTTCTTTAGGGTTAGAGCACCCTTCACTTCCTTAAGCAGTTTTCTAAAGATAAGATAAATGTCAATACAAAGTTGCTTAACATTTTATGTATGAACGACTTAACATCATTAATAACATTTAGTGAGTTGAAGGCATAAATGATATAAGCGAAAACACAAATTATTGAGTCAGCAAGATAACATATACAAAAGAAAAAATATTCATAATGTTAACACATAAACTCCCATAAGATCCAACAGTGGAATCAAAAAAAGTGTTTGTATTCATTCATAAAGAGTGTAATCAATGCTATACAATTCTCTGCTCCTTTGGAGTCTTCGAAAAAAGGCCTTTTACAAGTCCCTGAAGGGAGTATTTATAGGAAAAAATTGACCCTTGGGTGCCCTGACTTTTCATCTTCTTGGCTGTTGGCATGCTCTGCGACCCGAAGGGAAAAAGCGACCTGCGACCTTATTCTTGGCTGCGACCTGCGACCTGATCATGGATGATGCAACCTATGACCTGATCATGGGAGCATGTGAGTGATTGCAAGATCAGGAACATCTACCTATTTCTCTTTAATGAAATTTCACCATGCTTGGTAATCCACGGCAATCAAAGAGATGAGAAGAGTATCTTCCCTTAATTTGTGCAGGAATTCTAGAGAATTTGGGATCAAAGTTTCCCTTTTAATCGTGATTTGGTTAGATAAGGAAGCCATATTGGTATAAATCTAGACTGGTGTCATGATGAATTTTCCCTAGTTTTCCTGTGATGGCAGAAGATTGGGAGTATCAGCAACTTACCTGATAGGTTGTAGAAAAGCCTGAATGTCCTGGTCCACCTGTTCCCATGCCTTTCCTTCACCTAGTGTGCCTAGAGGAGTAATGTCGTGTAATTCAACCATTGAGTCAATGTCGCTAATCAAGTGTTCGTATGCAATCATTACTTTCTCTAGGTCTTTGAGTAGATTCTCCTTGGATTGCACCTTCATGCGTATTTGGACCTTGTCATTCTGAGTGCGAATCCAAAATTTCCTGGGAAAAGTATCTGGAGCCTGCAGGTACATATTTACCCATTGTAACATTTTGTCCAATGCTTTGGAGGCTTCTTTTAGTTTCTCGTTCCTCTTCTTGATTTTGGCTTGAGCCCTTAACAAGGGTGCAACTGTCTGCTTTATTGTGAACAATTCTTCGTATACTCGCCTCATGGTAGCTTCCAAATTTACCATCTCTCTTTGAATGGTTAGTGGCACCTCATTAGTAAGGGCGTTCCTATCCTAAAGTTGTTTAACCTCTTCTTCTAGTGCCATTTTCTCTTGCTCCGATTTAACTGTTTTTTGTTCGGAGGCCAGTAATCTATTATGTAGGGATAGAATCTCCCTACTCATTCTTCTCAAATTCTCTTCCATGGCTGCGGAAAAAGCAGTGCTAGCTGATGCTATCAAAACTGGATTGGTCATAGTATCCAGGACTATATCCTTTTCCATTGCGGCCGTGAGGGGTGCAGTAGGATTCCGTGCCAAGCATCTCCACTTCTCCTGCCTAATTTTGTGAGTGAACTGATCATAGGTGAGTCTTGTCAGATCAAACACTTATTCCTCTTGCACCTCAAAGGTACCTAGTTCAGAGAGTGAAAAACACATATTGGCTGTAGGATTTGTCTGAGGCACTTCAATAGCTGGTAGCTCCATCTGTATCCATGTCGCAGGAGGGGGTGTGTTACTGCCTTCAGCTTATTTGGAGGAACTTTCCTTCGACTTTTGACTTTCTTCCTCTCTTATCTTTTGCTCGACATCCTCTTCTAGTTGCCACGTTACTTCTACCCTATCTTTTTCTTCTTTTAGTCAACACTCAGCTTCCACCTTATCTAGTTCTATTTTAAGCTGACGCTCAGCTTCTCCTTTTGCTTCTTCCTCTTCCTTTCTTTTGCGGGCATCTTCCGCCTGCTTCTTTCTTTGCTCTACATTTAGTTGTTTCTTGCATTTATCCTCTTCCTCTTTTTCTCTCTCCTCAGCTTCCCATTGAGCCTTGGCTTCCCTTTATTTTCGTTGGGTAGAAGAGTTATGGCCTGTGATAGTTCAAGGCTTCTTGGCTTGAGAAGACGAGGCTCCCCCTAGCTCATGGATTCTTTCTTCTAGGGTTTGATCGTCTTGATATTCCTGGTCTTTTAACTCCTTTGGAACGATCTCCCTATCCTTATTGTACCAGTTTTTCACCCTATCTTCTGCTAGGTAATCACTATGTTGGTAGCTCCATTTAAATTTGGCCCGTTTGCAATGGGCAGGAATGATCCTTTTAGGATCGTATGTCCGGTGATCCAAGGGAGGCACATATAATCCTTCGATTTTCTCCACCTCCACCTCTACTTCTCTAAAATCCTTGACCGTATAAGCGCCAAAAATGAGTGGCAGAGTGGGCCATGGTTTCTTCTTACCTTTAGTAAGAACTTTTGAAAAGTTGACTGTCATTTGGAAGCATGTTTCCTGAAGTAGTAGCATGTCAGTGATAAATTGGGGCAATGCATGTGGAGCCTTGAGTGAACTGAAGACTCAGATGAAGGTGCCTTCTGAAAAAGGAAACCAATGTGCCACCTTGGTTATTGTTTCCATGGCCCGCCAAGACATGCACGGGGTGTCTTTACCAAAGAGTTTCCCGTAGAGTGCAGGGATGAAACTGTGTGAGATTGGCTCTATATCTTGCTTATATTTGGAGTCCTAGAACACCTGCAGCTCCTTGTGAATTGGACGGGCACGCTCCTGATCCCAGTTGTGTGCCCATCCCTCAAAATGGCACCTTGCACATACTGCATCCAACAGATAGGAGGCCATGTAGAATTCTGATGCATACCCCTCCTTGGGCGCCAGTGCTAAGGATATGTTCATTTTGAGGGCTGCTATGAATAGGCTGGCCCAATTGAAGTGGGTGCCGTATACAGTAACAACGTATATAAGAGATACCCAAGAGCCACTGAAAGTGGTGGCACTGGGACGACCATACATCCTACACAACATAGCGCCACGAGCTTGTAGACTTTCCTAAGGCCTGCTACCTAATACCCTTGGTATTTTTTGACCTTGAATTTTTTTGGTTTTTGCCACCATCCTCTCAAGTTTTTGGCTATGGGAACTGCATGAGTAGTGGCCCATTCCTCCGTGAATGTCTACTCCTGGGTGGGAAGTGCGTAATAGAACTCCGCATCCTGTCCCTTTAGATTAGCAAATGATTTCCCCTCATGGTCTCGAATCACCCAGAGCCTGGGGTTGACCTTTTGTAAGATCCATTTGATGATCTTAGCACATGGGAATCTAGGTGGATGGGCTCCTGCATAGTGAAGCTTTTATCTCTTGACTTGAACATATACCTACCGGTCCAGGAGGTCTTCTGGAAATTCTGGCTTCGTGAATTCTTGGTACACTTGATACCAATTCATGCTTTCTTCTTTGTTGAATATGCATGTGGTATCTCCATAGGTATGGGAGGAGACATAGGTATTTTATCCTCTGAGATTTCTATCTTCGAACTCTTTTTTTTTCTGCGAATTGCCGAAGGCCCCATATCACTTGAGGCTGAGGATATGGAAACAAACTCTAGCTCTACTTCAAGGTTCCCTGGCATATTCATAAAATGATGCCATGATAATATTGATGCCATGTTAATAAATTCTAAAACTACTTTTACCTCTACCCAACTAAGGTTAAGGGAGAAAAAAATGGGAAACCTATGACCTAGCAACCCTTTTCCTAGGTCATTGAGTCGTTGAGTCACGCTGGCTTAAAATCTCAGAGAACAGTGACCTTGCAACTTGAAGACTTGCGACTAGATGGCGAGGTCACTGAGTCGCACTGGCTTGGAATTTTATGGGGTTTTAACCCTGCGACTTGGCGACTTATGACCAGGTCGTCGGGTCGCTGAGTGGCAAGGTCACGACACTTCAATTTTCAGTGATACGCAACTTGGCGACTTAGTGATCAAGGACTGAGGTCGTAAGGTCGCGGGGTCACAGGTCGCATTAGGACTGGGCGGACGATTTTACACGTCAATTCGGCCCTTTATCCTTGTTTTACTTAGAGCGATAGAGGGAAAAGGAGGAGAAGTAACACATCAAAAGGTAAGCACATATGAGGAAGAGACTGAAAAGAAGGGGGAGGGGGTTGGTTAGCTTCATCAATTGGGTTCAGGATGACACTGAAAGAGTTAGGATACCAAGAGGGGGTGTAAGTTTCAACAACTAGGTCTCAACAGGGGGTAGGCTGTGGTTTTAATAGGCTAAGGTGAGGGGGTAGAGGGAAAAAAAAAGAAAAATGGAAAGATCAGGAGGATTAGGAAACTTACCTGGGAAAAATGTGCTCCTATTGGCTTGTCAGAGGTATTTTCCTTCTTCGTCGTGCCGGTTGAATGCGACCTATGCAACCGTTCTATATATAAAGAGGTCACGTGTGTGGGCAATAAATGCAGGTCGCAAAGTCACAAAGGAACCGTGTTGACAAGATGTGCAACCTTGTGACCCTGCGACCTTGTGACCTGGGGGTCACGGGGTCACAGGGTTGTTGGGTCACGACAGTTTGTTTTTGCACGTGGTATGCGACCTTTCGACTTAGTGACCTGATGGGTCACAGGGTCGCAAAGCCGCACCTTGAGCGAGTTTAGCTATTTTGTGACCTAGCAACTTAAGGCTTCTGAAAAGATTAAACTTCAGGTTTGACTCCACTTTTCAATGCTTGGGGGCTCAAAAATTTTAGAGGGTGCAATTTTGGAGGGTGTTGTAGCGGCTACAACACAGTGATATTGCAGTTGCTTTATTTTGGAAATTTCTTCATATTTTTGCATTAATTTCTATAAAGTTTTTTCCTTTCCCTTCTCCACCTCTGCAACTTCTGCAGCCATAGAATTTTCTCTTGTAGGAAATTTTAGCTTTTTCCTCAATGTGGATATTTCTACTTCAGCACTCTGCATAAATTTTTGTACAACAGTCTTGTCACTAGGGTCGACTCCAATATTTACAATGATTTTCTTTAGCTCATCATTCTGAACTATTAAAGCTCTTGCATTAGCTTTCTCAAACTTTAATTGCTTAAGTACCTTTCCCAAAATATTTCTACCTTCATTTCCATTGCATTAGTCTTGGTCAAGTCATTCACAATCAACTGACCAGTTTGCATATGCAAATTCATCTTATCCATCAGGGTAATATTATTCACACCTATAGTCACATTTACAGTATTGAAATTATTAGAAGAACCTATTGACATGTCTGTAGGATGAGACAAGGAAATTATGAATTGATATTTTTCAAGATCCATGACAGTCAAAAGTTTTGTTTGATCCAGAGCAACTTGATATTCAACTTGGGCCTCCATGCTGGCCTTCATCTTTTGATTCCTTTCTTCAATTTGTGTAAACATTTGTTTGATCAGAGGTACTTGTTCACGAGATATTTCGTGACTCCTGGGTGAAGTAGGAAATTTTTTTCCTTCTCCCAGATGTAAAAAAAAACCAAGTGGTTTAAATGTAAATTCTTCAGTAAACTTTTTCCTCTTCTCAGCTCCCTACCCCTCATCATCTAAGTCAATCACTGTTTATTTGATTCTTTTGTTTGATTTTTCTGATATGATAGGGGTCTGAATGTTTTAACTTGCTAAACTTATCACACCTTTACTTGCTATCTTCTCCAAATATGGCTTGCTTTCATGAATGAAAGTTGAATACCCATTCTCAATTAATTACACTGTGAGGGTCTTAAGCCCAACTTCCCCCTAACAGCATATGCATCTCATCTAAAATTTTAGTAACCTCCTCAAATGCCTATCTCATATTGACTATGAAAGGGCCTACAATCATGGGTAGTTTGTACATATGCCCCCTTTTCATGGGCACAAAGTGAACCTGATCAACATTTAGGCTTTCTCGAATAAATTCCAAGGCAAATAACCTCATAGGTACAAACGTTGGAAGTCTGTAAGGCTCAACACTTGCTCCATATAGCCTAATATCAGAGTAATCCTAAAAAAAAAACTAATCTCAAAATTTTCAAGTTACTCCTAGATGTAAATATTCCTGAGCTTTAGGTAAAAAACAAGGAGGAGGAACTCCATTCAGGATTTTGTATGCAACTCACTGAAATAATTGGCAAAATCAAACAATCCAGCTTCATTTTTCTCTCCTCTTACTACATCTGTCTAGAACACTATTGATTTCCTTTTCTTGTTTATATCCATAATATTTAGACCTAAATGCATGAACTCTTCCACATTTTGATATAAGAACAAGTAGACAATCAATGAAGGAAACTTAAAAGAAGCTGTTAATGAAAGGCTCATTAGCTGTGAATTAACTGCTTCCTTCCAATATGATGGAATATGCAACACTATCCCTGTCTTCATCATCATGGAAAACATCCCCAATACTAATTTATCCACTGTATTTTCATCATCTTTGCCCATAATTTTTGCAATTCTTCTTAATACTGGTCGAATTTCTGCATCAAAGATCTCCATAGAAAATCTTTGCTGTCTAGTTGAAATTGCTTCATGTTTGGCTTCAAAAAGTATATGAACTGATTAAAATCTTCACCTATAATATTATCATAATATGTTACAAGGGAAACGTCTGAGAACTGAATGGATGACTCTGACTTAGGATAACAAAGGGCTTGACGAATTAGCTGGGTAGAAACTTACAAAACATTCTCTCCCTGACAATTCATAATTAAACATTTCCTAGGGTACATGAATGACACCAACCAATAGATAAATTTAGGAAAAAGGTGGGTTTTTGGGATACATGCAAAAATTACTCCAGACTTGACCATGGTAGTAAAAACATGGGAGGTTTTGTCATTCAGGATGACTTGCTAATAAAATGGAAGATGAATTATAGAAAAAAGAGTATCTTGAATATCCCCCTCGGTGTCCTTGAGAGGGATATGACTAACTGAACCTGAAAAATACAAACGCTTAACCATGACTGAAAATTACCGTAAAGAATAACTCACAAGGTGGTCAATTTTACTAGGGTGACAGGAAACTGAAATAGGACGCAGTGCAAACTAATCAGAAAATATTTGAAAAACAATGCTAATTTTGTTTAAATAGGTGGCACGGCTTCAAAATTTAATGCTGACATGATGTGCAAACAAGCCATTGATCTGAAGCGGAAGATAGGTGTGAACAACTCAGCACCCTACGTCACTACGAGGGCTCTCGAGGTGCGGGGGGGAATTTTGGCTGGTGCTCCCGCAATGAATCTCCACCATTCATCTCTGTTGTCCTCACGGTAAACTGAGTCAACTGCGGAGGCACTCATTTTACTATCTTGTGTGCTGATTGTGCCCGCGGGTTGGGCCTTTTCTTGAAAATTTAAACCATCAATGCTTTCCGCCCAAAAAATCGATCGATGTTTAAACATAAATGCGGAACCCACTTTCATAAAGTGTAAAGTGTTTAAACTCTTAACTTCAATACAAATTTTAATACTATAATATATTTTCAACAATTTTATTTATTTTTTTATACTTTGAAGAATTGAAAATAAAAGGATATGCGAATGATCCACAACAAGAATAATGGCCATGGAGATCACACAAAGCACAGGGTTGGTTGGTGTGAATAGTCTTAGGGTTCTCGGCTATATTCGAGGAAGAAACAGTGGCTTCAGGGACCATAGACTCAAGGAACGCAACATTAACCATGGGCATGATACAGGGCAACTCAGGACATATATGGGTGGCATGACCGACAACATCACACAAAGAACAAGGCTTTGGATGCGGAGGAGGAGTAGGGTAAGTCAGGATAGCCTTATCTTTTGATGCCCTCTTGCAAGCTTTTCCATTCTTTCCTGTAGATGTCGCAACAGGAGAGGGTTCACGTTGAGGTGGTTGAGGCACTGTAGCAGCAGGAGAAGTCATGGGGACCGGTTGAACCAAGGTCAAAGAAATATAAGTTTTAGGTTGACCAGACAAGGTAGTGGCTGGGGTTCGAGGTATAAGATGAGAATCCCCAAGGTCAAGTTAGGAAGAGATAGGCTAGCCATGACAGGTACTGAGAACACTCCAGGAGGGGGCGGTTAGGAACGATATCCGACCAGAGGTGTAATGGCCAGGCGGGACAGCTCTGAAATGGTTAAGGCATGGAGGAACCGTTCAAGGAGGGTAGAGAGGCTCATGGATACCAGCGGTAGGTGAAGGGACAGGAGGAGGAGGTCCAAAAGGATGAATCGAAGGGCTAGGAGTAAGCTATGGAGGGCGAGGCTGCTGACTATCTGAAGTGGCCCGCTTGAGGGAAGCCCTAGATGATTGCAACATGCAAACATCTGATGAGCTGGGATCAGAGACAGGAGGAGGAAGACCAAGGAATGTAACTAGAAAATAGGAATCTTTGTAGACTCCAGATGAGACACTGGTCAAGGGATCGATGGTTTTCTTATTGGCCACTGAAGATATGATAGACTCATGGGAGGTCTGAGACTTCGGTTCGTAATATGTCAACTGGTCAATAGTGACTATCTTTCCATTATGAGGAAAGGAAATATTGCGGTGAACCGCAAATGGTACATCAGACATCGCATAGGTGTAGCTATGATCCAATATAATGTTGTAATCTAAGGGGGTGTCAATGACTTCTATGTCAATGCAAACCATCTTGCCCGCAATTGTAATAGGACAATTGTGGAATAGGCCAATGGGCTGGGAGGCATGGCCATGCCATGCTTGGAGAGTGATTCAGGAAGGGGCCAAATCAGGCGATCTGAGTTGTTTCCAAACCAAAGAGGACATCACACAGGTGGATTCCCCATCATCAATGATATAGCGGGAAACATTGGCATTCTGGATCTTGACTAGGATTTGGAAAGCGACGGAAGCAGGAAGAGGAGGATGTTCTGACCGATCAACATCGAAGATGATCAATCGATCATCTGAAGGATCTACAATGCCTATGGTAAAAATTAGAGCTTTTCATTATGAAGGGCATGACTAGAGGAGTTCCAACGTTGAAATGGCAGCAAGAGATTGTGCCAAATCATCTACTATAGTATAAAAATGGACAGCTTTGCCAAAAGTATTGTTTCAGCATAATGGTCCCTTAGGGATCTTGGTATGAACCTCTGCCTTAGGCTGAGGGATCTGCAAAGTACCATTAGGTGTCAAAAGAGGCTCTGTAGAACCTAAACAAGGAGGCTCAGGGATAGACGTAGCAGGAAGCTTGTTGTACTGATGGGACTGAGTTTGAAGGTTGAGGTCTACGGTTATAGGTTGGTCAGAATTCATCATGAGAATCTGGTAATCAGAGGTACCAGATGGAGGAGTTTGAGTGGCTGCTTGACCTTCAGGTAGTTGGGTAGCCATGAATCCTTGCTGAGGGAAAGGATTAGTAAACACAGTCGGCTGACTAGGCACAACATTGGGAGGGACGGAAGTGGAGGCTTGTTATCCTCTCAATTTTTCTTGAGACTCCCGCAGCTGCCTCAATTGTGGTAAAAGAGGACAATCGTGTGTGTAATGACCATAAACACAACAATAAGAACAAGGCTTGTTCATGTGAACAGGCCTATCCTGCTTTGGCTGAGTGCCATGTTGTTGGTTAGCAATGTTAGGTGCATTATTTTAAGGATTAGGGGTAGGATTACTGGGGGCAGTTGATTTTCAGTGCATTTCCTCTTCTTTTTGGAAGGAGGAGGATTAGTCACACCCTTCTGTGCATACACCTATCCTTGAGGGGGTGGTGGCTGCTGTTGCGGGGGTTGAGAAGACAAGTGAGGCAGAGGTGCTAATGCTGGAGGAGCTGGAGCACTAGGCTGCGGATACTGATAATAAGGAGGTTGGGTAACATTGTTGTAAACAAGAGGTTGGGAAAAAGGGGGAGGCATTCCTTATCCTGGATACACGCTACCAGAAGGGGGAAAAGTGCAGGAGGTGCTGGCCCTCCCTGAGGAAAACCATAGCCCATGGGAGACAGAGCGTATGGATGAGAGATAGCTCCAACGATACCTTTGGCGGCGTGAGATGCCCCTGGTGCGTTGGCACCACCAGGTATAGGAAGATCATGTAGAATGGTATAAACATAACCCGACTGAGGATAGATCAGGTCATATTTTAACGCAATTTGGAGAGTGGCTTCTTCAGTTTGAGCGAAATGCGATGTGACATCTTTGCCTATAGTAGGCAAAAGGGATCTAAGGAACTAGTCCATGTAGACACAGTCTTTGAAGGTAGGGGCTTGACATAGGCTCTTTCTTCTCTACCATTCCTAGACACGATCAGATAGGTGGGTCATAGACGATTGACGAAAAGAAGTCAAAAGTTTGGTACCAGTGTCATAACAAAGGGGAAGCTGGAAATAAGATAGAAAAGCAAGAGTCGCGAAGGTGGTATGAGAGGATGAGGCTTGATCAACATACCACTTAGAAGCTTTTCTAGTAAGCGTATGTTGGAACAACTGAAGATGGATAGAGTCATCGGTAATGGAGTTAGATGAACACCACATGTGGAAATATCGAACATGATTTGTAGGATCTTCTACAGCAAGGCCTTCAAACTTGGGGATGTCAGAAGGGAGCTTGGTCGGCATAGTAGGCCAACTAGCGTTATGGTGTATAGGGTCATTGATCAACTAGTTAAAATCGGGAAGACTGAGGCTTGCCATATAGGGGAGCAAGGGAGCAACCGGGGTAGTTCTTGTTACAGTCCCACTAGTAGTATTCCAAGCATTAATGCCGGAGCTACCACCAGCTTTAGGTCTTCAACCAGACATGGAGAAGGTGATAGGGGTGAACCGGGGGCGGAACTAGAAGGGGAACCCAATGAACCAGAAGAGGAGTCGGATTATGGACTTAGTGGAGGACTAACTGAAATCCTACGCGGAGGAGTAAGTCTTCCTACCGGAAACTGAGGATGAAGGCCAAGAAGTCTCTAGGATAAATGCCTTGGTGGTGTAATGGTGAAGGCACAAACATGGAACAAAGGGAAGAGAGACCAACAAGGGCGAAGAGGTGTAGGATCAACTAATTACAATGTCGAAATAAGGGCAAAGAGGTGCAGGATCAATTGATTTCAATGTTAAAGTCTTTGCTTGGTGGTGTTAACCAAGATCTTCTTCACTTAGGGTGTGTGTGTTAAGTGTGTAAATTTTAATTTTTAAACCCAGACATTTGTAGAGAAAAATAAAAATTGTGTTGTATAACTGTAAATAAACCTGCAGATAATAGTATATGAAACTGAAATAATAGAAAATAAACAGCTAATAATGCAATAACCTAAATCCAAGGAGGCGGGCCTCTCAACAAGTAGTCTTTAGGTGGGCAAAAATCTTGTCAAAACACACCAAAATATCCAATAGATCTAAGTTCGAGAGGGACAGAGATCTAAAGGTCAAATCTGCTACAAATAGGTGCAGAAAAACAACAAAAAATCAGAGAAAAAATGGTTGTAAATGAGGTGGCAAAAGGGTATAACTTGGAGGGAAGTGGAGGGGACCCTAGAGGAAAACCAAAACAAAACTAAAAGGAGGTGTTTTGGATGGATAAATAGCCAATCTAAAGTGGATTTGAAGGTAAGGTATCAGATCTAGAAAAAGGTTGAATACTCTGAAATTTCAGACAACTTGCAGCAGTTAAAACTCTTCCAGAAAAAGTGGAGGGTACTGAAGCCCTAAAGGGCTAGGTTCCCACTTAGATGAGTAAAATAGAATAGGTATAGGTCCAAAATAGGCAAAGGCAAAGTTCAGACAACCCTGAACAGAGGCCCATACAAACCCAGAAAAATTTTAGAAAAACTCCCGCAAAACATCCAAGTCGCAATTTCTGACCTAATTTCTGTAGAGGTCTCAGGTTTTGGCCTGTTTTCTACACCCTGGAGGTTCAAGTCGCAGGTTTTGGCCCAAAAAATGTGACCTGCAATTCCGGCACTCTCGGGAGTAGGTTTCAGCAGAATGTGTCGTCTCAGCAACGACTGATGTCTGTCAACTGCTCAATAGGTCCAAAAACACACGAAAGTTAGAATTTTTAATGTTTTAGAGTTTTATAGGTTAAAAACAACATTAATAAAAGAAAAACAAGAAGCTGAAGAGAAATCCTAAGGTTTGATGCAGCTGGATATGAAGGGATCTGAAAAATGACAGAGGTCGTAATCGTAAACCCGTGTGGAGTCGCCAATTGTTAGTATGAATCTTAATCGCAAGTGTACGAACAAGGCTCACTTTGGATGTGCATAAAAAAAACCCCTAATAGCAAAGATGGCTACCAATATCTTTAGATCTGCAATTAGTTGACTAAGATAAATGCTACAAAATCTAGATCTATGCATTAAAAGACATTAAGTAGTAAATAAAAACAAGATTTTCTCCATGCATCCAATAGACAAGACAAGAACATGTTTAAAGAATTTTGTATTTATGGCACCTGGGAGGAGAACATAGAAGGATATTACCATTCCTCCTCAATGGGATGGGTTCTTGTAAGTCCTTGACACTTCAAATCTAAAATCCCTCTCTCTTGATGGTGTAGAAAACCTAGACAAAAAATGGAACTCAAAGGGAGCTCACAAGAAAAATGGTAGCAAAATATGACAATGATGGTGGATCAAAGTCAGACCAAAAGTATAGATCCAGAGTGATCTTTAGGCAACAAAAGGTAGTGAATGAATGGAAAAACCCTTCTATTTATAACAAAATATTGAGTTAGTCTAGATATTGGTGCATAATTAAAATATTATTAACTAAATCAAGATCCAACTTTTATGGAATATTTTATTATATTTGTTGGAGGGAAAAATAATTTGACTTGGGTCAAATCCCTTTATTTGTAAATAATAAATAAATAAATAAATAATTTATTATTTTAAGGATGTGGTTGAGTAATAATCAAATAAATAATGATTTATTTAATTATTTATGGATGATTTAGTCAAATTTAACAAGGAATATTATTTAAATAAGGTTTAAATAATTATTCCTAGAAAATAATAAGATAAATAATAATTTATCTAATTAATTTTCCTATTTTGGGTTAAATATGACCAGGAATACTAATTAAACTGTTGTTTAACTAATTATTCCTTGAGGAAAATCAAACAAATGTAGATTTATTTAATGTTTTCTCATAGGGTTTCCTGTTTAGACCATAAACAACTTAATAAAGGTGGTTTACTAAGTTATTTTCATAGTGAAAGCAATTTTACTTAGGATAAAATTGGTCTTACATGGTTTACTTAGGTCCATCTAATAGTAACAGGTTAGATGACAAAAAAATGTTGTAACAGAGGGAAAATTTTCATATCCAACCCAAAATATGTTGAAAATTGTAACTAGGTTTGGTCTTCATACTGACCTAATTGTAATCATGAAAGTGTTTATTCTTTATAAAGAAAGAAACAAATAAATTTTATTTTATTTTTGGAGATTTACGCGGATCGATTAACACAACAGAGTATTTTATTCATCTTCAATAACAGAGGAAATATTACAATGGGTCACCTCTACTGAGATAGACTGCTGTGGCTTTTATCAGACATATCTTGCACTAAGGCAGAGATCATCCGAAGGCTACCTGGCACACATAGCAGGCTCAGTCTTAGAGGTATATAACAGACATCTTACAGACAAGAGCGTTATCTCGTGTTGCAAGCAGATCAGGGAAATTCCCCGCAGATGCAGAGCAGGAGAAAATAGCTCAGACTCAGATTCAGACTCAAAACTCTCACAGCAGACACTTCTTATAACTATTCTCCTTTTGCTAATCCTAGTTTCTTTGGAAAAGCCCAAAAAGACATTGATACTAGAGCTGTTCGTCTGTCAGATTTCCTGCATGATTTTGACTCCGAGTCTGAGAAAAAGAGTGATAAGAGATTCATAGATTCAGAATTGAAAGAAGATATTCCAGAAACTAGTCTTCATAAGATTGATGCTCCCAGTCTAGAAGAACTAGAAACTTGTGTAAATAATTTTTCTGTTGAAGACAAAGAAAAATTTGGTATTGAAACATTCACTGAAACATCAGCAGATCTAGAAGCAAACCAAGTTCATGCTACTACTTCCAGATTTAAATATGATTCTTCATGGAATCCTGCTCCTGACCGAAGAGATATGATGAAAGCAGAATGGCATAAAGATTGGTCTGCCAATTCCACATATTCATGGAATATAGATAACTGCACAGAAGCAGAAGTAATGTCTGTCTTACATTCTATGATTGTTTGTTACAGAACTTATCTTGCTGATGACATTGGTCCCATTAATGCAACCAGAAGAATTATTGGTGGTTTTGAAGGCACCCTTGATTCTTGGTTGAAAGCTGAAACCTTGAAAGATGCTTCTCTTATCACACAATGGGAACAATCAGTTATTTTAAATGCTGATGGTAGTACATATATGGATCCAGTCACTCATTTGCCTGTCAATAATATGATAGGATGTCTTCTGTATGGGATTCAAGTCAATTTCATTGGTTTTCCTCAGATTACTAATGAGATTACTACCATCACTCTTTTGGCCATGAAGTTGCATAACATGCAACACTTTGACGAGTACTTCAATGAGTTCCTCCATCGGCTCCATTCTCTTACTCCAGATTTGATCCTTGAACCAAAATGGAAAGAGATTTTTGTGTCCTCTCTTCCACATTGGGTTTCCTCGGCCATAGTCAATAAACTCCCTGGTAAGATGGGAGATTATAAGTTTGGTGTGATTCGCCAAGCTGTTAAAGCTGTCATTGTAGAACTTTGTTCTCAGATGAAAATTGCCCGTGCTGCCACAAATCCCCGAAAACCTCATGGTTATCAACAACTCTGCAAGAAGTGGCATCTTGGCAAAGCTAGCAATTCAGAGGGGCGTAGACGGCATCGCAAACACAAATATAAGCATGCCAAAAAGAATTCCCAGCATTCCCACAAAAAACATTTCAAGAGAAAACCTTACAAACATACTGAGATGTTTTCAAAAGAAAAGGAAATAATTTGTTACAACTGCAATGAGAAAGGACATACTTCCAATAACTTTCCTCAAAAGAAGAAAGATAAAGGGAAGAAGAAAGTTACATATAGAAATAAAAAAGGCAAAATAAATTTCTTTGATCTTCCTAGCAGTTGTGATGAGCTTTTGACATCTGAATCAGATTCAGATGATGAATTGAATTATATGTATTCTGACAACTCTTCATCTAGTGAAGAAATTTGCAGAGATCCTCATTGTACAAGATGTAAAGATTGTGAATGCAGTGATCCAGATGTTTGCAGGTGCAACACTGTAAACATGATGAAGAAAGATGAAGATGCAGATGAAACAAGTAGAAATTATTTTACTCAGATGATTGCAGCTACTGATCCACAGATCAAAGATATGTACAAAACACTCTTGATGAATCATCTGAAGAAGTCTCCTTCAAAACAATCAGAGCCGTCAAATAAAGGGTATGTTCCACCTGCATCACTATTTTCAGTCGAAGCTCTAACCAGGCAATTCAGGAATGAAGATTTTGGAGAAGATCTGCCACAAACATTGCCTAGCATACATCAGGCAATCAAAGAGCTCAGAAAGACCGTAAAGGAGAATAAGCGATTATGTCTAGAAAATCACAAAGATCTGAATGTCAAGATTCTAGGCATACATCAAGCTTCAACATCACAAGATCCACCAGTATCTGGTAAAGTGAATAATTGGACATATCATCAGAGTCCAATTATAGAAGAAATGAATAAACCAGATAAGAATGTTGAAGATTCTGATGAAGAATCAGAAAGAACAGGTCTTGGTTGCAATATGTTTAACAGAGATGTTATGTATTGCATCAAGATGAAAGTTAGGATTGGATCCCAAGTTGAATATTGGAAGGTTTTGATGGACACGGGATCTAGATTGAATATTGTCAATAACACAGTTGTGAGCACTCATCTCAGAAGGCCGACAGCATGTCCAAGAGTCACTACTGCTAGTGGTGACATTACAACAGTTTCAGAGGTTGAGGTAGATGTATTTCTTACTGAAGAAATAGGAGTGCATCTTGTTTGTCCAATTGTTCCAGGTATGGATTGTGCTATGTACCTAGGAACACCATTCTTTCAAAATTTTGAAAAACATGGTGCAAAGCTAGATCAGGCGAGTCAGAAATATGGATATTTTGTAAGTCTGAACAATAAAGAAATATTTTTCCCTTTCATAAACTCTAACTCACCTAACAGGCTGAAAAGAATTGAAAGAATGGAGAATCTCTTAGCAAAAATGGAGATCAAGAAAGAGATTCTGAAGACAGAAGAATTGTTAGATAATGGAAAATATGCCAGAGAAATAGCAGACATCACTGCTAAATTTAAAGAATGCTGCTCTGATGATCCAAATGCATTCTGGCATATAAAGAAACAAGAAGTGGAATTGCCATTGAAAAAAGATTTCAGTGGAAAGTTACGAAGATCAGCAGCAGTTCCGATGAATGCCGAACAGATGAAATTATGCAGAGAAGAAATCAAGGAGTTGTTGCAAAAAGGTTTGATAAGGAGAAGCAAGAGTCCTATAGCTTGCTTTGCATTTTATGTAAATAAACATTCAGAGATTGCCAGAGGTAAGCCAAGGTTAGTTGTTAACTATAAGCCTCTGAATAATATTCTAGATTATGATGCATATCCTCTTCCTAAACCTTCGATGATACTTGCCCAAATATCAAAATCAAAAATTTTCTCAAAGTTTGATCTCAAGTCAGGATTCTGGCAAGTAGGCATAAAGGAAGAAGATAAGTGGAAAACAGCTTTCTCTGTCCCACAGGGCCATTATGAATGGAACATCATGCCTTTTGGCCTGATCAATGCACCCTCAGCATTTCAAAGGATAATGGATGAAACCTTTGATGGGATGGACGAATTCCTGAAGAAATATATTGATGACATCCTCATACACTCAGACAACATTCCTGAGCATATTAAACATCTCAAGATATTCTTGAAAAGAGTAAAGGAAATGGGTATAGTATTGTCTGAGTCCAAGATGAAACTTTTCAAATCCATGATTGACTTCTTAGGCTATAATATTCAGTATGGATCTTATGGAGTCATTCAAAGAAGTTTGAATTTTGTTGATAATTTTCCTGATGAAATATTAGATAAGACTCAGCTTCAAAGATTTTTAGGAAGTCTTAACTATATTTCTAAGTTTCTGCAACATTGTGCCCATGACAGAAGATTATTAAATAAAAGATTGCAGAAAGATCCTATTCCTTGGAGTAAAGAATGTACAGATGCTGTCAGAAGAATCAAGGAAAGGGTAAGAAAGATTCAACCGCTTTCACCAATACAAGAGGATTGGGAGAAAGTGATAATGACTGATGCAAGCAAAACTGGATGGGGAGCAGTTCTGTGCCAAGTAAACCCAGGTAACAAAAAGGATGTTGAAATATGTCAGTATGCATCAGGATTGTGGTCCAAAACTCAGTTAAATTGGGCCAGTCAGAAGAAAGAACTTAGGGCTGTGTGTTTAGGCATAGCTAAGTTCAAGGATTTCATTATCTATACCAAATTCACAGTAAAAACAGATTGCAAAGCATTGCAATTTGCAATTCAGAAATGTGAATTTGAGGATGCAGCTATGGTCAGATGGGTCATGCAGCTAAGCCAATACAACTTTGATGTAGTATTTGTTGAAGGGAAAAAGAATTGTTTTGCTGATATGTTGAGCAGAGAATTTCTAACGAATAATTCTGTTTTCTCCCTTTCTTGTAATTTTATCAAAAGGACTGAAGAAGAAGTACAGATTGAAACACCTATGGGATGGGTTACTTATAATCTTTCTGTTTTGCTTCTATTTCACGATGAAACCTGGTTTCCTTTGAAAGAAGTCAGGTACAGAACTGGAATTCCATGCTTATGGAACACAGTTATGCAAGATGAGATAAATGAGGAGGCTATATTAGCCTTAGACTTCCTTGCATACAATGGAAATATCTCTTACTTTCTGGACAGGGCTGAAAATGACAATTTGATCCATAGTTGTCATATTACTTTGAGATCATTTTCAAATTATCAACAAAGAAATGATTATGATGAAGACCAGGTTAAAGATTCCTTCTATGCTGCAATGAACCTACAGAATTATTCATCCACAGTCTTTTATTCTTTGCAGTTTAGTTTCTTTTTTGAAGGAATGACTATTGAAAGAATTGAAGAAATTGATCCTACTCCAGATTGGTTTTTGGATTGGTGGAAAATTTATGGTTTATCAGCCTTAACCATAAAACCCTCTTCCTTCCAAATGTTGAAGATATACAATTTCAATGAGCCAAGAACTTTACATTCAGGATTACCATACAAACGAGTCAGCCACATAGCAGAAGTAGAAGATCTTTATTTCTACTACGGAATGAAAAGATGTGGCCACTTAAGATGGTTTGTTACTAATACGTATAAGGCACGGAGGATGGGATCCAGTTCCGGTACCAGCACCAGCTATGACAGTTTTCATCAACAAGTGGATACAGAATCAAATCCATTCGAGTACATAAATCTTCTGGCTCCACCAGATAATAATTCTTCACAAGAGTGGGAATCCGAGAAAGAAGTACTAGTACAATATTTCTCAAATAGTTTGATTGAGAGATATCGATATCAGCACTATTCCCACTATCAGATAATGTATTATGTCATGCCATGATTATGTCTTTCCAACCAACTATGGTGTTGGACAGGTTTCCGTGGGATTCCCTGAACCAATATCTCCACTTTGTAAATATCCTGTACATCCTAATGTCTTTTCAGGCTTTCGTGGATTCTCCTGTTTAAAGAATCTCCACTCTGTAAAATATTTTGTACAGAGATTTTCGTAGTGTCATCATATGATTTCCCACTATGTATTTCCTTTAAGTCATATCTATGTGTCATGAGTTAACTTTGGAATCGGTCCCCATATGCCAGAAGGCTTTCCGTATGGAATAGGGACGAGATAATGTGAGTTGTCCACTCACATCCGAATCCAAGGTGTACTCCATATCTTAGTACTTAGATTTACTTTAAGTTGGTCTGGAATCTTAGATCTTGTAGGATTTCTTCCTCACGGATGTTTGTTCCCCTTCGACTCTATAAGAAGGTAAGACTCATTCGTTGAAGGAGGTCGAAAAATTTCGTGAGAGTTTTGAGTCTGAATCTGAGTCTGAGCTATTTTCTCCTGCTCTGCATCTGCGGGGAATTTCCCTGATCTGCTTGCAACACGAGATAACGCTCTTGTCTGTAAGATGTCTGTTATATACCTCTAAGACTGAGCCTGCTATGTGTGCCAGGTAGCCTTCGGATGATCTCTGCCTTAGTGCAAGATATGTCTGATAAAAGCCACAGCAGTCTATCTCAGTAGAGGTGACCCATTGTAATATTTCCGCTGTTATTGAAGATGAATAAAATACTCTGTTGTGTTAATCGATCCGCGTAAATAGTATGGATTTCATACTCAAGTTTGATTCAAAAACATGTTCTTCGTCCTTTTAGGTTTTCTAGGTCTTTCTAGAATAAATAATATTATTTGTCATGTGCCATAGTCCAATTTGGACTTCTTGTAATAATGAAAGAGATTTATTTTATCATGGAAAATTCATTTTTGTATCCCAAGGTCTAGTCATCCATAGAGAAATATCAAGTCAACCTAAAGGAGGGTTATTCAACTCTCAAGGGAGGCTATAAATACAATAGAACTTGATGTCATTTCGACATTAAATTAATTCTAGTTTGATCTATGGTAATGAAGAAGAGAAAGAGTAGCTAGAGGATGAAGAAGTGTAGTAGAAGTCAAATTTGACCAAATATTATATTTTTTTTTCTCACTAGGTTTTGTGAAGTTCCTATTTGCAGGAGACCAAAATTATAAAGCAGTTGTAGAGGTTGAAATTTTAGGACCGAAATTATCTTGCAGGGGTGAAGTTGTAGTAGCAAAATTGCAGTATTGATGTTTTATAAGCTTCCTTGGAAGATATCATGTTGGGGACTGACTTGGGTCTTAGAGAGTTTTTTGGCATTGTTGTTTGGGTATTGGAAGTCTCTTTGTAAGCAGTTTCTATATATAAGAAGAGAAGCATTTCTTTGGGTTTTCCCCTTGGAGGGGTTTTTCCTTAGCTTGGAGCCCATGTCCTTTGTACTTTGTATCTTTGTGATATTTATTATTTTTGGTAATTGCATGATGAAAATAACTAAATAAGAAATAAAAGGCCGTATAGTATCAAAAGTAATTATCAATATTAGGAAAATAAGTTATAATCTAAAGGTATCCAAATTGTCCAACATGGTATCAAAGATAAGGTTCAAGGAGGAGACAAAAGATTATAGTTTAATTGGCACTATGACAAGGGTTATGAAGAAGGGTGTCAAGTTTTTTTGAAATATCACTACATCCATTAAGAAATGGATGTTTAAGTTCATATCCAAGTTAGCAAAGAAAGAAACAGAAGTGTTGTGGTGGATTTGAAACGCAGGTGTATGAAATTGCACGCGTTTAGGGAATCTGGTCTTTTCTCTAAACCATAAGTAACAACCAGTTTCTAGGGGGAGCTCAGAAGTATAGAACTTAAATGAAGTAATACACTAAAGTATGCTCTGTTAAAAAGTAAAACTAAAAACACAAAATGAAGCTAAATAGAGTGTTCCAAACAATAACAAGGTAAACAACGGCTCGATGGCCTTCTTCTTATTTAATGCTTGGAATGAAAACAAAAATCTTACCCACTTGCCAAAGGGCCTAGGCAGAGGCTCTAGAACCCGATGCAAGGATGTTTGTCCTTCTAGTTCTGCCTTTTGATGCAGTCTAACTCTCTCTCTTTACTACAATGGGATAAGATTGTTGGGTGGCCAATAATTGAGTCTCTTCTTCAGCTCTTGCTCCTTGGTTCACACAAGATACTGGTGTTTCTTGGGCAACTTTGGCCAGCATAACATTGTGATCATCCATTGTTCATCTCTTTGAGGGTTTATATAGGTGAGCTTTTAAACCTCCTTCCCTCCCTTGGTACATGGTGGATAGTGACCCAAGGGAGGGACAATATTCCATTGTGGGCTGAAATATGGTTTTATGTGCTCACATAAGGCCTGAGGAGGCACTGGTGCTATCCTTAGGCAGCTTTCACATAAGGAGAAACTGTCCTTTGCTTGCTTGTGGTCCCAGAAAGTGACTTTTTGCTACTTCCAGGAATGTGTGCTTATTGGGCTCCAGTGTGCACAGAAGGCACTCTTCTTGAAGGAAAAAGCATGCATTCTAGCATTTATGACTAGTTCAATCTTGAATTGCTCAAAACCTTAGATATTCTGGATTCCATAATGTATTCCTGTCCTGTAAATCCTTGGGATCGACATTAATTGATGTCATTTTTTTGTTGTATGATTTTCCAGTGTTAACAGTTTCCCCCTAATGTGTGAGGTCTAGGAAGAACTGTATAGCTGAAATACATTATAGTTTCTTTTCTGTATCGTACGCAGAGAGAGAGAGAGAGAGCGAGGCTTGTGTGTAGAAGAGACAACACCTTGCACTGGTTCCGAGATAACCATGTCCTAATGGACCCCTTGTAAGAAGACAAAATATACAACATATTTTCAAAATTTCAACGAGGCAGGCATGTCCCATGCTCGTGATGCTATATCTAGTTAAACAAAATTGAAAGATAAATGTGTTGTCTGTGTCACTACTGTGGTAGTGATGTTGGTGGTTGTTGACAACGACTGCTAATGCACTCAGGGACGTTTTTTTTCTTTGACAATAGGTGGAATGTGGTACCCATATGCGTAATCTTGGTATGGCATATCACTGTGCAATGTACACATATGTACTGGCTGGGACCTTTCCGTGTAAGCATTGTTGTCAAAGACGCTTATAAAGGCACGGGTCTTCAATGGATCTTGATCAAAGTGCAATGGTTGTAAGGTGTGATACCATCATGACATGAAAGCTTTTGCTATATTCGAATGTCAAGAGGATCGATGACATCTATGGACAATGATGTCTCCCATAGTGCCACCTGAGTATACCCCTTTGCATGGGGAGGGGTCATCCAAGGTACCGCTTCCTTTTTGGAAAAGGGGTGTTGATGTCAACAAAAATGAAGCCTTAACCGAACCATAATGGGTTTAACATAGGCATGTTGATGAGTGGTGGTTGAAAATAGATGATGGGGATTTAGTGGCCCGAGGTCGAAGTATATTTGAGCAGCTTGGCAGTAGTCATAGATATTTCTGAAGGGAAAATTCCTTAGAGTCAGTAGGACTTCCAGAGCGGGTATGAACTGGCTATGATTGTCGTAATGGTGCATGCATGGGGGGGGTATGAAATAATTCAACCAAGGGAGAAAACGGGAGTGCTGCCATGGGAGGAAAAGTGTAATATGAGGGCAAAGAGACGAAGGGCATTGCTTTTTATCTTTGTACACTTACCAAAAGAATAAAATAATGGGGTTTGGTTTGTACAAAACACAGAGACGAGTACCCCAAAACATGAAAGAGGGTCACTCACTTGATGGTGTGAGGACGGTGTTTTGTTGGGGGTAGGGGTCCCATTGGTTGGTCTTATGTGTGGGGTGGATGAAGTGGAAGATGTCATAGATGGGTTAGTGTTGATGGAGTTATGGTGGGCCAAATGCGGTGCATGGAGGTGCGCTTTCATTCTGCTTGTACAACCTGGTCATCCGGGAAGGGGGGTTGAGTTTGAATGGTGAAATTGAACTTATGCATGATATATGGATGGGCATGAAGCACTTCTCGGACTAAAATGGTATGGCCATGGCGTCACTTGTGGAGTGATGTGTGGTCTACTTGAGATGATGATCGCCATGGAGGGGAGGCTCTACCGACCATCGCAGACATTTATCATATGCAGGGTGAGGTGATGATAAATGTGGTCGGGTATGAGGACCCTAGGGTTTATTTCTGATGGAGAAATGATTTCAGGATATGCAAAGTTTTCTGGGACTCTATCATGCTGAGGGTAGAATGATACCTACTCCAGAACTTTCAGTGGTCGGTGTTGTGAATGGTTTGCGAGTTCTTCCTACAAAAACAACTACCTCAAGTGAAAGCATCTTCTTTTCATTCAACATTATTGAAAAAAATGAAACTTGGAAAGGAAGATGGGAGGGTGCATACCTGCCGGCGCTTGAAAAAATATTTCTTCGGAAAGTGAATGTGGGGCATCGCCTTCGTTCGTCATGGTATACTGATGATGGTGAAACTTATAGTTTGCAGAATGGACCTTTCGATCTCCTATTATGGACCTCCGAAGTTCTAGAAAAGGGCAATAAATAACGGATTATGGCTCTAATCCTATCATTTGTACTTGCTGAGTTTGGGAGATTAGAGGTGATAGCAGAGCCTTTCTTGCCATTTCAGTTAGCCTGTGTACTGGGGATTAGCGATATTATGCCGAGGTAACTCTCATGACATCCTGCATTTTGATTTTTTCAATTTGGTGACATTGGGGGTCGCACAAATTAGGTTTGTATGGCCCTAAAGGGGATTTTTGCCCTAGATGGTGCCGTAGGTGGACCGGGCGAGGGTGCTGGTAGATCGAGCGGAGATGGTGCTGGTCCTTAGGTAGCTTTCAAATAAGGAGAAATTTTCCTTTGCTTGCTTGTGGTCCCGGAAAGTGAATTTTTGCTACTTCCAGGAATGCGCACTTATTGGGCTCCAGTGCGCACAGAAGGCGCTCTTATCAAAGGAAAAAGCGCGTATTCTAGCATTTATGACTAGTTCAATCTTGAATTGCTCAAAACCTTAGAGATTCTTGATTCCATAATGTATTCCTGTCCTGTAAATCCTTGGGCTCAACATTAATTGATGTCATTTTTCTGTTGTATGATTTTCCAGTGTTAAAAAGAAGGAAGTTTGTTCTCCACGTTATCTGACACTTTCAAGAATGAGAATGTAAGGGTTATTGATAGTGGTGCCTCTAGACGAATATAAGAGAATGAAATCAACTTTATTCCTTTTCAAAAATAAATTCATATCACTAAATAAAACTTGGAGACAAAAATATCTATCCAATGAAAGGCATTGGATATACATCATTGGAGCTCGTGTCTAGTGGAATAATTCACCTCAGTAAATTTTTATATGTTCTAGGTTTAAAGAAAAACTTACTTTCTATTTATTTTCTAGAGGATAAAGGTGATAGAGCTTCTTTTTTTGATGGAAAGGTTTTGGTTTGGGGTAACGGCTAAAGTATTTATAATGCTAGGATAATTGGGATTAATGAGGGTACATTGTATAGACTCAATACACATCTAGACCTTGCCCTATTTCACTTGGATGTTATTATCCTTCTCAAGTGTGGCATAGAAGGTATGGACACCTTCAATTTAATATTTTTCCATATTTAAGCCAAATGGTCAATGCCATCCCCTGATTTAAGGAAGAACATGAAGGGACGTGTAAGCGGTGTGCTCTAGGAAAGAATGTAAAGAAGCCATTTGCAAGTACTAACACCAAATCTAAGGAAATTTTAGATCTCATACACTCAGATATATGTGGACCTTTGGAAACTAAGTCTCCTGGTGGGAATCAATATAATGTAACCTTCAATGATGATTACTCAAGGAATAATTGTTTATACCCTCTCAAGAGTAAGGATGAGGTATTCGAAAACTTTTAGGACTTGAAGAATGAAGTGGAAAACCTAAATGAAATAAATATTAAAATTCTCAGGTCTAGCAATGGTGGAGAATTGTAATATTCCCAACTTTTCACAAGATAATCTGAATATTAGAGTTCTTAATTTCCTTATTTAATTAAGTAAATAAAAGGGTGGAGGGACCCTTAATCCTCAAATATGAATAAGATCCAATTTTGATGTGTGAATGTGGATTAATTAAACATAGATCTACATAATGGAGTATTGGAGTAGCTACTAATGTGAAAGGAGTGGAGATCATGTCTAATTAATGAGATAGATCATAGAGGTTGAAGCATTCAACTGAGATCATGGAGGGAATCTAATGTAAGTTAATAGAGCATTCCTGATGAAGTGATGGAGGAAGTAGTGCATTTAATGTGCACATGATGGAGAGGGTGCACATTGAATGTAGACATGATGGATGGCTTGGAGAGACAACGCAGTCAACCATGGAGTATTATGTCCGTATAAAAAATGCAGTTTAGAGGTGGGCCAGGGCTTGGGAAGGCTCACTTTGTGTATAAAGAAGATGAAGGAAACATTGGAGGTAGGCTTTAGTTTATAATTTGATGATCTAGATTTTTCACGTGACATTTCCATGCACTCTTATGCTGTTTAGCTAAGTTTGTAGTGTTGTTTAGCACAGGGTGTTACCGAGCAGGAATCCCACCCTTATCCATAGGGGACTACTTTTGGAAGGTTATTCTGAGCTTCCATTCATCATTAGGCATTGGTGCTACACTATTTACACTCTCTGTAAAACACATACCTTCAAGAATTATGCAATTTGGGAAGATCAGTTTGGGAGGAGGAGGTTTTCTTCAGTATATCAGCTGGAGAACCAGTGAAGGATTATTCCTATCACCTTGGACTTCAAGGTCAGAAATCCCAGGGCCTCATTTCAGATCTAGCATCAGGCCAAAATTTATTGACCTCCTATTAGCAGCAACCCCATCAACGATTGTGCAGTCCATCATTGCAGATCTAGAGGAGGAAGGAAGTTTCTAGCATTTGAGCTAGGAATCCTGTGAGGGATCGACCCCTCACCTTTCCATCATGATTTCCATAAGCCTAGATTTTATTGCAGCACATTTTAGTAGGCATTGAGTCTCTCCCTCTTTTATAGTGTATTTTCTTCAGCATCTGCATCTTCAGTTGTTGCATTTTGAGGAGGAGGAAGATGAGACAAGATCTCAAGCTTCTAGCTTCGAGATCTGAAGGAGGGATCATCCCTCAAAGGTTAGATCTGTTTATATAACATATTTTAGCCATATTTGTATCAGATCTAGATTCATATCTGCATAACCTAGTAGTCAAGCGATCAACCCCTGGGAGGCTTATTTTCCAAACTCATAGATCTAGAAAATCCTTTCTGAGTTATCTTCGGTTTCCATCACATTGGCCGAATCTTGAATCTTGGAATCATTAGAAATCCTAAGCTCCATATATCTAAATTTCCCTTTTATCCAACAGTCACATGTTCATTATCTATTGAAGGGACAACACATTATTGCTTCCTACAACTCTCCAATTACGCAGTGCTAGTTGTGGCATGCTTTTAGTGTTATTCTAGGCCATCTCTTTGGCTAGATTACCTCATATTTTGTACACTTTTGTAATTGAATATTCTCCTATGAATAAAATGGTTCAACTTATCTATACATTCTGATTTTGTCCTTAGATTTATTGTTTACTTTGCTACAGTTCTCATATTGTGTTTGAGTATTACTGCATTCTCCCTTTTGGGATATTACAGTGGTATCAGAGCATCATCTTTGGCTCAAATTGTGGACATTATTGACAACATAAGAAAAGAAGATAGTAGAGATCTACTATAATGGAGGGATTAAGTTTTTTTGCATATTTATTGAGAACTATGAAGGATCTCTCCAAGCAAATCAATGAAATTAATGAAGTCGGGCAAAGAGAAAACTCAATAAGCTTTCAAGATGAAGAAGGTCCTAGTACTTCTTATCAGCAACAAAGAAGACTGGAGGATCATAGATCTACTATGCCCACTTTCTTTGAAGAAGGTGAATGGTATAGAAATGAAGAAAGAAGAGAACCTAACACTCATGAGACTCTCATTTTGTATCTTTAAGAGTACAAAGCACAATCTATAGCATTCAAGGAGAATCTAACTCTCCAAAAATTCTTCAAAATCAAAGAAGAAAGAGGATCCTATAGAAACAACATAAGAAAGAAGCACAATAGATTCCATTTTTCTACATTTTATGGATCTTCCTCAAGCACTATTAAGGCTCGGAGTAAAGAGTTAGATGCATTTTTTAGGCTACATCCTATAGTTGAAAAAGAGGTTGTTCAGATTGTAGCACTTCATCTTTTAGGTGAAGCAAATGATTGGTGGTTTGGTCACATGGAGCATGCAAAGCTGACTAAATATTCAAATTTATTTCACAAATTGAGAAAGAAGTTTGATATGAGAAAACCAAAGATGTGTCCCAAAGAGACATTTCCTAAGGAAGTAAAGGAGGATGTCATTCTTGTCACTTTGGGAAAAGAGTCACTACATTCACCACCAGCTACAAAAGTACTTGTATCAGGAGGAGAGACACTTGCATCTTTGCAAGATAGTCTTAAGCTCTTGACACATAGAGTCCCATGCATGATTAAGGAGATGCATGAGGAAGAGGAGGTAGATTCCAGTGTTGGTACATTGATTGAAGAGCAGCCATCACTCTTACCAGTAGTTGGAGACACCATTGTCCCGGTTGGAGGAAATATTGTGGTATTGCAATAGGTTCCCACATATCATTTGATCCAAGGTATGCATCCACTTCCATCTCATATTGTTTAAGTACCACTTATTGAAACTTATGGGGATGTGCCATCAAGGCCAATGCAAAACCAAGGGTTAGAACAACATGTTGATTTGAAGCATCAAGATATCACTGCGTAGAGGACCCTTGATCTAATCAAGTAGGAGATGAAAAGCTATCCCAGTTTTTCATTAATGAGCTACATTCAACCCTTTGAGTTGAAGTTTATAGTTTTAAAATATGGGATGATTATGATCCTATGTATAATCACTGGCTATGATTTCAGCATTGTCCCTTGCCATGAGACAACATATGTATAACCTTTCAGATCTACATCCATGTTAATAAGCAACAGTAAGAAGAAGAGGACCCATTCCTTATGGGGGAAGTGAAATGGCAGCTTCATTCATGAAGCAATGGAGAAGAAGATGATAGATGGTAGACATCTTGAGATGGACAGTATTTTTCCCTTTCAAGATGACTCTTTCTCAATGAGCATCTCACAGCTCAAAGAGAAAATTCTACATGTAGAAGATCCATAACCTTATTGTTTTTGGAGGGCAATTGATGAGAAGAAGGTCTCATGGAGAGATCTCATTAGAGGTGCACTTCAACATATCATGGATTGAAAAGTTATTAATCAGTTTGGGGAGGATGGTATTCTACAAAGGGAGGATACCATATTTATGCAAAACATCATTCATCATCCACATTGGGATGAGTGGGTGAGGATGATAAGAAAGGGGTTGCATGACCACTTGTAGATATATGACATGGGCCAGAAATAAGCTTGGTTATGATGGTTTCTCTTGGGTGAGTTTGGTTACTACCCAGAGGTTCCTATTTTTTTGATCCATGCCTTGAATAACACTGATGTAATAAAGAAGGAGGCATGGTTGCGTTGGCTACTCTTTGGTGAGTATGGTTACCACCCAATAGTTCATATTTCTTTGAATCATTCCTTGTGTATCAATGATAGAATGCAACAAAATAAGGCATGTTCACTTTGGTTTTCCTTGAGAGATTTTGGCGATGGCATGACATCTCTTATGTCTATCTGTTTTGTATTTGTGTAGAACATGGCATGGTGCTCTCATGATGTGTATTGATGGTTCTTGATTTTATTGGGATGATGTGACATTCCACATGTCTATCAGTATGTTTTTATTCCACGATACACATCAAGAGGTGAAAAGGCAGCAAGATCTCTTGTTGCTTTGGTTGATCTTGGGGGAGTTTGGCTTGTCCATCTTGCATGGTGGAGATGGGGGATGGCAGCAAGAGGCGTTAATCCGGTGGATGCTATTGGGAGAATATGGTTTGACATATTTTTCTACCCATATGTATCTATTTTTTATTTTTCATAATGTTGGAATGATGCTTGGATCCAACAAGGTCAACAGGGCTAAAGATGAGGGCATGTCAATGCTCAATCTACTTCATAAAGCATGGGATGAACATATGTTTTGTGAGATGGAGCTTCTCCTTTGTGGGAAGAACCACTTTATATTATGTATCTAATATAGTGATGATGATGTTGGCCCACTTATGGTTTTCACTTGGAACTTATTGGAGAAAAAAGGACATCTAACTAAAAATTTGGAGGTCATTCTATGCATTCTTGGGAGTCAATTTTGGAACCAAACATGCATAACACATTGCAGAAAATGGAGGAGGCCTTCCTTATGTGGATTACATTTGGAGGGGAATAGATGGATTTGCATCTAATTTTTCAGTTGCTTAAGGAAAAGCAACATTTTGTCGAGGAGGACAGTAATTTTCCCAATTTTTCACAAGATAATTGGAATATTAGAGTTCTTAATTTCACTATTTAATTAATTAAATAAAAGGATGGAGGGAACCATAATCCTCAAATATGAATAATATAAACTTTTTATGTGTGAATGTGGATTAATTAAACATATATCTACATAATGGAGTAGTGGAGCAGCTACTAATGTGAAAGGAGTGGAGATCATGTCTCATTAATGAGATAGATCATAGACGTTGAAGTAGTCAATTGAGTTCACAGAGGTAATCTAATGTAAGGTCATAGAGAATTCATGATGAAGTGATGGAGGAAGTAGTGAATTTAATCACATGATGGAGATGGTGCACATTGTATGTAGACATGATGGAGGACTTGGAGAGGCAGTGCAGTAAACCATGGAGGGTTATGTCCACATGAACAACGCAGTTTACAGGTGGGCCAGGGCTTGGGAAGGATCACTTTGTATGTAAAGAAGATGAAGGAAACATTGGAGGTAGGCTTTAGTTTGTGATTTTATGATATTTTTGGATATGGATTTTTCAGGTGACATTACCATGCACTCTTATGCTGTTTAGCTAAGTTTGCAGTGTTATTTAGCACGGGGTGTTCCCGAGCGGGAATCCCACCCTTACCCACAAGGTACTTGTATTCCTACTCTGGGAAGGTTATTATGAGCTACCATTCATCATCAGGCATTGGTGCCACACTATTTCCACTCTCTGCAGAACACATATCTTTAGGAATTACGCAATTTCTGAATATCAGTTTGGGAGGAGGAGGTTGTCTTCAGTATATCAGATGGAGAACCGATGAAGGATTATTCATATCACCTTGGAATTCAAGATCAGAAATACCAGGGCCTCATTTTAGATCTAGCATCGGGTCAAAATTTATTTACCTCCTATCAGTAGAAGTCTCATCAAGAATTTCGGGGTTCATCATTGTAGATCTAGAGGAGGAAGGAAGTTTATAGCATTTTAGCTAGGAATCCTGTGAGGGATCATCCCCTCACATTTCCATCATCATTTCCATCAGTTTGGATCTTATTGCAGCACATTTTAGTAGGCTTTGAGTCTCTCCCTCTTGTAAAACACATTTTCTTCAGCAACTGCATATTCATTTGCTACATTTTGAGGAGGAGGAAGAAGAGACAAGATCTCAAGCTTCTAGCTTGGAGATCTGAAGGAGGGATCAGCCATCCAAGCTTAGATATATTTGTATAACATATTTCAGCCATATTTGGATCAAATCTAGCTTCATATCTACATAACCCAGTAGTTAAGGGATCAAATCCCTAGGAGGGTGATTTTCCAAACTCATAGATCTAGAAAATCATTTCTGTGTTATCTTGGGTTTCCATCACATTGGCCAGATCCTGAATCTTGGCATCATCAGAGCTCTTGAGCTCCATATATCTACATTTCCCTTTTAGCCAGTAGTCACATGTTCATTATCTATGGAATGGAAAACGTAGTATTGCTTCCTACAGCTCTCCAGTTACGTAGTGCTAGCTGTGGCATGCTTTCAGGGTTAATCTAGGTCATCTCTTTGGCTAGATTACCTCATATTTTGTACAATGTTGTAATTGAATCTTCTCCTATGAATAAAATGGCTCAGCTTCTCTGTATATTTGAATTTTTTCTTTAGATTTATTTTTTACTTTTCTACAGTTCTTATATTGTGTTTGAGTATAACTACATTCCCCCTTTCGGGATATTACAAGAATGCAACTCCAAGGAATTAATAGTTTTTTTTAAGGAAGCAATAAATAAGATGGAGATCATTGTTCCTTATAGTCATAAACATAATAACATAGTAGAAAGAAAAAATAGAACTATTGAAGAAGGTGTTAGGGATATGTTACATGATTAAGATCTCCCTCAATCACTATGGGGAAAGGAATGCATGAAAACTATTTGTCTACAAAATTGAAGTCCTCATAGGATTCTAAAAAAAATGACTTTGAAAGAAGAATTTTTAGGAAAGAAGAATTTTTTGGGCATCATGTGTGTATTCATGTACCCATGTACAAAAGAAAGAAGTTAAATCCTACATGTCTAAAGGGCATATTTTATTGCTTCATATAGAATCTATCTTAAGGAGGATCGTCCAATTGAAGTAAGAAATAATGGCATCTTTGATTAGAGCATAGTTTACAATAAATCAAAGGATGTTCCAGTTGCCTCTTGAAGAAGAGATACCTATCTTTGATGATATCTCTAGGAACAATGATGGTCAAGAATAGACATCTACTTAAGAAAATGTTGAAGGTCCTTGTGAACCTATAAAATATAAGAATATTCTAGAAAATTAGAAGAGACGTGTTTTGTTGAAAACCAATATTCAAGAATAAGAAGGAGATAAAACATTAGGGACCTCTAGGAAAATCAAAATACCAATGAGGTATTTAGGATATGATACATATATGGTTAAGCTTAATGTATAAAAACCTTCTTCTTATGAATATGAAGTTAAACATTAAAAATGGAGGAATTCTATGAAGGAATTGTTAGGTCTCTGTAGTTTGCAAGATTGGCAAATACAAACGCTGCAGAGCCTACATGAAAACCGCTTTGGGATTCTAGGATCTAGCCCTCCTGAATCCAGAGAGGGATCTCTCTACAAGTGTGTTTAAAGATGTGATCTTCAAGGCTTTTAGTATGATATTAGACTAGTTATTAAGAATAAGGGTTTTTGTTTGTTTGGTTGGTCAGGTATGATCTTTAATTGGATGGAATATCACAAAATGAAAGAGTTTCCAAGGGTGAAGATGCAAGTATATTGAGAAGTTTTCAACAGATACGATTATTGTGAAGCAACTTTAATCCATTGGGCAATGGAGTCACAAAAGGGTTTAATTGTGCAACGATTTCAAGAGTGGTCCAAGGGGCAAGTCATCTATATAAAAAGATACTTTAGATTAAATGATGGAGTGGAACATTAAAAGTGTTGAGAAAGTGGAAAAATCCAATAATTTCAACAAGGATTTATCAACTTTCCATACAAGAAAAGCCTTTTTAAGCAATTGTTTGAAACCAACCAAAGGACAGTTCTAACCATAAACTTCTTTGGACAAGCTTGTATTAAAGCTAACTTATCAGAAAAAAATCCAGTAATCTCACTAGACCACTTTCAGAAGGGATGAAAACAGATAAGAAAACAAAGTGCAGCTTAAGATCAGGTCAGATGTATTACAATCATGGTCTACTTTAGCATACTCTTAGGGAAACTTTCAAAAAACCTTTGGAGAAATAACTAGAAGACAGGGCAAACACCCATAAACTTTTCTAGTTTAACTCTACTTAGCATGTAATGAAAACATCATTCAAGAACTTCCTTTCAAGTTTTGCACATCAAGACATGGACTAACCAACATTCCTTGATAATGTTTACACTTAATTTAAGTCATTCCCAAATATCACAATTAGCAGAAAACATATAGATAAAGCTTATCAGTAAGAGTAGCGTACTTTAAATAGTAAATCCTAGCTCTATGCTTGCTGCTCTTTATCAGATAAAAGTGAACAAAATGACATACTTGAAAGGAAAACAATCACAGTAAGAGGTACTTCACCAATGATATAGACCAGGTTCCCAAAAATCAGCTTGTATATTGATTGTCAATCCAGTTACAAACTACATTGTCTAATGTTTCATCACAGCTTCAAACTTCTCTTCTTAGCCTATCTTCTTCAATAAATTAACATAGCTTCAGAGCTTCAGAACTTATTTACATTCAACAATGATTCGATACAACAAATATTACATCAAAAGTCCAACAACCAACAACATGTCATCTTCTTTAGAAGTATTTATAGAAGAAAGAGGAGGTGGGATGAAAGAAAAGATCTCTAGGTTCAATTAATACAAGTTAACGCCTCTCTGTCTTTGAGAATCTCAATAGAGAAGATTTCTGATCTTTTCCATGTATTAATTGTTTTTCATTTAATTCTTAGCTACTTGGCAGATTTTGTTGACGTTAAACTTCTTTCAAACAGGCTGGCAATAACTCTGGCTGTCTTTAACAAAAATATCACTGAATAGGGCAATTACTATGCCTTCCTTCGATTTATTGAGGCTGCAGATGGCACTTTGGTAGCTGAAGAGGATAAATGGCCTCTGATGTGGCAGTGGAGGCTTCCTTCGACTGATATAACTCTTTTTTTTTCCTTAAAACACTTTTAATTTTCTTTTTGAACTAAGATTAGGCTTAATTAAGCCTTGATCTTCGTCTTCGAGTCTTCATTCTTTAACATTGTCTTTATCTCTTTATTTGGTGGATTAAAACTCTGATCTTCAAGTTTAGGAATTAGTCCCTTTATCATTGATTCTTCATTCTAGCACACTTTAATACTTTGTTTCACTGGCACAGGTGGTTTTCTATCAGTCAGAGGGTTTCATCTAAGATCAGGGGTCACGAGCCACTGATATCCTGAATTTGGAAACCCACTGGTTCCTTTTACTCGTTGTTATAAGTCACAAAATTGTCATTCTAGATTGAACTGGTCACCTATCTATGATTGTGGAAATACATAGAGCCATACCATCAAACCCTGCAAAACACAAAAAAATAATTATAAAAACCTTGTGATTCAAGGTAAAACTGCGTTTAAAGGTTTCGATGGAGATGATGGAAATGCTTGAGGATGGGGAAATGCAGTGGTGGAGGACAAAATCCTGGCAGAAACAACTAACCAGGTGAAGATTTGAATTATGTCACGAATTTGGGGAAAGGTGGTTTTAGGAAACCATTAATGGTTTTCGAGTAGAATTTGGGGGGGGGAGGTAGTTTTAGATTTTGAAACGCAATTCCATTCATCACTCGAGGCATGGCAAATGGAAACCGCTTATATCGCACGGAAGTAGCACACTGCGAAATGGGGCCAAAAATTGCGTGATATGGATTTTCAGTCATCAGATGATCTTCGGGAGATCGAATGGCGTAGATAAAACACAATGGGGGGTAAGATGCAGGGCGGAAAATGGAGTGGGGTCTATGGTGATGTAGATTTTGTCCTGTTATGGACGTGTTTATTGGTGGTATCGGGTTAAGTCTCGATCATTAGATCGTTTAAATGAACAATTGAGATTTAAAGGTGAGGCAGGGAATCTTGAAAGGGGAAAAGGGACGAGAAAAACATGGGCGCCTAATGGCCATTGATCTACAGAGATCAATGGTCCACATCTTTTTAAAATCAAAATGTCGGGGATGGAAGAATATAAGAAGGTAAGGTTTTTTGAAGGGGATTTTATGTATTTAAGTGCCTGATTGTAGAGCTAAGGTTATATGAGGAAAAAGGCTTAAATAAAGTAAGCGCTTAGGGGCCTAAGACCTATATAGTGTAGAAGAGTGATTTTTAGGCCAAAAACAAAGATTTTTAAGGCCAGGTAAGTGTTCTGATAGGTGAGAGGAGGGATTTTTAAACCAAATAAAGGGAGATATAAGGTTTAAAGAGGATTTTGGAATGGTTTAGAAGCCAAATGAAGGTTTCTATAGATGAAAATGGAGAATGAAATGGAGAAGTGCAATGATGAAAAATGGAGTTTTTAAGCACTCTTTCTCCTAGTAAACAACAAGGTTCTTGAGGGCTAATAGTGAAACAATGGTGAAGATTAATTTCAATGATAAAGATCATCATAAGACTTCAATAACTCATAATTTGGACATGAATTGTCTATTGAAGGCTAAAAGAGATTTAGCCACCATTTGATATAACAAATTTTTATAGGTGGCTAACAGTGGCTCCACGTGGGGATGGCATCTTCTTGAAGGTGTCAAGAACTTCAGACAATTTTCTCTGGAGGCTGATTAGTGCCTTGCACTTTGATAATATTTTACTTGTAATCAACTGCTAACAAAAATGATTAAAACTTGTTATATCATAAAAAAAGTATTTCCCAAAAAACTACCTACACAACCTACTTCCTAACATTTTTTCTTCAGAAGGTGCACTTGGACTTGCAAACCTTTTCATCAGTCATTTTATTCTTTTATTGAAAACATAAAACTAGTCTAGGTCTACTCTTATTTCTCTATGAACTCAGTTTAAATAGTGTAGTTCATAAATTCTCTACCTAAATATTATCTGTCAGGATTAGATTGTTTGACAGACTTCATTCTCTATTTTCTAAAATAGAAATTTAAAAGCAGCCAAGTTAGGATTAAGCAGTCTGACTTGTTGTAGATCTATGGCATAAAAACAAGTTGTACATAGATTTTATTTGCAGAAAAATAAACAAAACTGTGAAGGCTTAAGATTTGAAAATTTAAAAAATATCCTTCATTATTTCTTCAGCTCTGTTTTTGATATTGTTTGAGCTGTCCCTTCTTTTCCTTTCTGGTTCAAGTTTTGAGCCTTTTAGAACCAATTCCTCATCAAACTAAAAGGTTTATTATTTGAGCATGTTTGAACCTTCTTTCTTCTATCCTAATCTACCTTACTGATAAGCCAAGGTTGTGTTGTTTGGCTGATCTAATTCGCTAACCTATTAGCAGGAAATTGAAAACCAATTAGTCATGATTAGGCTGTATGAATAACTAGAAGTGTATTTTTAGGAGTGGAATTTGAGCTTGCACACTTTCAGACATTATTTCTCTTTTTTAGTATGGGGCTATACCTTTCTTGTTTTCATTTTGCCCTCTTTTCTATGTTTTATTGTTTTTTTATTTTTTCATTTTCTAACTTTGAAAGCAGAAATCAACAACTAACTAAATGCTCAAATATAAGCTTTATTTTCATTCCTATCTAACCTACTCTAACTTGGAAAATTTAAATTTTTAACTTACAAACTCTCTTTTCCAATACATCTAGTTAATCAGATGGTTCCATGACTGGTCTTTGCTCATCTCTTTGAGCATGTAGGAAAGACAGGGGCATTCCCATTTGCTTTGTTTCTCAGCAGCAGTTCTAAAATATTTTGTTGTACTTGGTGATATCCTGCTATTTGAAACCTTTATCCCTTCTTCAGATGTCTTCAAGAAATATACATAGGGATATTGAAATAATGCCTGGTTAGGAGTATCTGGAAGATGTGCTTCAACTGGGATTATCTCTTTTTGCTCCACTAGATCAAGATAAACATTCTCTTGAGAAAGAAAAACTTCCTCATCTTCATTATTATCTGAATTGGAGGACTCATCATATTTGGCATTGCTATCCTCTTGAAGTCCCGAGATATTCTGATTTAGTGGGCTGAACTCTATGAAGAGGTTATTATATTCTTGAGCAGGGGTATGTTCAATTGCTTCCTCTTTTTCAAGAGAAGGCTCCTTGGTTTCAACCTGCTCAAAAATTTCTTCATTTCTTTCCTTCTCAACCTTTGAGCTGAAAGGCTGCTGATTCCCAATCATATGGAAAATATCACTGATGATCTGAGATGAAGTAGAGAAAATATCCAATGAATGTTTACTTACTTCCAAGATTTCATAACTTTCTTCATTAGTATCATAAATAGTCTACACTGGCTCATTACTTCTTTGAAGGAACTGATCTTCCTCCCATAAAACTTCTGATGATGGTCCTGCAAGATTAAATTTTGTTTTGGGAGCATCATCACTAGATAGGTCAAAGTTAGGAAAATCATAAATATAAGTAATACTACCAATCAAACATATTGGGTTATCAGCAGGTCCTTCTTTATTCTGATCTACAAAAGAGCTTTCTAAATCTGTACAACAAAGTTCTCTATGTGAATGGGCAAGAGTATTTGTTTTGCAAAAAGTTTCAAAGACAGGTTGTTTATTAATAATCTGATCTATCTCTTTTTCTGTCAAAGGGGAAGATGTTTCTATGTTCCTTTGAAGAGGAGTACAACAGTTCTCTGTCTCTTGTGAAGACTGATTTTGAGGCTGGATGTCTTCTTGAGCCTCAGCTATAAGGGATGATGAATCATTATTTGGGTTTTCAGGGATATCTTGTGGAATTTTCTTTATTTCTTGGTTGATTTCTTCCTCAAATGATTCATCTATATTCTTATAATTTTTAAATAAGATATTAAACTCATGAATGGATATCAAAAGATCTTTAGGATGTATTTCTTCCAAATCCTCATCATTGTCTATAACGTGTTGGGTAATGTTTTTTGATGGATCATAATGTATTTCACCCCATGATAATGATGTAGTGTTTCCTTCTCATAAAACACATATTCAAGGTCCTTTAAAGAAAACAAACTACCAGATTTCAACCATTCATACCAATCCCTAGCTTTTCCTTCTAATGTTAACATAAACATTTTCATAAGGCAATATTCATGCCATTCCACTTTCAACTTCCATACATGTATATGAAATTTGATGAGATGTAATAAAGGGTCATCAAAATTTTCACCTTGAAAAATAGGTAGGTTGTCATCCCAATTCACCTGGGGCATCTTATGTGGAAACCCAGGGATATGATCTCTACTCATTGGGGCATATCTTCGTTGTATCCTGGAAATCATGTTTTTAAATAAGAAAAGAGGTCACTGTGTCTATTCAACCAATTCAGAGTCTTCTACCAGTGGAGTCATTTGGTCTTTTGGGAGTTGTAGAGTGTGGGGTCGCCAGGTGGAGAATTTTTAGATTTTATAGAGGTAAAATGTTTTATGGTTCCACCACCATTGTTTATTATGAAGGCAATCTGAAATTTTTTTGGGTTTTCTGAGTTTTTCAGTCCTATGGGTTATGAGAGTGTCCTAAATATGTTTCAACACTTAGCTACGGTGATGAGACAAACATAGTTTACTCTTATGGCCTAACTAGTTGATTCCTTCAAATTTTGATAAGGCCCTATGAGAATCCTAAGGGTTACTTAGTTTTTCATTGATTCAAATAAGTCCTATCATGATCATCATTTTATTTGGTGGTGCTTGAAGAAAGCTACTTATACTGCATTGAATACTGAGTGTTGTGTTTTAAGGATTTTACTCAGAATGTCCCCAGTATGGTCACTAGAATGTTAGGTCTCTGTAGTTTGCAAGATTGGAAAATAAAAAAGCTACATAGCCTACATGAAAACCACTTTGGGATTCTAGGATCTAGCCCTCCTGAATGCAGAGATGGATCTCTCTACAAGTGTGTTTAATATGTGATCTTCAAGGCTTTTAGTATGATATTAGGCTAGTTATTAAGAACACGGGTTTTTGTTTGTTTGGTTGGTCAAGTATGATCTTTAATTGGACGGAATATCACAAAATGAAAGAGTTTCCAAGGGTGAAGATGCAATTATATTGAGAAGTGTTCAACAGATAGGATTAGTGTGAAGCAGCATTAATCCATTGGGAAATGGAGTCACAAAAGGGTTTAATTGTGAAATAATTTCAAGAGTGGTCCAAGGGGCAAGTCATCTATATCAAAAGATCCTCTAGATTAAATTATGGAGTGCAACATTAAATGTGTTGAGAAAGTGGAAAAAGCCAATAATTTCAACAAGGATTTATCAACTTTCCATACAAGAAAAACCTTTTTAAGCAACTGTTTGAATCCAACCAAAGGACAGGGCTAACCATAAACTTCTTTGGATAAGCTTGTATTAAAGCTAACTTATCAGACAACAATCTAGTAATCTCACTAGACTAGTTTCAGAAGGGATGAAAACAGATAAGAAAACAAAGTGCAGCTTAAGATCAGGTCAGATGTATTACAATCATTGTCTTCTTTAGCATACTTTAGGGAAACTTTCAAACAACCTTTGGAGAAAGAACTTGAAGACATCGCAAACCATAAAATTTTCTAGTTTAACTCTACTTAGCATGTAATGAAAACATAATTCAAGAACTTCCTTTCAAGTTTTGCACATGAAGACATGGACTAACCAACATTCCTTGATAATGTTTACATTTAATTTAAGTCATTCCCAAATATCACAATTAGCAGAAAACATATAGATAAAGCTTATCAGTAAGAGTAGGGTACTTTAAACAGTAAATCCTAGCTCTATGCTTGCTACTCTTTATTAGAGAAAAGTGAACAAAATGACATACTTGAAAGGAAAACAATCACAGTAAGAGGTACTTCACCAATGATATAGACGAGGATCCCAAAAATCAACTTGTATATTAATTTTCAATCCAGTTAAAAACTATAGTGTCCAATGTTTCATCACAGCTTCAAACTTCTCTTCCTAGCCTATCTTCTTCAATAACTTAACATAGCTTCAGAGCTTCAGAACTTATTTACATTCAACAATGACTCGATACAACAACTATTACATCAAAAGTCCAACAACCAACAACATGTCATCTTCTTCAGAAGTATTTATAGAATAAAGAGGAGGTGGGATGAAAGAAAAGATCTCTAGGTTCAATTAATACAAGTTAATGCCTCTTTGTCTTTGAGAATCTCAATAGAGAAGATTTCTGATCTTTTCCATGTATTAATTGGTTTTCATTTTATTTTTATCTACTTGGCAGATTTTTTTGACTTTAAACTTCTTTCATATAGGCTGGCAATAACTCTGGCTGTCTTTAACAAAAATATCACTGACTAAGGCAATTACTATGCCTTCCTTCGATTTATTGAGGCTGCACGTGGCACTTTGGTAGCTTAAGAGGATAAATGGCCTCTGATGTGGCAATGGAGGCTTCCTTCGACTGATATAACTCTTTGTTTTTCCTTAAAACACTTTTAATTTTTTTTTTGAACTGAGCTTAGGCTTAATTAAGCCTTGATTTTCGTCTTCGGGTCTTCATTCTTTAACATTGTCTTTATCTCTTTATTTGGTGGATTAAAAATCTGATCTTCAAGTTTAGGCATTAATCCCTTTATCGTTGATTCTTCATTCTGGTACACTTTACTACTTTTTTTCACTGGCACAGGTGGTTTTCTATCAATTGGAGGGCTTCATCTAAGATCAGGGGTCGCGATCCACTGATAACCTAAATTTGGAAACCCACTGGTTCCTTTTACTCATTGTTATAAGTCACAAAATCGTCATTCTGGATTGAAATGGTCACCTGCTTGTGACTATGGAAATACACAAAGCCATACCATCAAACCTTGCAAAAAATAAAAAACTAATTACAAAAACCCTGCGATTTGTGGTAAAACTGCGTTCAGAGGTTTCGATGGAGATGACAGAAATTCTTGAGGATGGGGAAATGCAATGGTGGAGGACAAAATCCTGGCAGAAATAGCTAACCAGGTGAAGATTTGAATTATGGTGCGAATTTGGGGAAAGGTGGTTTTGGGAAACAATGAATTGTTTTCACGCAGCATTTGGGGGGGGGAGGCGGTTTTAACTTTTGGAATGCAATTCCATTCATCGCTCGACGCGTGGCAAATGGAAACCGCTTATATTGCTCGGAAGTAGCGCACTGTGGAATGGTGCCAAAAATTGCATGATATGGATTTTCAGCCATTGGATGATCGTCGGGAGATCGAACGACATGGATAAAACGCGATGGGGGGTAAGATGCAGGGCCGAAAATGGAGTGGGGTCTACGGTGACGTAGATTTTGTTGTGTTATGGATGGGTTTATTGGTGGTATCAGGTTAAGTCCCGATCGTTGGATCGTTTGAATGAATGATTGAGATTTAAAGATGAGGCAGAGAAATTTGAAAGGGCAAAAGAGACGAGAAAAATATGGGCGCCCGATGGCCGTTGATCTACAGAGATCAACGGTCCACATATTTTTAAAATCGAAATGTCGGGGATGGAAGAATAGAAGAAGGCAAGGTTTTTTGAAGGGGATTTTATGTATTTAAGTGCCCGATTGTGGGGCTAAGTTTATATGAGGAAAAAGGCTTAAAGGAAATAAGCCCTCAGGGGCCTAAGACCTATATAGTGCAGAAGAGTGACTTTTAGGCCAAAAACAAAGGTTTTTGAGGCCAAGTAATGGTTCCGATAGGTGAGAGGAGGGATTTTAAAACCAAATAAAGGGAGATATAAGGTTTAAAGAGGATTTTGGAATGGTTTAGAAGCCAAATGAATATTTTTATAGATGAAAATGGAGAATGAAATGGAGAATTGCAATGATGAAAAATGGAGTTTTTAAGCAGTCTTTCTCCTAGTAAACAACAAGGTTCTTGAGGGCTAATAGTGAAACTGCAGTGAAAATTAATTTCAAGGATAAAGATCATCATAAGACTTCAAGAACTCACAATTTGGACATGAACTGTTTCTTGAAGGCTAAAAAATATTTAGCCACCATTTGATATAACAAATTTTTATAGGTGGCTAACAGGAATAATACCAATGCATAATGAAGAATGGTGTCTTGGAGATTTTCCCTAGGCCATGTTAAAAATATATAGTGATTTCCAAGTGAATTTATAAGATAAATCACATTTCATATGGGAGCATCGACAAATAAAAATCAAGGCTTGTAGAGATTACATCAATGGATTCAAACTGATCATGCAATGTACTGAAACAAGATACTGAATCCTTCTACAATATTTGTGGAATATGAATCACTATCACTCAATCACATGAAAGTAAGAGAAATAATTAAATCAATCACACAACACAAGAATTTTCTGTGGAAAGAAACTGCTCAAAACCCCTCCATTTTCATTCTATAATCAAACAAGGAATCATGAAACAATACAATGCTTGTGTGCTCACCACAACCTCATACACTCTACTTATTGTCTCATAATGATCTAGGAAAAATTGGACCAATACATAGCCAATTTAATTCCCACCTTAATCCTGCCTTTCTCATGCAATCCCTATGAAAAATAATTCCTATTAAACAAGAATTCCAACCTTCCTCGACAACACAATCCATCATGGGATTTCTATGGATTTATAATTGCACTTGGGAAATTTGCTAATAATAAAACTAATAGTTTACGTTCCTTTTACCTTTATCTCAACTGGGTCATCATCAGAATTGACATGCATGTGGCTATTAATAGTGCATTGTTAGTTACATGGTAGATAACTACTTCTGAATTAAATCTATTTTAATTCACTTGATCTTCCACTAGCTCATCATTCAATTAGAAGCAATTAAGCTTATTTTAACTTAATAAATTTGAGTTAAATGATTGCACTCACACCACAATAGTGCTACAACTACAACTAGACCCTATAAATAATAGAATCACTCTACTTGCCTCACCTTTGACCCTCAAATCAAATTCTTGAGCTAACTAAGTCTATCACACTTATTTAACTATTAAAAGTTGTTATGAGATAAGATTAAAATTTATTTTCCGATCTATTTAAAAATTGGATACCCACATTAGGACTAATGTGTCACTAAATTCCTCACTCATGTGTGAATTGAATCCCACACTAGTATGTGGTGCATTTTCTTGTTTAATTTCAACACACCCTCTCAATAAGAAAGGAATTATCAGCTACCCTGATCCTGCCTTTGTGGTATTCGAATTTTATCTTCGCAAGCACCTTTGTCAAGATATCTGGATCCTGATACTCTATGTGAATTTACTGCAACAACATAATGCACCTCTGAACACAATCTCTGAGATGGTGGTACTAAATGTCAATATGCTTGGACCTATCATGGAATACTATATTAACTGAGAGTTTTATGCAACTCTATTTATCACAATGTATCACTTTCGGATCTATTAAATGATCAAAAAAACCAACAAGTATCTTCCTCATCCAAATGGCCTTGCATGCAACCTTACTAGCTACCATGTACTCTGCCTCGGTTGAACCAAGTGCAACTGATCTCTGCTTCTTGTTGTACCAAGAAATTTTTTTTGATCCTATGCTGAAGATTCTCCTTGATGTGCTCTTCATGTTAGATGGACTACCTACCCAATTTTAATTGGTGAAGCCTTGAAGCTTCACTCCCTCTGTCTGTCTATACCATAATCCATACTCTGTAGCACCCCTGATATATCTCAAAACATGCTTCCATGCCTTCTAAAAGAGCTTGGTAGGCTTAAGCATAGCTTGACTAAGCTAACTAATTACGTAGCATATGTGAACCCACAAGCTACATGTAAACAGTACCATCGACTACCTCACCTAAACTAGCATCCTACTTCCTCTAGTTTCCTACAAGAGGAGTATCCATGGGTTTTCTGTCGTCCATGTAGAACTTCCTTGGAATCTCCTTGGCATACTTTCCCTAAGATAGAAATAGCTCCCCATCTCTTTGCCATATTTCCAAGCCAAGGAATTAGTGCAAGAGCCCCATGTCCTTCATCTCAAAATCTCTTGCAAGATCCTCTTTGAAATAAGTTATGAGCTTCTCATCACCTCTTAATATAAGATCATAAACATAAATTACAATAATCAAAAGCTTACCATCAACCACAATATGATATAGGCTCACATCCACTTCACTCTTTGTGAAGCCCAACCTAGTGAAATAGTTGTTGATCTCAGTGTACCAAGCACGAGGTGCTTTCTTCAACCCATACAGTGCTCTCTTGAGTCTCCACAGATGAAAATCCCTCTAAAAGGTCTCAAAACATTTTGGTTGCTCAATGTACACTTCTTCCTCAATAAATCCATTGAGAAAGGTTATATTTACATCCATCTGATGTATCTTCCACCCCATCTGCATTGAGAGTGCAAGGATAGAAATAATCGATGGTTACCTTGCAACCAGAGCAAAAGTCTCCTCATAGTCAATCTCCTCTACTTGTGAGAATCCTTGGGCCAAAAATCTAGCCTTGTATTTCTCCACACTCACATCTGCTACTTGCTTCACCTTGTAGATCCACTTAGATAATACCACTAGCTTCCCCACAGGTCTTGGTACCACTTCCCATGCATTGTTTCCGATAATGGAGTCATAATTCTCAACCATGGCATCAACCCATGTTGGATGTTCCACTTCTTCCTCAAAAGAGGATGGTTTTGTCACAATACACTCATTCATAAGAGCCATGTATCCAGTATACCTGCCTAGGTACCTTCTCTGCCTATGTTGTGATGTACGTGCACCTACATGCTCTGTCTCATCTAGCATCAATCTGTCAGCCTATCTAGTGCAATTACTAGCATTTCTGGTGGATGGCTCTACATGAGTGGTTTCTGCTACTCCATGATCATCTGCTTGTGGATGCTCCACATCTTGAGGTTCATCCTTTGTAACTAAGAGTTACTCTTCTGCATGGAAGTAAAGCTCCCTCTCAAGGGACAATATCATGGATTTTTCCTCATCAAATTTAACATCTCTCTTGACAATTATCATCATGTTAGCCAGAAAATACACCCAATATTTGTGGGGAGTATCAGTGTACCCCAAAAATATCCCAACCTCTGATGTTGATTCTAACTTCTTGCTAGCTTCTTTGGTCACATGGAAATAGACAGGTGAGCTACAAATTTTAAAATACGAAACATATGGTTTCTTACCTAAAATAACCTCCTTTGGTGTACTCATGCCAAGTATCCAATGAGGACTACAGTTATGCACAAATACCATTGTGTTTCATGCCTCTGTCCATAGATGCAATGGTAGGATCTGATCATGTAACATACCTCATGTTTCTCCCACAATTTCTCTGTTCTTTCTTGCCACAACCACATTATTTTATGGGTTGTGAGGTGAAAAAAATTATCTTTGAATTCCTTTTTTGGCACAAAATTTCTTGAATTCATTAGAGATATACTCATCACCATTATCGCTCCTTACAACCTTCACCTTATTTCCTGTATCTTTCTCTACTAGTGCTTTGAAATCACAAAATTGGAGAACGTCTGATATTTCTTCTGTAGAAAGAAGATCCAAAACTTTCCAGAAAAATCATCAAAAAAATTCACATAGTACCTGTGCTTTGTCGTGGAAGCTTTTGAGAATGATCCACACATGTCTGAGTGAACTCTCTCAAGGATTGTCACTGCTCGGTACTCCTTCTGATGAAAAGTGTCTTTACTATACTTCCCCATGGTACATCTCTTGCATGTGTCTATCTACACAAGAGTACCCTTTGGAAGACCTATAGAAATATGTTGCATGATCCTCAAAGAACTGTGGTGTAGATGGCCCAATATTTTGTGCCATAACTCACTTGTATCCTGGCTCACCACCTCCCCTGCTTTGCTACTCAATGTTGCACAGCCATCTACATCAAGTTTGTAGAGGTTCTTCACACTAACCCCAATATTCCTTACATGTGATGTGGCTTTGTGATGAAGGAACACCTTTCCTTCATTGAAAACCATGCAATATCCAAGATCCTCCAACATATCAACTGAAACTAAATTATTTTTCAAGCCCAGTACATGCATGAAATATTTTAATATGAAAGGTTTACCTGAATATCTATGGAAAGTAACTATAGCAATCCTAGTAGTGCTATACCTCCGATGATCACCCATATCGATGTGCATTTGAAGATCCTTCTCCTTCAAGCTACTAAAGAGTTCTTTGTCTCCCATCATGTGGAAAGATGCTCCACTATTCAAGTACCACATAGATCCCATCAAAGTTGACACCATGCATGCAATGAGAGAGAAGTCTAACTCAAATTGTGAGGTCAAATATTTACCCACTGCAACTCCTAGAGCCTTCTTGTTGTTCTTCTTCTTTTGTGGAAAATTTGCGACGTAGTGTCCATGATCATGAAAGTGAGAAAATTTCACCTTTGACATGTCATGCTTCTTTCCTTATTTTCTAGTCTCATATTTGGAATGGGACTTCTTCCCCTTCCTATGATTTTCCTTACCATCCAAGGCACAATTTTTCTCATCATTATTCTCGTATGAGGATCCATCCTTGGTATTCCACTGAAACTCCTCTTTTACCAAATCTAACCATAGTCACTCCCACTCTGGTAACTTCTCCGACCTATTCAAAGACTCCTGCTAATTATGCCAGCCCTTGGGAAGGCCTATAAGTGCTAGGCTCAGCAGGTCATCATCATCTATAATAATCCCAACACTTCAAAGCTCATATTGACATTGAGTGGACTTGCTCAAGTATTTATGGATTTTGTCGCCCTTGTCCATTTTGATTTTCCTGAGCTTGCCTTGAGTGCCTATTTTTTGTGGTCATTCTTGCTTTGAAACATATCTATCAAGGCCTTCCACATAGCATATCGAGTTTCCTTTCCATAGACACTCGAGACAATATGATCTCTAACTCCCTCTAACAAGATCCTCCTCACCTTTGCTACCTTATTCTGCCATGCATCAAGAATTTCGGAATATGTTGTTGCAGGCTTGGGAATATCATCATCTATGAATTCCTTCAACCCATTGTCCTCCAACACTACCTCCATCCTATCCTTTCATGAAATATATTTTTAACTTCTATCAAGTGCATATTCGAGTCTCAAGCCATTGAAAGACATATTGATCTGCTTCTAGCTCCAAATAAAGTATATGCAAATTTGAATATTGTTCAACACAAACTCAATTTTTTATCTGCTATTGTGATTCCTCGCACTCTGATACCATGTATAAATTACACCAATGGATTCAATCCGATCATGAAATGTACTAAAACAAGATATTGAATCTTTCTACAATATTTCCAGAATATAAATCATAGTCACTCATTCACATGCAAGTAAGATAAAGAAGTAAATCAATTGCACAACAAAAGTTTTTCCCAAGGAAAGGAACTACTCAAAACCCCTCCATATTTATTGTATAATCAACCAATGAATCATGAAACAATACAATGCATTTGTGCTCACCACAACCTGATACACTCTACCAATTGTCTCACAATGATATAGGAAAAATTTGACCAATACATAGCCAATTTTGTGCCCACCTTCATCTTGCCTTTCTCACGCAATCCCTAGGAAAAATGATTCCTATCAAATATGAATTCCAACCTTCCTTGATTGCACAGTCCATCATGGGCTTCCTGTGGCTTTATAATTGCGCTCGAGCAATTCGCTAACAATACAACTGATATTTTACTTACCTTTAACCTTTGTTTCAACTGGGCCATCATCAGAATTGACATGCATGTAGTTATTAATAGCGAATCATCAGTTACTTGGTAGATCACTACTTGGGAATTAAAATTATTTTAATTCACTTGATCTTCCACTAGCTCATCATTTAGTTAGAACAAGTTAAACTTATTTTAACTCAATTAGTTTGAGTTAACTGATTGCACTCACACCACACTAGTGCTACAACTACAATTGGACCCTGTAATAATATAATCACTCTACATGCCTCACCTTTGACCCTCAACTCGAAATTCTTGAGCTAACTAGGTATATCACACTTAGTTAACTATTACAAGATGTTATGAGATAAGATTACAATTTATTTTCCAATTTATTTAAAATTTGGATGCCCACATTAGCACTAATGTGTACTGAATTCCTCACCCATGTGTGACTTGAATCCCACACTAGTATGTGGTGTATTTTCTTGTTGAATTTCAACAAAGTTTGTATCAAGAGGCTTCTCGTTGAAGGTAGAAATTTATTATGTGGAAACCTTTACTCTCATAGCAAGGTATACAAAAATAAGATCACTTCTTTCGTTGGATAATACTATGGGATGGAACATCAATCAAATAGATGTCAAGGTAACTTTCCTGAATGGGAATATTTTATGAAGAGGTTTAAATTGATCAACATTAAGGATTTGAAATAATTCAGAGGGAGACTCATGTCTACAGGTTGAAGAAATCTCTATATAGATTAAATAAATCACCTAGATCTTGGTATGCTAGAATGGACTCGTACCTATTAAGGCTTGGTTTCACCAAGCGTTTTTCATATCCTAACCTATATGTCAAAGTGTCCTAGGGTGAACTATTTATCATACTCTTGAATGTGGATGAAATTATAGTTTAGTGTATATCATCGACTTTAGGAATGTAAGAAGCATTTAGCAGTTGATTTTGATATCAAGGATCTTGGGATTATGCATTATTTCTTGAGAAAAAAAGTTTAGTAGAATCTAGATGAGATATATCTTGGTCAAGGAAAGTATGTGACTAGGACTCTTCAGAAATAAGGCATGATTGATAGCAACCTATGATGACTCCTATGATTACAAATTTGAAGAAATTAAGGAGTTTAAAATCTAGTTTGGTAGATCCTACTTGCTATAGAAAATAGATTGGGTCCTTGATGTATCTAGTAAATATTGGATTGAGCATTGTTTTTGTAGTAAATGTCCTCAGTTAGTTTCAGATGGATCCAAAAATCAATGGATTGCATCTAATCATATCCCATTATATCTACATGGAAATATACATCACTATCTCCAATATACAAGTAATGAAATCCAACTTGTTGGATATACAGATTAAAATTGGGTGGCATTGAGATAGATGGTAGAATAACCATAGGTGGATGCTTTAGCCTTGGATCCTCCATGGTCTCATGGGTGAGAAAAAATAAATATACAATTTCTTTAAGTGGTGTTGAAGTTGAATATGTTATTGCAAGTGGTATGTCAGGAAGTTGTTTGGCTTAGGAAGTTAATATCATATTTGTTTGAAGGACTACTCGGCCCTACTCATATACATTATGAAAATGAGAGTTGTATTACATTAACAGAAGGCCCAGCGTTCCATTCTAACAAAGCACACAAATAACAACTACCAATAGATCAGGAGTTTGGTACAAGATGTGGTCGCAAAACTACACTATATACCTACTAATGAGCAAGTAGTATATAAATTGAATAAAGAATTACCAAATAATAAACTCAAGAGTATTTAAGAGATAAGTTTGGTTTGGTATATATCTCTTCCCTAACTATGAGGGAGTGATATTGGATACTTCTTGTATTTATAGTTCTAACAATCATAACTCTTAGTGAAGGCCATATTGAAAGAATGGATTCCATAGGATTGGATAAGAATCTAAGATTATATTTTCTTGTGAACTAAAGAATCCAAGGAAATAATTTGTTGACCGATGCTCTTTGAGGATTAGGTAGGGAATCGAGGATAAGAGTAATCAAAGAGGACTGATATTCTTTGAGGATCCAATATTGGGAATCCTAGATAAGAATAGTTCTAGAGGGACATATCTTTCATACATTCAGATCGGGTATGTGCCTAAAGAGGTAGTGTGGAAGCTCACATAAAATGTCCCAGCATAGTGCTCATAATTAAATATGAGCTTGTCTAGTAAGGCCTTCAAGGACAATGTTGGTTATGATAAATATGGTTGACAAAGATGGCTTATTAATTCAAATCTTCTTATGAGAATGTGTCAAAATTGAGATTCCTTGTACCATGTAATATATTATGAATACCTCCCTAGTGTTATCCATAATAACCATTAGGTTGGTTTTTATTTGATTATGGTAATTTACTTAGGGTTGAATAAGATATTTTGAATTTGTAATTTTAAAAAAAAAAATTGTATGTGTGGGGGTATTTTGGGGAGTTTGAAAGGTCATCATTAATTTAATAGGTACCATTGTCAAAGAAAAATCCAAAAAATATCTTGTGCATAATTTAACCTTGTCAATATGGTGATTTCGACACTTTTACCAACTTTCGCAACAAATTCAGTGTAAACTGGTCAGAATTTGCTAGAGAAGTACCTGTACTCTATTTTTTTTCAGAGTTAGGAGTTTTTGATGATTTTGGGGCATTCAATGCAGTGATGAAGTGGATAAATAATAGGATAAGAACATGCATATTATTATGTCACTTTTTTAAGAGGAAAACTCAGTAATCAACCTCCATGTGCTCACAAGTCATCAAGTCAATAAAGCATGCCAACCCATCAATACAACTCATCATCTCAACTCATGATCACGAAGTATTAACTCCATTGCATTAAAGAGCCAACACCTCAACAATAAGTTTGGTTCGATAAAAATGATACAAGTTGAGCTTATGAAGAAATGTCTCAAGATTTCCACTGCAATTGATGCTACTCCATAAAAATGGTAAAATCACAATTTTTTCTTACTCTATGGCTAATCAACATGTTTGGTAACATACAAGCTCATATATGCTATTATTAGTCTCATACAAGATTTAGAAGTGTTTTTGAGGAAAAAATATTGAAAGGGGAAAAAAATATCAGAAACTAGGCACTTTCGTAGTAACTCTGAGGCTTAAAGGCATAAATTTGCTACGAAAGTTGTTGTAGCTTTCCATGAGGGTAAAAATCAGCAAATTTTCCAGGAAAAAGATATCTCAAGGCATGTGTTTATCCTATTAGCCTCAAGGAAGACCCTAGAACATCCAATAAGGTTAAATATTATGCAAAGGGTGTCTTTAGAAATTTTCTACTAAAGTTTACTACGAAAGTTCTAGAAATAAATGTCCTCAAGTTCACTTTATGACCAAATGGAAAGGATTTTAGAAATCAGAAGGAGGTTTTTTCATCGGCACAATCCCATCAAAAAAAACCTTTATCTATTTTTTCACTTCCATCAGGGTTTTAAAAATACGCACTTATCTTTGAGGCATATTTTATAGAATTTTGCAGATTTGTGCAGAAATTTGAATTTCGACTTGGTGGAGGTCTAGCTCAGCAAGGTCAGCATCCATGTGGATGATGACACATCGTCAGTCCAGCACATTCAGAAAATTATTTGGTTACATTTGATAATGGTTACTAAAAGAACTTGTTGAGTTATTTAATGAAAGAAGAGTCCTTTTTGTATTCAAACTCTACCAAATAGAAAATATCCCTAGGAAGTCTCCAAGTGATGTAATTCTATTAGGAATAGGTCTCTGAAGTAGGAATTTGAGGTTGGCCTAGGTAAAAGACCATTGTATGAGACCCCACTCTATAAATGAGGGATTTTTTCAGTTTGAAAGGGATTGATGAATGTAATGAGAAGGCTATTATGTAAATTTTCTCTAAAAAGCTAATATACATTTGCAGCAGTTGTCTTTCGGACTTGAGATTCTTGTGGAGCTTATGTTTTTATGTATCTCTATTTTATATATTTTCATCAGAATCATAGTATTATGATAACTTGTAATTCATAATTTTTATTCTCCAAATTTCCTTCATGTACTATGTATTTGTTGTAAAAGTTATATTTTAAACCCAATTGCCTCATTTTACAAGGATTGCATTTTCTTGTAATTGAAGTCCCATAGCTAAATCCAGGCCAAATGGTAGGCTTCATACAATATTACACCTGAAAAATCACTTAAAGAAAAAAAATGTTTAGCCATATGCAATAGAGATCTTATCTTGAGTATTCATTTGTTTTCTTTGAGAGATCCCTCTTTGATTGGAAGGGCCAACTTTTAGTCCAAAGTGGTTTGAAATAGTTGTTCTAGGTTGAAAGTTGAATAGCCCAATGGTTCTAGCTTAGTGATAGCATTTTAGTATTCCGATAACTCAAAGCTACATTGTCCTGGGTAATTGATTCCAATAAAAGTAACTAAGCTCTTAAAGTTAGCAGGATATTTGAAATATTGGAGGTTGTACTCATACCTTGGCGACTTCATTCTTGAACAATTCAGAAATTCATAGCTTCATGGTGACTCCACTACTTGAAGATCAGTCAATTTAAGAAATTCCAAGATGAGTTCTATTGCAAGAAATAATGCTAGTTATGCCCCTATGAATCAGTCTCATATACCTGGTTCTCCAAATCCTATGCCTAGAGTTGAATTGTTAACATATCTTCCTATATTTAAAGATGAAAAGAAAGATAATGCTTCTCTTTGATTGGTTAGATTCTATATGAATGTACATAAGTTTAGATTTGAGTTTCATGAGGAATGTCTCATGTAAATGTTTATGGCCATCCTAGAGGATGAAGCTAGAACATGGTATGAAGGGTTGTAGCTAGGAAGCCTGTTATCTCTTAAATATTTCCATAGCATGTTCTACAAACATTATGAGAAACCTCACTCTTCTTTATCAATATTACAAGATTGTTGTGACTTTTGTGATTTTTTTATTCCATATCTTAAAAAGCCTTGGTGATAGTGGAGAGTGCTTGGATGAGTATATTTAAGAGGCACGTTATGAATTCTCTTCTCAACAGCCTTGCCAACATTTAGGTGATAAAGAGGAACATAAATATGGTCAGCTATAGGCCTCTTCACTTTCTTCATTTTCTAAACCTTTGTTTCAAGAGGATTATACCCAAAAAATTAATAATAATCCACAAGCATATGAAAAAAATTCGATCATATTAAGAACAAAGAGTTGTATGCTGAGCAACATGAAAATGGGAAAGAGCAAGGAGAAGCTTATGTGAAACATGTTTATTTTCATCATGAGGAGGTTGATTCCTTGAGTATGCTTGAAGGCTTTCATGAGGAAGTACTAATAGAGAATAATCAACAATTTTTTTATCTACAAGTTGTTCTCCCAAAATGTCTTGCTACAGATTTAAATGATCAAAAATTTGTGTTTGTGCATGATGATATACATGAAATTCTCCTTGTAATGCATTAAAATTCATTTCTAAACATCCATGTAGTACACTATATGGTTTCTCCCATTGAAAATTTTCATGAACAGTTAAAGTCCTATCCTAAGAATGATGTTGAAAATGAAGGCATAAAATAGAGACAACCTATAGTTGTGAATGAAGATTATCCTTTGGATCATCTGGACAGGATAATTTCCAGTGCTTTCAATGTTTATTTTGTTGATTTGCTACTTTCATCAAAAGACGATTATTTTCATGATTATCAAGATCCTTTGGTAAGTCTATGCCAGTCTTTAGTGAAGGTGGGGTTTCATTCATTTATAAATTCAGGTCACAGATTCAATTTTCATTCTGAGTTTCCAATAAGTGATCCACTTTTGATTTTATACAAGAAAAATTAGGAAGCCCAGGTGTTGGATCATCTCTTTGAATTGTTATACTAGAAGTTTCATATTGCTCGAGTTAAGCAGGTGGATTTTCAACTGTTAGAGTAGGAATGTATGTACATAAATCCTCAACATTTATTTTGAAGGTTGTAGTTGCAATTTTTGGTTTGTATAATTTTTTTGCTTCAAGAACATGTCAAGGGTCAGATGCAGATTGAAGAATATGAAAAATTCTTGGAAACTTCCCAATGAATAAGGCACTAGAGCTGTTGGTTATTTGCTCCACTATAGGGGCACAACATCCCCATTGGAGCCATTGTTATTCATGATAATCATTAGGTTGGTTTTAAGTTGATTAGGGTAAGTTACTTAGGGTTGAATAAGATCTTTTAAATTTGAAATTTTCAAAAAAATTTCATATGTGTGGAGGTATTTTGGTGATTTTGAAAGGTCATCATTAATTTAATAGGTGTCATTGTCAAAGAAAAATAAAAAAAATATCTTGTGCATAAGTTAATTTGAGCCTTGTTGTTGAGTATAACTAGTCCCCAGAGGAAGAAAACATGTATGTTCCTCATATGGAATATACATATATTTCCCATAAGGAGGGGAGGAAAGAAAAACTTCATAGATGTATTTTGGTTTCTGCAATACATTACTCACATTAGCAATGTTTCCATTTTATGAAATTTTAGACATCACAATGCTTAATGTAACACAATCAGATGATGTATGAGAACTATAAGTAATCAAAATTGGTTTCATCATTAATATATATAGAAAATATATTAATCAATCAAGTAACTAGTAACTAGTTTTCAATTAGTGCAAACATTATCATGTTAGCACTATACTATGTGTAGAAGTGCATATTGAATCTATAGTAGCACAAAAGGTTGGTATATGTTTCAATATATAGAATTAAAAAGGGTTGGAACTTGCATACACTGAAAATTTTATGAACTTCTGCCACACTGACACTAGTATTACCACTTTTTTTTAAAGGTCAAAATTACAGGCACATAAGGTTTCCCTGATATATTATATTTTTTTCCATGTCGCAAACCCTAGGGAAAAACCTTGGATATTTTCCCTCATTTCTAAGATGATAAATAGGGTAAACCTTGGATTATTAATGGAACAAGGCCAATCATTAATAAGGATAAAAGTGATTAGATAAATATACTCACTATGAGCTCAACGTGTCACTTGTGGGAATTGAACCTAGGTGGGGAGGATGATAATCATTACTATAGCCACTTCAGATAAATCGAATTGTACATTGATGCATGAATTTGGTGGTGCTTTGGAAAAAATATCTGATTTCAATGATATCATTTAAGACAATAAAGTTGTGGGTAGAGATCTCACTTTCTAACACTAAGTTTCATAAAGTGTATATGGATAGGGAAGTAGATATAATGTAAAACGTGGAGTTTCATTCATTTATAATTTCAGTTCATGGATTCAATTTTCATTCTGAGTTTCCAATAAGTGATCCACTTATGATTTTATACAAGACAAATCAAGAAGCCCAGGTGTTGGATCATCTCTTTGACTTGTTATACTAGAAGTTTCATATTGCTCGAGTTAAGCAGGTGGATTTTCGATTATTAGAGTAGGAATGTATGTACATAAATCCTCAACATTTATTTTGAAGGTTGTAGTTGCAATTTTTGGTTTGTATAGTTTTTTTGCTTCAAGAACATGTCAAGGGTCAGATGCAGATTGAAGAATATGAAAAATTATTGGAAACTTCCCAATGAATAAGGCACTAGAGCTGTTGGTTATTTGCTCCACTATAGGGGCACAACCTCCCCATTCAAGCCATTGTTATTCATGATAACCATTAGGTTGGTTTTAAGTTGATTAGGGTAAGTTACTTAGGGTTGAATATGATCTTTTAAATTTGAAATTTTCAAAAAAAATTCATATGTGTCGAGGTATTTTGGTGATTTTGAAAGGTCATCATTAATTTTAATAGGTGTCATTGTCAAAGAAAAATAAAAAAAATATCTTGTGCATAATTTAATTAGAGCCTTTTTTTTTAGTATAACTAGTCCCCAGAGGAAGAAAACATGTATGTTCCTCATATGGAATATACATATATTTCCCATAAGGAGGGGAGGAAAGAAAAACTTCATAGATGTATTTTGGTTTCTGCAATACATTACTCACATTAGTAATGTTTCCATTTTATGAAATTTTAGACATCACAATGCTTAATGTAACACAATTAGATGATGTATGAGAACTATAAGTAATCAAAATTGGTTTCATCATTAATATATATAGAAAATATATTAATCAATCAAGTAACTAGTGACTAGTTTTCAATTAGTGCAAACATTATCATGTTAGCACTATACTATGTGTAGAAGTGCATATTGAATCTATAGTAGCACAAAAGGTTGGTATATGTTTCAATATATAGAATTACAAAGGGTTGGACCTTGCATACACTGAAAATTTTATGAACTTCTGCCACACTGACGCTAGTATTACCACTTTTTTTTAAAGGTCAAAATTACAGGCACATAAGGTTTCCCTGATATATTATATTTTTTTTCCATGTCGCAAACCCTAGGGAAAACCCTTGGATATTTTCCCTCATTTCTAAGATGATAACTAGGGTAAACCTTGGATTATTAATGGAACAAGGCCAGTCATTAATAAGGATAAAAGTGATTAGATAAATATAATCACTATGAGCTCAACGTGTCACTTGTGGGAATTGAACCTAGGTGGGGAGGATGATAATCATTACTATAGCCACTTCAGATAAATCGAATTGTACATTGATGCATGAATTTGGTGGTGCTTTGGACAAAATATCTGATGTCAATGATATCATTTAAGACAATAAAGTTGTGGGTAGAGATCTCACTTTCTAACACTGAGTTTCATAAAATGTATATGGATAGGGAAGTAGATATAATGTAAAAATTCCCTCTTTGTTATGTATCTAGAGGATACAAGATTGGATAGGATGAGGAAAGATCCAAAACCTACCTATATTTTATTGTATCATTCTAATAAATACATCTATGATATGAGATAGTGCAATTTCAAAATTTATAGCATAATTAGTCAAGGAGACTTGTGAAAAGGAGAGGTCATGACTAACTAAATCTAGGTAAATGCACTTAATAGGTTCCATTTAATTGAAGACTATATTATACATTATGCTAGAAAGATATTTGATACATTCACTTCTACTCACGGAGTTCTCAGTCATTCTCATTCTACATGGATTTTTTGTCTTAATATACTCTTTACCTGAACATTCTTTGTTATATTCCATTCATTAATTTAGTTATGCACTTTTCTTTGATATTTTGTGTTCATATTTTTGTTGTTCCTATTTTCAGGTATGGGCATACTATGCATATAAAAACTCATTATTGAGGTTAATATTATGTCATTAACATAGATTATAGGAGGCTTTATGAGGGTTTTGAGTACACATCATTATGACTAATATAGTGAACATATGGATTTATATGTTATCCGTAGAGATCAATTTTAAGCCATAACTATATAATTCAAATGATACTATATGAAAATGAAAATGAGATAATTGATCAAAGGATAACTTGAGCCTTGTCTTGAGAAGCATATTGTGATATAAAATAGGCTATGATATGTGTTTCTACATAGGCCGCCTTTGTATAATGTAAAAAAAATAGAATATATATCATAAACAATAAGATTCAATACATATAAAGGAAACTATTATCTTAAATTGTCGTGATAATTTCATGTAAATAAACACTTAAAATTGGAATTTTATAGTAACATTCCAACCAAAACTACAATACAAAACCACCATTATGCTTGAAATCACATGCATAAATCTCCAAACAAATGAAAAAATATTCTAATACAAGTTATAAATGCTAATTTTCATCCTTGATTGTAGCCTGTAGAGGAAGTTGAAATACTACGTAGCAAAATTGTTATATTGGAGCATCTTAGTGTTGAAAATGGAACCAAGAAAGATTCTAATTTAATTTTCCCTTGAATTAAATTAGAAGAACATTTTAATTCCACATCACATGACAACTTTTACGAGGTAACTAAGTTATTTTGACTTATGTGGTTCTATTAATTCGATTTGAGGGTCTAACTAGAGTCATGTATAGTGGCTCCTACTTTATAGGAGCATTGGTTCAATTTATTTTTAGTAGTAATTAATTAATTCAATTAAACTGAGTTAAATTCAGTTAAACTAGTTCCAACTATTGGAGGAACTAGTAGGAGGTATAGTAGCGGAGTGTAATTCCAGTGTTCAACTAGTTAACTGATAAATCAACCATAAATCACTCATGCATGTGTGATCTAGGAGTTACCCAGTTGATATTGGAGTTCAAGGGAAGTGTACTATTAGTTGTATAATCATCCAAATTATACAAGTGATGCATGTAGTCAGAGGAAGGCCTATGATGGATTGTGCAGTTATGGATGAGGAATTTTCATAAATAATAGGGGCTAATTCCAAAGGAAACACCCAAGGAAATAGTGACTAGGGCAAGAAGAAAATTGGTTAAGTATTTTCCAAGGCTTGTATAGGAAGTAGTGAGATAGAGAAAGAGAGTGTAGAGTTTTCTCAGGCTTGATAAAATCATTGTAATCTTCTCATATTTTCTAACTAATGAAGTATATAGATAGGAGGGGTTTTTAGCTATGGCTTTCACTAGGAAATCATTGTGCAATGCATTGATTGATTTATTCCTCTTGTATGCTTCATGATTATGTGATCGTTTAATTGTTTCTAGAGTTGGTAGAGTAGATTCAAGTATATTGTTTCAGTAAATTACAATTACAACTTTGAATCTACACGGTATTAGAGCTGAGATCATAATAGAAGAGAATGATTTGAAGTTGTCTTTGCAGGATAGAATTTGTAGAATCAAATATTCAGAGCTAGCAGGATAACCTTCTACAAATTGAGACTCGAATATGCCTTTGAATTTAGTTCCAATTATATTACTGGGAAGGATAATATGGATGTAGTGTTGGAAGATAATGGGTTGAAGGAATTCATGGAAACTAATATTCCTAAACGTCCAACATATGATGCTTAGGATGTAGCAGAGTGGAAGAAGTGTGTTGCAAAAGCGAGGAGGATCATATTGGAAGGAGTTCATGATCATATTGTCTCAAGCCTCCATGGGAAGGAGAATTCATATGAAATTTGGAAATCCTTGATAGACTTGTTTCATAACAATAGTGACCATAAGAATCTCACATTGAAGGATAAGCTTCAGAAAATCAAGATGGAAAAGGGCGACACAATACCATAATATTTAAGAAAGTTCACCCAATTTCGGGATGAGCTTGGGAGTGTTGGTAATACAATTTCTGAAGATAATCTAGTCATCCTAGAACTTCTAAGCCTTCCCAAGAGCTAGAAAAAATACCAAAATTTGGTAAATGGGAGGGAGAATCTACCAGAGTGGGAGTGTTTGTTTTCTGAATTGATGAAAGAAAAGATAAGGTGGAACACTAGAGATGGAAACTCATACAAGCATGATGATGAGGATAAATATGCCTTGGCTGGAAAGGAAAATAAATAGAAAGCGAATAAATCCCAATCCAAAGGAGATTCTAGTCAGGAAAGCAAGAAGAAGAACATGTCGAAGATTAAATTTTTTCACTATCATGAACTGAGACACTATGCAAAGAAGTGTCCACACAATAAGGCTAGAAATAATGCCTGAGGAGGAGTAGAAGGTGAAGCTATTGCTTCATATTTTAATCGAGTTGGATTTGACCCTCAATGCATGCATGGTGACATCAGTGATGGGTAGTGTGTGGTGTCTGGATAATGGAGCATCATTCCATATGATCAAAAACAAAGAATGTTTCTGTGACTTGGAGGATAACGACCTCTTGATGCACATTGAGATGAGATATGATGGAAGGTATAGAATGATCGACATCGGTACCATTACTTTTCAGAGGGAGTTTAGTTCTTGTAATATTCCCAAATGGAAAAATCAGCAATACAAGCCCCAAAAATGCATTTTTCAGAAATTTATGCTATAAGAGTTAAGAATAGAACATGGATCCATTATTTTATACATTATAGCAACCAAATATAAAAGGAGATCAGAGACAAATCATGATATATTAGTTAAACAAGCCCCAAGAACACTGCAACCCCATGACTACTACAACAAAGAAATACTGAAGTAAGTGACAACGCAGATTACTGAGGTTTTATGCAAAAAAATTAGAGAGACAAATGGATATGCTGATATATTACTAAAAAGAGCTAAAAACTGAGATCTAGTCTCTCTTACACCAATCCAAGAGAACTCGGGAAGGGTTTCCGGAAATACACCCAAATACAAATGGTGATCTACAGCCCTAGGACTGAAGAGTCATTGCAACTAAAGCTCACGAAGATAGAAGGCTGAAATAATATATATCTGATGTAGAGCTCTTCAAAGTTCTCCTCCAATGAAAGGATGAACCCTTCAACTACAAGAAAACACTCTAAAGGAGCCAATAGATCCTCCCTTGAAGCTTCCCTCTAAAATAACGCAATTCCCAGCTGAAACTACGATGTAAATGATGGGAATAGGTTAGAATGGTGAAAAATATCTGAAATTTGCTCATAATCCCTCCTTGCTGATCTCCCAAGAGAAGGAATCCTTCCTCCTATGAAAAACTAGCTCAGAAAGTGGGTTTCTCAACCCTCCACTGCAACACCCTGCAATACAACACAATATTCTATGGAAACTACATTGTAGCTGATGAATGAAGCTTGGAAAAAATGTCGGATATGTGGAAATGATAGATCAATACTCTCCAAAGAGGCCTCTCAAGGGAAGAGGTGGGATTCCCGCTTGGGAACACCCAGTGCTAAACAACACAATAATCTCAACTAAACCATAGCTGAAGAAAGAAAAATTCTAAAAAGACATATCAAAATAATAATCATAGTCTAACCCCATATGGCTACCATCCTCTTCCTTATAAACAATTTGAGCCTTCTCACCTTGGGTCCCACTCATTAGGGTTTCCACCATCATGCAATCAATCTGCCTCCAAAACCACGCTCTCCCACCATTAATGCCACTCCTCCACAACAACATTATTTGATTTGGTAAAAGTTGACATATTCAACATGCTTCAGCCCCTTTTCACACATAAGGGTCTTTAATCCGGCTTTTATTTGACCTCCATTCACACTAGGAGTGTCTTTTATTCCTACTAAGGAGATTTATGGGTCTCCATACCCTCTTATTCCTCTATCTAAGAGAAAAATCAAAATTTAATATTCCAATTAGCTATGTGCTAATTTAGGAATATTACAGTCCTCCCTTCCCAAATGTTGCTTGTCCTCAAGCAACTACAAGGATAGAACTGAACAACCTCTCCTCTTCCTCCTGTATCATCCTCATAAGATAATTTCCTCCAAAGAACAAGATGCTCTTTCATCATTATGTCCTCAAGTTGTCCCTCCCAAGTGTATAAGTATGCCTTTGGTGAAAAATCCAAATGGCTCTCATTATGAACAAGTGGGATATCCATGGAGGAAACTATATGTGTTCTATATGCCTTCTTGAGGCATGGAATCTGAAATATATTGGGAAATAACATTCCCATGTGAAGCTTCCATCCCCAAGCTATCATCCACAAAACGGGAGTCACCCTCCAACATGGAAACTCATGAAAAATCTCCTCCACCTTAGGTTTATACAAAGAAGCTAGGCTGCATAGCTGACCATGATGGACCAAATTGTCCACCCCACACTGTCTCTCTCTCTACTTATGACAAGTGTAGAGCTACTGCTAAATATGGGCTGCAATAATGTTGCCTTCATGAAGCAAAAATGCAATAGGATCCTCAAATATTCACTCTTTGGTTCTTGCCCAAATCATCCCATATAAAATGAATATGACCTTATCATCATATGGAATCCAAATGAGAGAAGCACTGAGGGTTTTACATAGTGCTGGAAGGTACCAACAGTCTCCCAAGTAGTCACAACGCAATTTTACCAATTGCAGTTTCAGAAAATGATGTGGCAAGTTGTTTTCAAACAATTTGCTACTTGTGGATGTCATCTCATCTACTAGTAGATGGTAAATGACATTGTATATCAACTGATCATACAGGAGATAGTATAACACTTGCCCAAAGCCATACAAGAAATGGATAACTCCATCATAGATGTTGATCCCAAAATGACCATGAAGCCCAAATAGAGGCTTGTCATCTTGTGGAGCAATGCACTGTAGAGAGATGGTAAGAGAATGCAAATATTGTGTTAGATAATCAATAAGTGCCAAAACATAATTCTTACCATGTACTGAGAGTAAGCTAATAATAAGATCCATGAATGAGTCCTCCATAGTGGTATGATATACTCCCATGAAAAAGAATGAACTATGTGTTGCACGAATATCTTTCTTCTTGTGCTTGTAAATCGAAGTCAAGAAGGCCATACTATGGTAATAGATGTCTCCATCTACTACTCCATCATTCTCATCTCCTACTTGTCCATAAAGTGCATCATATGTGAATCGATCCTGGGAAAACTCCATCAACAAAATCAAGCTCCCAAGTGATAGCCTTTTTGGCCTTTGTAATAAGGCTCTTGTCATCTCATATCTCCATTCTTTGACATACCACATGTCAAATCCATCAATCATAATGCTTCTATATGTGGGGGATTCCTTCCAAAGTGGAAGTACCTCCTGATCCTCCAAGGCTAAGGAGTAGCCCCTTTGCACCATGATAGTGCCATCTCCTACTCCTGCAACATCATGCAAAGTATGGGAGAATATCAGCCCTTACTCTCTCAAGAACAACCAAAGCAAAAACAACTCGTGTTGCCTCCCCACACCCTCACCATATAAACTATGGAGAAATAACATGATATTTGATATGAAAGATATCACATCACCCCAATAAATCCAAACTCCTTGCTATCATATGATGCAAGGGACATACCAAGGTTCATCCATCAACCTACTCTTTGAAATATAATGTGTCATATGATGACCAAACTCTTTCAAGAGTAACCAACACGGTCTTGCCTCCTACTGCCCTGCGTCATGGGTTTGCAAGTGGCTTCCTAGCCTCTTGCTCATCAACATCACCCATCCAACCAATGGTGAGTTTCTATCATCATGCTCAAAAGTTGAATCCCTCCAATGGAGAATACCATCCTCCCAAATCAGATTTCTATCTTTGCAATTCATGGGATGTTGAAATGCAATATCCTAGAGATATCTAAATGAAGATCACTCCTCAATGACTAAGTTTATACCATAAGGATCAAAATATACTAAAGGCAAATTATTCTCATTGAGCAATGAAGTGCTCATTAAGAAAGATCCAACATAAAAGTGGAAGATAAGATGTCTCTCATCAACCATCTCTATCCTCTGTTATGCATGTAGAAAGGTCATTAGAATGCTCTAATAATGGTTGGGCCCTAACTCATCACTGCTGCTCATTGACAGTGTTGTTGATCTCCATAATGGTGCATCTGTTGTCTCAAGATCATGCTCAGTGTTGAACACATAGTTCTGCATTTCACTATTCAAGACAATACTTATCCCATCCTCCAAGAATTTACACTCCAACCCCAGGAGTTGTGTACATATCAACAATAATGCACTAGGATGTATGTATATCTTCTCCTTGAAAAATCAAGGTTTCGCAGCGCAGTGATAGTCTGTTGCTTCATATCAACAATTTATCTTGACCTTAGGTCATGCAGAAGTACATTTCCACCATCCTTCATATGATGTGTTGAAATAATAGAAAGTGGAAACATGTGCATACGTTGGTAAAGCATGGGAACATCTTGTACTGCTACAAGGGCTCCTCCTTCTGGTGTGATGTTTTCCCCAATTGCTAATGATGATGGATGATCTTCTATAGTTGTATCATTGCTGGTACAAGTCTCCTCAAGTGGTGTTGAAGGTCTCTTCTCCTCTGATTTCTTGTTGTCAAATTTCTTGATCAACCTTTGAGTAAAATCTGCAAATGCAGTCACTCTTACATGACAAATGGCTGAACCACCAAATGTTTTCTTCACCCTCAAGGTGCAGTGCTGCAATCTCAACAACTTCTCTTTCTATCACTAGATGTAGCAAGAAAGAATGCATCCAAATTCCTTCCCCAAGCCCTTGCTCTACATGTGGATGACCTATCAAATGTAGGCAATAGAAATCTATTGCCCTTTATTTTCCTATTGCTGCAAGGCCTCCTTTCTTCTTCAAGCTGAATTAACTGTGGGAGAGTTAGAGTCTCCTTGAAAGCTCTTGGTTGAGACTTATATTCTGCCAAGTATCCACTTAGGATCTCATGTTCCAAGTTCCCTCCATCTCCATGCCTCCTGTATTCTTCCTCAAAAGAGAATGGCATAGTGTATTGCTTTGGAGTTCTATGCAACATTGGTTCTCTCTTGTGATGATGGGAAGTACATGGGCCTTCCTCTTCTTGAAACCCTCTAGTGGTCTCATTGTATCTTTCCTCTTTCATCTGCTTAACCTCCTTGGAGAGGTTCTCCATAGATCTGAAAAGTGATGAGAAAAATATCATTCCTTCAATCATTTTAGATCTCTTCTTATTCTTATAGCATATTGGCTAAAACTCACAGGCTGAGCCAAGATTATGCTCTGATACCACTGTAATATTCCCAAATGGGAAAATCAGCAATATAACCCCCAAAAACACATTTTTGAGAAATTTATGCTATAATAGTTAATAATAGCCCATGGACCCATTAGTTTATACATTATAGCAAACAAATATAAAAGGAGATAAGAAAAAAATCATGATAGATTAGTTGAACAAGCCTCCCAAGCCCAGAATAGCCCAAAAATACTGCAACCCCATGACTACTGCAACATAGAAATACTGTAGAAAGTGACAATGCAACTTACTGAGGGTTTATGCAAAAAAATTAGAGATACAAATGGGTTTGCTGATATATTACTAAAAAGAGCTGAAAACTGAGATCTAGTCTCTCTTACACCAATCCAAGGGAACCTGTGAAGGGTTTCCAGAAATACACCCAAATACAAATGGTGATCTATAGCCCTAGGATTGAAGAGTCACTGAAACTAAATATCATGAATATATAAGGCTGAAATAATATATATCTTATGTAGATATCCTCAAAGGTCTCCTCCAATGAAAGGTTGAACCCTTCAACTACAGGAAAACACTCTAAAAGAACTAATAGATCCTCCCTTGAAGCTTCCCTCTAAAATAACGCAATTCCAAGTTGAAACTATGTTGTAAATAATGGGACTAGGTTGGCCTGGTGCCAAAAGTCTTAAATGTTCTCAGAATCCCTCCTCATTGATCTCCTAAGAGAATGAATCCTTCCTCCTATGAAAAACTAGCTCAGAAAGTGAGTTTCTCAACCCTCCACTACAACACCCTGCAATAAAACACAATATTCTATAGAAACTGCACTGTAGCTGAAGAGTGAAGCTTGGCCAGAATTTTGGATGTGTGGAAATGATAGATCAATACTCTCCTAAGAGGCCTCTCAAGGGAAGAGGTGGGATTCTCGCTCGGGAACACCCGGTGCTAAATAGCATAGTAATCTCAACTAAACAGCTGAAGAAAGAAAAATTCTAAACAGACATATCAAAATAATAATCATAAGCTAACCCCATATGGTTGTCATCCTCTTCCTTATAAACAATGTGAGCCTTATCACCTTGGGTCCCACTCATTAGGGTTTCCACAATCATGCAATCAATCTCCCTCCAAAACTACATTGTCCCACCATTGATGCCACTCCTCCATAACAATGTTGTTTTATTTGGTCAAAGTTTACCTATTCAACATGCTTCAACCCCTTTTCACACCTAAGGGTCTTCAATCCAACTTCTAGTTGACCTCCATTCACACTAGGAGTGTCTTTTATTCCTAATAAGAAGATTTATGGGTCCCCATACCCTCTTATTCCTCTATCTAAGAGCAAAATCAAAATTTGATATTCCAATTAGCTATGTGCTAATTTAGGAATATTATAGTTCTCCTTTCACATTAAAATATTTCATGTATGTCCAGGTCTGAGGAATAATTTAGTTTCAATTTATATGTTAGAAGACCATGTCTACGATGTAATATTTAGCATAGGATATACTTTCCTTTGTTACATATCCACAAGACAAGTGAAGCAGATCATGGTGTGGGTGAAGAATGCATAAAAAATGGATGTATAATATTGTGTTGCTTTGATAACGATAGCAGAGAAGATGCAAAGCCGAGACATTAGTGAATTATGGCATATAAAAATTTTCCATTTTCACCATGGAGCTTTGAAGATCATGTAGCATATTTCAATAGGACTTCCCATGGGTGCACTAGAGTAGCAAGATACATGCAAAGGGTTTACATTGTGGAAGTACACCAAATCCAAATTTCAAGATAAGGAAAAATTATCACAAGCTTTCCTTGAAACATTTCACTCAGATGTGTGTGGACCCTTCTCGACAGCCTCCACGACCAAGCAGAGGTATTATGATATATTTGAAAAGGATTTTTCATGGAAGTGCTGGATATTATTCATGCAGAATAAAAGTGAGACAGTCTCAAACTTTTGTGAATTTAAAGCACATGTTTAGAAAGAGATAGGAAAGAAAGTGAAGGCTCTCATGAGCGATAATGGTGGAGAAAATGTGTCAAATGAGTTCAATAACTTCTGTGCATCAAAAGGTATTCGATGAGAGTTGAAAACACCCCATAACCAACAACAAAATGGGTTTTATAAGAGGAAGAACATGAATATTGTGGGAGCTACATGGCCGATGTTCCATGATCAGTGCCTATCGTTGCACTTGTGGGTTGAAGCATGAAACATAATGGTATATGTGCAGAACATGAGTCCTCAAAGGATTCTTGGGATGAGTACACTAGAAGAACATTTTTTAGGTAAGAAACCATATCTGGCACACTTCAGGATATTTGGTTCATCATTTTATTGTCATGTTTCCAAGGATGCAAGGAAAAATCTAGAACCGACAACAGAGTTGAGCATATTTGTGGGGTACACTGATACACCTCACAACTATCGGGTGCACCTGCCATCTCATAGAATGAAATTTATTCATAGAGGTGTAAATTTCAATGAATATAAGGCCATGATATCTTCCCTTGATAGGGAGCTTCAGTTGCATGTTGATGAGGAGCTTTTAGCTCCAAAGGAAGAACCTTAGGATGTTTTCTAGAGGCCACAAGCAAAAGAGCAGAGAGTGGAAGCACCCAATCATGCAGATACATGAAAATATGGAAGGAATTGCACTAGAGAAGCTAACATATTGATGCATGATGATAGAGATAATGTGGGAGCACCCACATCACAATGCGGGAAGAGGAGGCCACCATATCGATACAATGGCTAAATGGCTCTGATGTGCGAGAGTGTAGAGACTAAACCATCCTCAATTGAGGAAGTAGTTCTTGGGAAGTGGTCACAAGGCCATAGGACAAGTCAGTGGTAGGTTCTATATGGATCTACAAGGTGAAGAGAAAAACATAAGGGAGTGTCAAGAAACACAAGGCCCAATTTATGGTGAAGGGATTCTATCAGGTGGAGGGAATTTATTATGAGGAGAAATTTTATCCAGTAGCAAGGTACTCTTTAATAAAATCAATTATAGCACTTTAAACATAGTTGGGATGGACAATGCATTAGATTGACATGATGAAAACTTTCCTCAACGAAATGATTGAGGAAGAGGTGTACATAGAGAAGCTGAAAGTATTTGAGACCTTCAACAGAGAGTCGCGTGTGTGAAAACTCAAGTGATCATTGTATGGATTAAAACAAGCACCATGTGCTTGGAACACCATGATCGACACCTATGTAACTAGGTTGGGATTCAACAAAATTGAAGTTGATGCAAACCTTTATGATATTTTGGTTGAAGGTAAATTATTGATTATAATATTATATTTTGATGATTTAATTCTAAGAGGTGATGAGAAGATGATAAAGTATTACAAAGAGTATTTTTAAAGAGAATTCGAGATGAAAGACATGGGGCTCATGCATTATTTCCTTGGTTAGGAAATTTGGCAAGGAGATGGGGATCTGCTTGTCTCTCAGGGAAAGTATGCCATCGAGATACTGAAGAAGTTTTACATGGAGAGAAAAAACCCATGGAGACTCCTCTAATAGGGAATTGGAGGAAGGATGATACTACTTCATGTGAAGTGGTATAGGCTACCATTTACAGTATCTTGTGGGCTCATTTATGTACTTGGTGAACACACGACTAGAAATATGTTATGCAGTTAACCAACTTAGTTAGGAAATGGTTAAGCTAACCAAACTCTATTGGAAAGAAACCAAAAATGTGTTGAGATACCTGAAAGTCACCACTCAGATTGGTATTTGGTATAAACGAAGAGAGGGAGTGAAGTTACAAGGCTTTAGAGATTCATATTGGGTGGGGATTCCATCGAACAGGAAGAGCACATCAAGGGGAATATTTAATATTGGGTCCGTAAAAGTTTCCTGGTACAGTAGGAACTAGAGATCAATAGCACTCAGTTGAGTAGAAGAAGAGTACATGGTTTCTAGTCAAGCAACTTGTGAGGCTATCTGGATGAGGAAGATCCTTGCTGGGTTCTTTGGCCAATAGATGGTGTTGATCAATGGTTCCCATTGATTTCAACCCAAGAAGAACTAGGGGCTACCCCGATATTGCATGGGAATTTTGACCTACTAAATTACTAAATTCCAAGTCAAGGATATTCTTTATGGTTTCTACTTGTTGATATGTTTTCTTTGATATATGGAACGCCATGTAATTCTTCACGGTTTGAGAGATATTCATGTTTGAAGTTAGTAACCCCAATTAATGGGATAAAACCCCATGGGGTTGTGGCATGACACTAATAATTGGTTTTATTCATTGAATAGTCAATAAATAATAATTTTTAAGCTCCTAAAATCCCTCTCACTTTCACTTTTTGAAGACCCTCTCAACCTAAGCATTTACATAAATTGTGATCCTCATATCCTCCTCATGTAAGTATTTCACTAATTGAAACATGTCATCCTGGAATTTTTGCTATAACTATTTTTATATGAAGGTTCAAAAGCTTAACTTTTTATGAGGCGAAGAAAAAGTCCTGAGGAAGCTCGTGTAAAAATTGTAGATCATGGTACATAATATTTTTAGAGATATGATCTATAGAATTTAGTGTTTTTGCAGGCTCCTGAACTTAATCTCAAAGAGGTGACCTTGGGAAAATCATCATAACTCTCTCTCTAAGTTTCAGATTGGAATTCTTTAAAAGTGGTGGCTTGTGCACGGGCTTTAGTTTTTTGTATATCAATTTCAAAACTCAATGAGGAAACACTGACATGTGGCATGCCATACAAGTTTTCTCTATTGAACCATTCCATAATTAGGTCATTGTGAGAGATTGGGCATAATTTTGTCTTAAAGAATCCAAATTTTCTCAAACCTGTGGCATTAGAAAGAAGACTCAGAGGAATACTAGGACCAAAAATCACATATTGGGGATCTAAAATAATAGAGATATACCAGATTCAATATCGAGCTCCTAGAAGTCAAGAAAAATCTATATCATTTGTTGTCAACGGCTGCAAAGGACCAGAATTTCTTGGGCAACAAAGCAAAGCAAGGTGCAGTAGAGGTAAGCTCCAGGTAAGTATATTCTATATATGCATGTTCATCTCTTAATTGCATTAGGTTCTTTGTATTCTAATTTGTTATTTTTTTGTTTAGCACTGACATATGCTCTGCAGGATGAGATAAGTTTTGCTATTATCATGTCATTGGTATTTCATGGAAGACATTTTTCAGGTATTATATATTCATCAAGATAAGAATCAATGCATTATATAATATTCTAAAGAGTGAGAAATGGTAGCATGATAAGAGCAACAATCAAGGTGCAGAACATCAGCAATAATTTCACCACATGAAGTCTTCATGTGGGAAGCACTGCATACGGTCATTGTAAAGGTATCATTTCATTGAGTCATTGTAAAAGCATAATTGCAAAATTTTTACAAGTGTCTATCTGCCAAGAATTGAAAAGGTAGTGTTGGGAGGTCTAGGATCATCATTAGGTATTTGTGTCATAGTTGTGTTTATGGTCTAGTGTGTCTTCTTCTTCTACATCATTCTATATCATTTTAAAGTGGACCATTCCCTAGTATGGGAGTCCATTCTTATTTTATTATCCTATAGGGTGGTAGGGTGGTGCTAGGCTGGTGCATGAAGTCACCAACAGGTTCAAGCCTTTGAAAAATTTAGGGTGGTTGGGTGGTGCTAGGGTGAGTTATATCTCATTGGGTGTTGGGGCATCTATTCAGTTTACTACTGATGAATCTTGAGCGTTGGAGCGTCCATCCAATGGGAGCTAGAGAATAATGCTTTTCTAGATTCTAGGATGTTGGAGCTTTCTTTTCAATTGGAGTTGAATATTAAAGAATTATTTGAAAATAATTTAGGTCGTTTTTGTCTCGGAGGGGTTTTCCACCTTAAAAACTATGTGCATTTGTGTTCCTTTTGTTTACTGTTATCATTGTACAAACAATGATAATAATTGAATATTAAATAATGCTCTGAAAGATTAATAATGATACTAATTGAAGGAATACAAATTCACCCCCCATCTCAGTATTTGCAACAATTAGTATCATAGCTTGGTTCCTTCAATAGTAGTTTAACATCTGGAAGGAGGTCATGGGGCATACCAATAATGGTGTACCTCTATTAAATGAAAATAATTATGCACTCTAGAAAGGAAGAATTGAGGTATATCTCTTGGTGCAAGGTTACCAGGTATGGGGCACTGTTCAAAATGACTTTACAGCAACCACAGATGAACAAGGTAAGAAGAATTTGGTAAATTAAGAAAAAGCGAAGAATATTATTATCAGTGGACTTATTGAATATGCTTATCATAAGGTTTTGGGCTGTAAAACCATAAAAAATGTATGGGACAATCTTGAGGATATATATGAAGGTGAGTCAAATGTGAAAGAAGAAAAGCTTCAAATCTACAGAGAAAAATTTGAGCAACTCAGAATCAAAGACTATGCAACATTGCTGCATACTTCCAACATGTTAATGAAATAACCAACACTATGGAAGGATTGGGAGAGCCTATTAATTAGAATAATATTATACGAAATATTCTTAGAACGTTACTAGGGAGATTCAACCAAAAGGTATCAGTCTTAGAATACAATGCAAATCTGGACAAACTCAGCAAAGAGGAATTATATGGAGTTCTCATAGCATATGAAATGAGACTTGATGAAGAAGACGGTACCTCACATCTACAAAATATGTTCGTTGCATCTAAGAAAACCAATAAGGACAAAAAAAATTCAAACGAAAAGGCTCGCACTTGCAAGTGTGAAGAAAAGGAAGATGATGAAGAAGGTCTTTCAGATGGAGAATATGCTTACTTTACAAGAAAACTAAAATTGGTAAGGGAAAATTCAAAGGTAAAATTCCATTGATATGTTTTGGCCATGGTGAGGTTGGGAATTTCGCAACAAAAGGTCCGAACATAAGTGATGACAACTCAAAAGGAAAGAAAGTGTTTAAGAAATTCAACAAGCAAGGAAAAAAGAAATGATTCAAAAGGAACTTTCTCTCTAAAGAAGATATCTCATCATCCGATGAAGATAGTGACAATGAAGAAGAATCCAATGAGAGAGTATTGTTTATGTCCAAGCACAATAAACAAGAGGTGTCAAACAATGAAGAAGAAGGGTTGACCATAGAAGAATTTTCCAAGGAGGAAATCAAGCTTATAAAATAGCTCAAGGATGAGAAGATTTGGTCCAATACTTTTGAAGAACAAGTTCAAGGTCTCAAAATTGAAGTTGAAGAACACAAATGTATTGAAGAGTCACTTCAAAATAATTTGGAAGAAAGAAACCATGAAAGGGAAGCATTAGAATCCGAAGTAGTCTCGCTGCGTAAGGAAGTGAAGAAGGGAAAAACTATCCATAACTATGCCAACAACTGAAGGGAATTGGGAGAACTCATCAATGACCAATGATATTACAATGACAGAACTGGCCTTGGTTACAAAGAAGAAGAAGCAGGACCTTCTACAACAAAATATAATGAACCTATGAGATCTGACATGCATGTAGACTTCATTGGACAATATTCACAAGAATAACTTTGGAAGACAATTCCTCGACGAAGATTTCCATCAAGGCACCGACACATTTTTCATGGCTATTATTATTCATGTGGAAAATTTGGTCATAAAGTTGTAGAATGTCGCACGTACCATAGGAACCAATACAATTCCAGGAGATTTGTCAAATATGAACCTCCCAGGTCTCAAAGAAACATCAATATATTTGAACATTTAATAAATACTATGGAATTTTAAAAATGTTGAAACTTTGGACACATATCTAGAGACTTCAGACTTGAAAATCCTCTAGAAGGATCTTCAAATCCATGGAACGAACGAACATGGAATAAGAAGTTTTACATGGAGAGGAAAAACCCATGGAGACTCCTCTAATAGGGAATTGGAGGAAGGATGATACTACTTCATGTGAAGTGGTATAGGCTACCATTTACAGTATCTTGTGGGCTCAATTATGTACTTGGTGAACACACGACTGGAAATATGTTATGCAGTTAACCAACTTAGTTAAAAAATGGTTAAGCTAACCAAACTCTATTGGAAAGAAACCAAAAATGTGTTGAGATACCTGAAAGGCACCACTCAGATTGGTATTTGGTATAAACGAAGAGAGGGAGTGAAGTTACAAGGCTTTAGAGATTCATAATGGGTGGGGATTCCATTGAACAGGAAGAGCACATCAAGGGGAATATTTAATCTTGGGTCCGTAAAAGTTTCCTGGTACAGTAGGAACTAGAGATCAGTAACACTCAGTTGAGTAGAAGAAGAGTACATGGTTTCTAGTCAAGAAACTTGTGAGGCTATCTGGATGAGGAAGATCCTTGCTGGGTTCTTTGGCCAATAGATGGTGTTGATCAATGGTTCCCATTGATTTCAACCCAAGAAGAACTAGGGGCTACCCCGATATTGCATGGGAATTTTGACCTACTAAATTACTAAATTCCAAGTCAAGGATATTCTTTATGGTTTCTACTTGTTGATATGTTTTCTTTGATATATGGAACGCCATGTAATTCTTCACGGTTTGAGAGATATTCATGTTTGAATTTAGTAACCCCAATTAATGGGATAAAACCCCATGGGGTTGTGGCATGACACTAATAATTGGTTTTATTCATTGAATAGTCAATAAATAATAATTTTTAAGCTCCTAAAATCCCTCTCACTTTCACTTTTTGAAGACCCTCTCAACCTAAGCATTTACATAAATTGTGATCCTCATATCCTCCTCATGTAAGGATTTCACTAATTGAAACATGTCATCCTGGAATTTTCGCTATAACTATTTTTATATGAAGGTTCAGAAGCTTAAATTTTTATGAGGCGAAGAAAAAGTCCTAAGGAAGCTCATGTCAAAATTGCAGATCATGGTACATAATATTTTTAAGGATATGATCTATGGAATTTAGTGTTTTTGCAGGCTCCTGAACTTAATCTCAAAGAGGTGACCTTGGGAAAATCATCATAACTCTCTCTCTGAGTTTCATATTGGAATTCTTTAAAATGTGGTGGCTTGTGCACAAGATTTAGTTTTTTGTATATCAATTTTAGAACTGAATGAGGAAACACTGACATGTGGCATGCCATACAAGTTTTCTCTATTGAAACATTCCATAATTAGGTCATTGTGAGAGATTTGGCATAATTTTTTCTTAAAGAATCCAAATTTGCTCATACCTGTGGCATTAGAAAGAAGACTCAGAGGAATACTAGGACCAAAAATCACATATTGGGGATCTGAAATAATAGAGATACACCAGATTCAATATCGAGCTCCTAGAAGTCAAGAAAAATCTATATCATTTGTTGTCAAGGGCTACAAAGGACCATAATTTCTTGGGCAACAAAGCAAAGCAAGGTGCAACAGAGGTAAGCTCCAGGTAAGTATATTCTGTATATGCATGTTCATCTCTTAATTGCATTAGGTTCTTTGTATTCTAATTTGTTATTTTTTTGTTTAGCACTAACATATGCTCTGCAGGATGAGATAAGTTTTGATATTATCATGTCATTGGTATTTCATGGAAGACATTTTGCAGGTATTATATATTCATCAAGATAAGAATCAATGCATTATATAATACTCTTAAGAGTGAGAAATGGTAGCATGATAAGAGCAACAATCAAGGTGCAGAACATCATCAATAATTTCACCACATGAAGTCTTCATGTGGGAAGCACTGCATACGGTCATTGTAAAGGTATCATTTTATTGAGTCATTGTAAAAGCATAATTGCAAAATTTTTACAAGTGTCTATCTGCCAAGAATTGAAGAGGTAGTGTTGGGAGGTCTAGGATCATCATTAGGTATTTGTGTCATAGTTGTGTTTATGGTATAGTGTGTCTTCTTCTTCTACATCATTCTATATCATTTTAAAGTGGACCATTCCCTGGTATGGGAGCCCACTCTTATTTTATTATCCTATAGGGTGGTAGGCTGGTGCTAGGCTGGTGCATGAAGTCACCAACAGGTTCAAGCCTTTGAAAAATTTAGGGTGGTTGGGTGGTGCTAGGGTAAGTTATAGCTCATTGGGTGTTGGGGCATCTATTCAGTTTACTACTGATGAATCTTGAGCGTTGGAGCATCCATCCAGTGAGAGCTAGAGAATAATTCTTTTCTAGATTCTAGGATGTTGGAGATTTCTTTTCAATTGGAGTTGAATATTAAAGAATTATTTGAAAATAATTTAGGTCGTTTTTGTCCCGGAGGGGTTTTCCACCTTAAAAACTATGTGCATTTGTGTTCCTTTTGTTTACTGTTATCATTGTACAAACAATGATAATAATTGATTATTAAATAATGCTCTGAAAGATTAATAATGATACTAATTGAAAGGAATACAAATTCACCCCCCGTCTCAGTATTTCCAACAATTAGTATCATAGCTTGGTTCCTTCAATAACAGTTTAACATCTGGAAGGAGGTCATGGGGCATACCAATAATGGTGTACCTATATTCAATGAAAATAATTATGCACTCTAGAAAGGAATAATTGAGCTATATCTCTTGGTGCAAGGTTACCAGGTATGGGGCACTGTTCAAAATGACTTTACAGCAACCATAGATGAACAAGGTAAGAAGAATTTGGTAAATTAAGAAAAAGCGAAGAATATTATTATCAGTGGACTTATTGAATATGCTTATCATAAGGTTTTGGGCTGTAAAACCACAAAAAATGTATGGGAAAATCTTGAGGATATATATGAAGGTGACTCAAATGTGAAAGAAGAAAAGCTTCAAATCTACAGAGAAAAATTTGAGCAACTCAGAATCAAAGGATATGCAACATTGCTGCATACTTCCAACATGTTAATGAAATAACCAACACTCTGGAAGGATTGGGAGAGCCTATTAATTAGAATACTATTATATGAAATATTCTTAGAACATTACTAGGGAGATTCAACCCAAAGGTATCAGTCTAAGAATACAATGCAAATCTGGACAAACTCAGCAAAGAGGAATTATATGGAATTCTCATAGGATATGAAATGAGACTTGATGAAGAAGACGGTACTTCACATCTACAAACTATGTCCGTTGCATCTAAGAAAACTAATAAGGACAAACAAAATTCAAACGAAAAGGCTCGCACTTGCAAGTGTGAAGAAAAGGAAGATGATGAAGAAGGTCTTTCAGATGGAGAATATGCTTACTTTACAAGAAAACTAAAATTGGTAAGGGAAAATTCAAAGGTAAAATTCCATTGATATGTTTTGGCCATGGTGAGGTTGGGCATTTCGCAACAAAATGTACGAACATAAGTGATGACAACTCAAAAGGAAAGAAAGTGTTTAAGAAATTCAACAAGCAAGGAAAAAAGAAAGGATTCAAAAGGAACTTTCTCTCTAAAGAAGATAGCTCATCATCTGATGAAGATAGTGACAATGAAGAAGAAGCCAATGAGAGAGTATTGTTTATGTCCAAGCACAATAAACAAGAGGTGTCAAACAATGAAGAAGAAGGGTTGACCATAGAAGAATTTTCTAAGGAGGAAATCAAGCTTATAAAATAGCTCAAGGATGAGAAGATTTGGTCCAATACTTTTGAAGAAAAAGTTCAAGGTCTCAAAATTGAAGTTTAATAACACAAATGTATTGAAGAGTCACTTCAAAATAAGTTGGAAGAAAGAAACCATGAAAGGGCAACATTAGAATCCGAAGTAGTCTCGCTGCGTAAGGAAGTGAAGAAGGGAAAAACTGTCCATAACTATGCCAACGATTGAAGGGAATTGGGAGAACTCATCAATGATCAATGATATTACAACGACAGAACGGGCCTTGGTTACAAGGAAGAAGAAGCAGGACCTTCTACAACAAAATATAATGAACCTATGATATCTGACATGCATGTAGACTTCATTGGACAATATTCACAAGAATAACTTTGGAAGACAATTCCTCGACGAAGATTTCCATCAAGGTACCAACACGTTTTTCATGGCTATTATTATTCATGTGGAAAATTTGGTCATAAAGTTGTAGAATTTCGCACGTACCATAGGAACCAATACAATTCCAGGAGATCTGTCAAATATGAACCTCCCAGGTCTCAAAGAAACATCAATATATTTGAACATTTAATAAATACTATGGAATTTTAGAAATGTTGAAACTTTGGACACATAGCTAGAGACTTCAGACTTGAAAATCCTCTAGAAGGATCTTCGAATCCATGGAACGAACGAACATGGAATAAGAAGAAGACTGATAAATGTACTCTCACTCTCAAGGCTCAAAAAAAAAAAAATGTGTTGTACGTTGATAGTGGTTGCTCAATGCATATGACTGGAGATAGAAATAAATTTGTATATATGAAAGAGAAGAACGATGGAACTGTATCCTTTGTAAATGATGGATCTTAAAATGTTATAGGATCAGGTACGCCACTTTCAAAAGCAAATATGTTATAGCCAAGAATGTTCTTTGTGTTGAAAACATGAATTGCAATCTGCTCAGTGTTGGATAAATGAGTGATTAAGGACATACAATGATATTCAACTCCATAAAATGTGAAATCAGGAAAGGTGGTATGGTGAAATTGTTGCTACAACAAGTCGAGCTCCAAACGACATATATGTTCTGGCTTAAGCAACTAAAGCATGTCTACTAGCTAAAGAATATGAAAGTTGGTTATGGCACAAACGAATGGGTCACATAAACTTTGGCAATATTGTTAGGATAAGCAAAAAGGAAGTAGGACGAGAAATGTTGAAAATATCAAAACCTTCCAACACACTATGTGAGGCCTGTCCGCATGGAAAGAAGACAAAAGTCAAATTTAAAACAAAAGAAAAATTTGCATCACATCCATTGGAATTGATACATACTGATCTATGCAGTCCTCTGAGGACAAAAGGCTTAGATGGAGAATTATATTTCGTGTTAATGATAGATGACTATACCAGGATGACAGCTGTTAGTTTCCCAAAGAAAAAATCTGAAGCATTTGAGTGCTTTAAGATCTACAAGGAGTTGGTAAAAAATGAAAATGATTTGAAAAAATAATGTTTAAGATCAGATAATGGCGGAGAATTCACTTCCAAATTATTTCAGCAATAATGTGACGAAAATGGAATAAAAAGACAATTTTCAACAGCACGAACACCTCAGCAAAATGGAGTTGCTGAAAGAAAGAAAATAAATGTACAGGAAATAGGTAGATAAATGTTGAAGGAATAAAAATTGGATGAAAAATTTAGGGTTCAAGAAATTGATACGACAATCTTCTTAGAAATAATTGCAACAAGACCCCATATGAATTATGGATAGGAAAATTGGCTAATGTAAAATATTTAAGAATATTTGGAAACAAATGTTATATTAAAAGAGAAGATCAAAAGTTGGGTAAGTTTGAATCACGTGTTGACGAAGGTATCTTTGTTGGTTACTCACACAAAAGAAGGGCCTATAAATTATATAATCTAAGAAGAAAACAGATAGTGGAGAGCATAGATGTTACATTTGATGAAGATGGTGTTCTAACGAATAATGATGAGGATCTGGAATCTTTGAAACTTGAGACAAAGGCTGAAAAAGACAAAGAAAATTCTAGAACAAGAAGCAACTATCAACCAGGAAGAAGTAAATAATGATCATCAAGATATATCATGTTATCACAAAATTGTACTTGATTGGTTGCTGATCAAACAACTCTATGTAAATGTTTCAAACCAACTTTTGACTTAAGCTTAGCCTTTTCAGTCTGAGAGGGCTCTCTCAAGGGGGTTTATGATATTTGATAATGATAGTACTAGATGGCTAACTCTATTTGAAAAAGTAACTTGTTTTTTATGTATGCATGTTGAAAAGAATACAAGCTTGTGACCATTCGGCTTATGGAGTCAACAATCAGTAGCTTCAGTGGCAAGGTTTCTTGACATGGAAGTTGAGGAAGATAGGGGTCTTTAACAGAGGAAAATTGCACATAAATCATAGAGCAACACAGTCATTTCATCACTAAAGGAAGTCAGAGCATAAACATATGAATTTTAAGTAATAGAGATGAAATCTACTGCAAAGTGGTAAACATAAAGATATAGATCATAAAGATATTAAAAACCCAAGGAGAATCTCAGGTCTGTCGAGAAGAAAGTCACTCTGTATTACCGATATAAGTCAAATACATAAAGTATCAGTTTAGTGCAAAAAATCTCCAACCCTTTACTACTTCAATGCCTTGTCTTTAAATTGGCTTTCTTTACATCAAGGATGATCTGCCTTGTGGCTAGATTCATCGAATTCTTCCTATAACATATCACATAACTGAAAAACGTGACTTCTAACAAGAAACTAACAGCTATACCTTTAAAAAGACATCTCCTAGTAGGAGTGTAACTCCTATTTATTACATATTCTACCTTATCTTTGCGAAACAGTTACATGTTAGTTACAAAAAAGCATCACATTCTTGAATGATAGATGATATGTTCATTACCACTTTTACATATTAAAAACCCTCCTAGACATGTGGAACAAAACCCTATTTTTGAGGGATACATAACCCCTATCTTATTTGATGCGAAAATTGTGGTGATACTTGAAAAGGGTGCAAGGTATCCATTTTCAATTATGTAAATGAGTGCAAAAATACTCTAAGTTTAAATATGAAAATGTGAGAACTTCATATTTCTAATACAGAGATAGACTGTAGGGGCATTTACCGGATATTTCACCTTTCAAAGAAAGGATGAATCTAGAGGCTACCTGGCCCTCTTACAGACTCTGCCTAAAGAAATAATAGAAGTAAACACTCAGATTTAATTAAAATGATCTTGCTTTAAACTTGACGTTATGTGGAAATTTAGCTTGCAAATGGTGTATGTCTTTTCACTGTTTATGTATCTTAAGTGTAATTGTTTTTGCTGAAACTTAACATGGGTATCAGAAACAATATTCAGCAATATAATATCAAAACACAACAGCAATATGATATAGGAGTTCACCCCAACTCTTGGGCTACATCTCCTGGATCAAGCCTCCCAAAATGGGCTTGTCCTCTTGTATTAAAAGCTCTCAAATGAAATACAATATTATAAGTGTATCAATAGACAAATATGAATATATAAAATGATTCATAAGGCAGGAAAAATCTAAGAATGCCTTTTCAAATTCACTAAACAGTGAAAGATTACCATCAACAGTGATTTCTTCATCAATGTCCAGCTGGTGCTTTGAACTTCTCTGCAACTTTTCAGGCTGTAAAATTCCTCAAATGCCTCTGAAACCTCCTCCAATGGCTTCAGAAGGTCTAAATTATCTGAAATAGAGCTTTGGTTCACCTCAAACTGATAACCACAACTCAAAATAGCTCAAACCCCAAAATGGCCATGGTGGCCCTGAAAACTCTCCTAAAGGTTTTCAGCCTCTGAAATTCTTCAAACAGAGCTAAGACCTATTCCAATGGCTCTAAAATGCAGTAAATAGTCAAAAATGACTTTTGTTTCACCAAAAAAGGTTAACCACAGCTCAACCAAACTCAAAACCCAAAATGGCCCTAGTGGCTCAAAAAGCTTCTCCGAAGCTAAATAGGTCGAAAATGAGCTCCAATGGCTCTAAAACCTACGCCATTGAGTCCAAAAGGCTGAGAACATATGAAATCAAAAACAAATTCGTTCCAAAAGGTTGAGTAATGAGAAATTTATGACCAAAACAACTTTGCCCCAATTTCCTCCACTAAATGTGGGGCAACTGCCAGTTAACTCCACTAAAAGTGGAAGTCCACCTAAATTTGGGAGCGCCTCCAGAATCTCCACCACATTAAAATCCACTTAACTGAAGCTTAATTAAATATTAAACTTGAGATTAGGATCCTTAAGCGCTCTTAATCATTAAGCTGCCACACTAGTCATATGATGAGGTTGGGTTGGCCCCTCCGTGCTCCGTCGGACCCACTCCACTAAAAGTGCAATAACTTCTTCATACGGTGTCTATTTTTCGAACTGTTTATGGCGCCGGAATCAGGAAGACAAGACCTATGAAACCAGTTTGGTTTCAACCAATTTTAAACATTTTGAATTTTGAATTTTTTTTTTCCATGGCTTGGACTTGAGCTCCTGATCACACCTCCCAAATGAGAGGCTTTTGGACCCCAAAAGCTCACTGAAATTCTGAAATTGAACTTTAGTATAGAAAATAAGAGAATAATGACATCCTCTTCTCTTTAGCCTCCAAAAATTTTCCTGAATTTCCAACTGTTCACATGGCGAATTTTGTTGAATGAGCCACGTACTTGCGCCGAATCTCGACCAAGTTTTCTCGCCATACCAATCTGCCATACTGAAACCAGCAATGACACTTGCTGAAATTTGTGCCCTCTTTGCTTGCATGCCTTTCCAACTCATGGAATCTTGCACTGCTTTGCACTGACACTTCGTTCTCTGCACCAAACGACACCAAAGGCATCTTGTGCAACATACGACATCAACAACCAGTTGACAATGAAATGTGCTATACAAATGACACAAAAAATCTGTAAAAAAAGGTGTGCACACAACCGACACAAGTCGATAAACATGTATGACACAATCGACACAAGTCGATAAACAACAAGATACATCTTGACAAACATATGTGTATGTATCATGTACAATGAACTATATACAATTCGCTAATTACACATACAACCTCTATGTACATGTGCAACTTCAACTCTTATTTTCAAATACCAACAAGTACATCATCCCAAAAACATGTGGGTGATTAAGAGCTGAACCAAAAGACATTGCTGCAACATAAGTGAGTATCATACTCATCTTTTACACCTCCATGGCGAAATTTTGCAACAACAAATAAATTCCTTCAACTGAAACTGCTTTTACATGCAATCTTGCATCAACTTTTCAACTGAAATACATGCATACCAAACTGAAATTTTCATGTAAAAAATGAGTATGACTTACTGCATTAAGAAGTTAATCCACTTCCTACCAAGCCAACTCCATGGCATCTTTTGTTGCAACCGCAATTCTTCATGTGAATCTTTCATTTCCACATTGATAATGGACTCCATAGATCCACTTACGCCAAGCTTTTTGTCATCTAGCTGCATGTGCTTTGGACGATTTGTTGGATGCAAGGACCAACAATGAGAGACATCATGTCCCTTCCTTTGACAAAATGTGCAACTCTTAAGCACTTTATGAGAAAGTTCTCTTTGCCTTTTCTACTTCCCGTGTGCTTTCTTTTTCAACCAGCATCTTGAAGCAACATGGTTAACTCCACCACAAAATGTGCAACAAAATTTTCTTTCATTCGAACAAGAATAATTATTATTCTTTGCTGAAACATAATCAAATTGATCATGTGAATAATTATACCTCTTTTGCTGCATGGAATGTCCATCCTTTTTGTGTTCGAAAGACGATGAACTAGTAGAGGAGACAACTTTCCTTTTCAGACTTTCATCACTGTTCTTGTCTTGAAAACTGCTTACATTTTCATGCTCGCCATAAGCGACATGTTTACCTTCTACTTTCTGCAATGATGGCTTCAAACAATGGCAATCATCCTTAGAAAATTTTTGACATAAATGCATTTGAGAACTTGGAACAAAGGTTCTCTTTAAATTTGCATCACATTCTTGAATGCATGTGCTCAAAGCTTCGCCATTAAGTTGCTCATAGCCAAGACCAATATTCTTGGGACACTCCACAACACAAATAGGCTCAACAATGCCTTGTGCATGCTTGCCCAAACCTTTGCCTTCTTGATAGCCCATTTTCAACATCAATTTGGACCCAATACCTCTTGTATGTTTTTCAAAAGAACCAACATACTTTTCAATGGAGGAACTTGAAGACAAGTTGGAACGATTAACCTCTTCCTCAAGAATTTTCTTGGACAAAGCTTCTTGAGCTTGAAGAAGCTACAACTCCATATCATGCAGTCTTTGAAGAATGGCTTCTTTCTCTTCCTGCATAGCTAGCAATTGTGCATGAAGTTGAACACTTTCCCTTTGATCCTCAAGGAGAATCTGCACCATGTCCTTCACCTTAAAGAACTCATTCTTCATGTCATCATTGAAGAATCTCATGAAGGAGGAAACTTCACTTGTAGAAGAAGTTGACATTATGTAAATGGTCAAAACAACCAAAAGGAACTTCCAAAGAAAAGTCCTCAAAGCTTTCAAACAAACGACAAGATTTTAACCAAATGTCAGTAAAGACCCCTTCTCATTCAAGCAACCATAAAACACAAACTATTGGAGTTTGTTTTCCAAAGATAATCTTGAGGTAAATTGGGTAAGGAAAATAGTCTTCAATCCTTTCCAAGACTCAGCTAACAACAGCTATCCTTCCAACTTAAGAAAACTCATACATGCAACCATTTTGCAACCAATAAAACAGTAAATCTCTTACATTGTTTTAAAACCTTTTGCACAATAACAAATGCTCAACCCGAGCTCTGATACCATCTGATATGAAAATGGAAGGTACTTGAAAAGGGTGCAAGGTATCCATTTTCAATTATGTAAATGAGTGCAAAAATACTCTAAGTTTAAATCTGAAAATGTGAGAACTTCATATTTCTAATACAGAGATAGACTGTAGGGGCATTTACCAGATATTTCACCTTTCAAAGAAAGGATGAATCCAGAGGCTACCTATTCCTCTTACAAAATCTTCCTAAAGAAATACTAGAAGTAAACACTCAGATTAAATTAAAATGATCTTGCTTTAAACTTGACGTTATGCGGAAATTTAGCTTGCAAATGGTGTATGTCTTTTCACTGTTTATGTTCTTAAGTGTAATTGTTTTTGCTGAAACTTAACATGGGTATCAACAAAAATATTCAGCAATATAATATCAAAACACAACAACAATATAATATAGGATTTCACCCCAACTCTTGGGCTACATCTCCTGGATCAAGCCTCCCAAAATGGGCTTGTCCTCTTGTATTAAAAGCTCTCAAATGCAATACAAGATTATAAGTGTCTCAATAGAAAAATATGAATATATAAACTGATTCAGAAGGCAGGAAAAAGCTAAGAATGCCTTTTCAAATTCACTAAACAGTGAAAGATTACCATAAACAGTGATTTCTTCATCAATGTCCTGCTGGTGCTTTGAACTTCTCTGCAACTTTTCGGGCTGTATAAGTCCTCAAATTCCTTTGAAACCACTTCCAATGGCTTCATAAGGTCGAAATTATTTGAAATATAGCTTTTTTTCACCTCAAAATGATAACCAAAACTCAAAACAGCTCAAACCCCAAAATGGCCATGGTGGCCCTGAAAACTCTCCTAAAGGTTTTCGGCCTCTGAAAGTCTTCAAAAAAAGCTAATACCTATGTTCTTGAATGTAGGAAATAGTCAAAAATGACTTTTGGTTCACCAAAAAAGGTTAACCACAGCTCAACCAAACTCAAAACCCAAAATGGCCCTAGTGGCTCAAAAAGCTTCTCTAAAGCTAAATAGGCTTAAAATGAGCTCCAATGGCTCTGAAAACTATGCCATTAAGTCCAAAATGTTGAGAAAATACAAAATCAAAAAAAAATTCGTTCCAAAAGGTTGAGTAATGAAAAATTTATAACCAAAACAACTTTGCCCCAATTTCCTCCACTAAATGTGGGGCAACTGCCAATTAACTCCACTAAAAGTGGAAGTCCACCTAAATTTGGGAGCGCCTCCAGAATCTCTGCCATATTAAACTCCACTTAACTGAAGCTTAATTAAATATTAAACTTGAGATTAGGCTCCTTAAGCGCTCTTAATCATTAAGCTCCCACACTGGTCATATGATGAGGTTCCATGGGAGGAGGGCTAGCCCCTTCGTGCTCCGCCGGACCCACTCCACTAAAAGTGCAATAACTTCTTCATACGGTGTTCGTTTTTCAAACCGTTAACGGCGCCGGAATCAGGAAGACGATACCTATGAAACCATCTTGGTTTCAACCAATTTTAAACATTTTCAATTTTGATTTTTCCATGTCTTGGACTTGAGCTCTTGATCAACGAGAACTTTGGATGAAGACCTGTCTCCACAAAACTTCCTTCTAGTCATAAATATTTTATATTAAGGTCCCTTGACATGTTGGAGGAGTCCAGCTATCCAAAACGTCCATTAAGCTGCTCCAAAACCTTCAAAAATAGCTCGCTACGAAAACATGACAGTTTCGTAGCGAGCTTTAGTACCATCTAAACAATAGCCTGTGCATCCAAAAATTATTCTCCTTTGTTGCTCCATGGTGTGAAACTAGTCATGACACATCATCACCATCATTCTCCCTCCTTAAAAGCTACAAAAAATGATTTTAGAGGTAAAAAGGCTGCTATAGAAATTTTCGTAGCGTTTTCTTGGCTTTAAGCCTAGGAAACACTACGAAACTGTGTAAAAGTACATAAATTCCATATTTCAAGGTTGTCTTCAAAAAATGACCTCTAGCTGCAAAAACATGATCTTCAGCATGCCATGAACCTTCTAAATCACATTAAAACTCAACTTAATGCTTCCGTGATGTTTCCTCTTCATTAATGATCAGTTGAGTTATGGGCTCCTCAACCACAGTCATCTTCAAACCTTTCTTCTCTAGCTCTTTATGAATCAACTCCAGTTGTTGTTCTAAATCTTTCACTTGATCCTTCAGTGTTTTTTTCTTGGTCTGCAAGTTTAGATTTACCTTTTTGAGGTGTTTGACCTCTCCTCTTAGTGTTTGATTCCACTTTATCAATTTTTCTAAATTTTCCAAGGTCTTTGAGACACTTGTGACTTGATCTTCCCAAATCTTGCTCATTTTTTCAAACTGGATCCTTTCAGCTCTATGATTCTTTGCTTCCTTCTTCAATACTGATATCTCTTCCCTTGCTTCTTTCAACTGCTCCTTAAGGGCTTCAACTTATTTCATTTCAACGATTTTCTCATTGCCCTTATTTTGCTTGATGACAAGATCCTCTTTTGCAGGTAATGAGAGGTCTATGATGCTTGGTGGTGGCTGAACAATTTCATTGATCTTTTGATCTTCTTTTATTCTTTCTAAGACATTTCTTGCATGTCTTGTCATTGGTTTTCTAGCTTTAAACATGAATTCTGCATATTCACTTGCAAACTCTAACTTTTTAGTTGACTTAGATTTCTTTAGCTTCCTTCCTCCCTCGTCTATGTCTTCAGCTTGGACTATGGGAGTTTCTTCAATATCAATAGCATGAAAAATGTCCTCTAAGTTACCCTTAGCCACTATTTGGCTTCTTGTAACCCTCTTGCTTCCATTTTTTCTCACTGTTGTCTTTTGTTTTGCAGGTGTAGCTTTTGGTGTATCATGCAAAGGCTCTATCTCCCTAATCATTGGCTCAACTTGCTCTACCACTGAAGGTGATGGGATATCTCTAGTTTTGGGAGTCCTTTTAGGAGTGATAGCATCTACTTCAAAATCAATGATGAAAAAAAAAATATGACCGGTCTCTACCTAATTTCTTTAACTCCTCTAATACCAGCAACTTGCTCAAAGCATGATGAAAGAGTGAGGTTTTATTTCCTTCTTTTTTAGCTTGGACCTTATCTAACATTTTAGATAAGCTTATGTATAAGTAAAAAGGTAAATAAAGAGATCTCTTAGCCACAAAATGTAGTAGAAGACTAAGGTGGTAGGAGTAAACCATGTGGTACCTCCCTTCACAAGTGAAGTACTTCTAAATAATTAGTAGCATCTTTGAGAAGTTGTCTTTAATGTAGCTCCTTGGGATGGCATTTGTGAGATCAATCTCACTATGCTCTGGCTTGATAAATTATTTACAGTCCTACATGGTGAGCTTGAAACCTTTGAATCATTGTTCTCCTCCTATAGGGATTCCTGTTGCTACTACAATGGTCTCTGGTGTTAATTTGAGGCTTAACATTCCTACCTTTGAAGCTATCCCATTGAAACTGATAGAAAACTTTTTAGAAACTTGTACATGGCACCCTTGCAATCTTCGGCAGAACTGCAAACACCCTGTTCTTCTGAAAACTTCTAAAGCAACTGGAACTTCATTCAACAAATTCATGTCTGATGGCTCATATCTGAGGTAGTGGCCACCTTTGTTGGTATTCTTATTTGTAGCCATGGTGATTTTATACCTTCTCTGCCTCGCTTGATTAGTGACACCTGCAACTTTTGAAAATGCTAGCAACCAACTTGGCTTGGTGAAACAACTCTCTAGAACTCAGTGGCTTGCAAATATGGAGCGGAGAATGACAAAGACTCAATTGGGTAATGTTTTAAAGTTTCTATGGAAACTCATAACTTAATCATGACTCATACATGCTAAAAATAGTAGTGATGACCTTAGGCATGACATTTGTACCTTGGTTTAACCCTAACTGACTCGAATGACACCCACCCTAACAACTCTAATCATGGACTGACACCTTCTAGAATATTTGACAAGAAAAACAGAAATATCCTTTTTCGTACCTTGGTCAGTTCATTTCCTGGTAGTTTCGCTATGAAACTATTAGGTAGTTTCGTAGTGAAAACTGTCTTTTCATAGTGTAATTCGCTACGAAAACAAGAAAAACTGGCTAAAGTGACCTTTTCAAATTCAAAAGCTTGGGAAATGAAATATGTCAGCAAATGATGACTGATGGGACATGATATGACTTGAATGAGGGTGGGTTTGGACCTTAGGATAGGTTAATATGAAAAATTTAAATTTTTCTTTTACCAACTTATGACAAATGAACTTTATGACCATACCTTTGACAAATGAACTCTAAGATCATGTCAAATGATGTTTCACTTTTTCTGAGTGATAACATACCGGAACAAGAACAAGAATCTCCTCCAAAGAGAAAAAAATAATGGATTCAAAAGAACCATCCATCAAATCATATCATTGGTGACATAAATGAAGGTCAATGGCTTTGTTCATTACAACAAGCTCACATTGCTTTTCTAGCAACCTTTGAGCCTAGTATTTTTGAGGAATCTAGCCAGAATGAACATTGGGTATAAGCTATGAATGAAGAATTGGACCAAATCGAGAAGAATAACAACTGGGAATTAGTTTCGTGACCAAAAGATAAAAATGTCATTGGGACTGAATGGGTGTTCAGGAATAAATGGAATGAATATGGATAGGTTACCAAAAACAAAGCAAGATTGGTTTGCAAAGGCTATGCACAAGTGGAAGGAATTGATTTCAACAAAAAATTTGCACCGTTTTCCAAAATGGAAGCCATCCAAATGTTTCTTGCCTATGCATGTTTAAGAAAAATCAAAGTCTAACAAATGGATGTTAAGTGAGAATTTCTGACTGGCGATTTAGAAGAATAAGTTTACATCGAGAAACCTGAAGGTTTTCTACTATCAGAAAAAGAAGACTATGTTTGCAGGTTAAAGAAGGCTCTATATGGTCTCAAGTAGGCTCCCATAGCATGGTATGCTCGTATTGATGGATATCTACGTCAACAAGGGTTCAAGAAAGGTACTGCTGATAGCAATATTTATGTACAAATAGAAAAAGATAATTTAACAATCGTTGAGGTATATGTGGATGATATAATATTTGGTAGCAATGATGATCGACTAAGTAAGAACTTTGCTACAAAGATGCAAAGTGAGTTAGAGATGTATTTACTTGGTAAGCTGAAATACTTCTCAAGGCTTCAAATATCTCAGTAAGAGAAAGGAATATTTATATGTCAAGCCAAGTACATCGAGTAAATGCTCAAGAAATTCGAAATGGAATATTACAAACTTGTCCTTAATTTGATGGTAACATGTTGGAAATTGAGCATATACAACTCATCTAAGGATGTGGATTAGAGGTTGTCCATATCTATGATTGGTAGTCTTATATATGTAATAGCCTCCCAACGAGATGTTATGCAAGCAGTTGGAAAAGTAGCAAGATTCCAAGCAGCACCAAAAGAATCACATATTATTGTCATCAAAATAATTCTTCGATATATAAAGGGCACATCAGAATATGGCTTGTGGTATCCCAAGGGTAAAAATCTCATTGTTCAAGGCTTTACAGATGCAGATTGGGCAGGAAGCGTTGATTATTGTAAGAGTGCTGGTGGAGCAGAATTTTATCTAGGTGGTTGTCTCGAATCATGGTTGACAAAAAAGCAAACCTTGATCTCGTTATCTACAGTAGAAGAAGAATACATTGCAGTGGTAACTTGTTGTACTCAAGTCCTCTAGATGAAAAAAAATTTGCAAGATCTTCAAGTACAATTCAGTGAGCCTATTCCCATCTTCTATGATAAAACAAGTTCCATAAAAATATCCAAGAATCTTGTCATGCATTCAAAAACAAAACACATTTCAATCAAATATCATTTTGTTAGAGAACAAGATTCCGAAAATAATATCAAACTTGAATATGTTGGTACAAAAGAACAAATATTTGATATATTCACTAAACCTTTATGTTGTGAAGCATTTGAATATCTTTGCCAGACGCTTGGGATTCTCCCAAGTTCTCATTATATTTTCCTTATTCAGAATATAAAGGGGGAGTGGAAGTGTGTACAGGTCTACAAGATGGTTGTGTGTCAGGGGGAGTTACCCTTTGTCATTGATGTCAAAGGGGGAGAGAATTTTATAAGAAGATGTGTCATGATCACAAGGGGAGTACTTGTGTTGCTATCAATTTCAAAGGGGGATATTTTTGATCAGTGGTTGTCATTGATGTCAACCCAATCAGTACCAGGGGATACCCTGATATTGCATGGGAAATTTTACCTACCAAATTAATATATTCTGAGTCAAGGATATTTTTATGGTTTGTTCTTGTCGAGATGTTTCTGTTGATATATGACATGCCATGTAATTATTCACGGTTTGAAAGGTATTCATGTTTGAAGTTAGTAACCTCGATTAGTGGGCTAAAACCTCATGGGCTTCTAGCATGACACTAATAATTGGTTGTGGTCATTGAAAAGTCAAAAATCAATCATTTTTAAGCTCCTAAAATCCCTCCCATTTTCACTTGTGGAAGACCCTCTCAATCTAAGAATTTATATAAATTGTGATCCTCATATCCTCCTCATGTAAGGATTTCACTACTTGAAACATGTCATCATGGAATTTCCTCTATAATGTTTTTTATACAAAGGTTCAGAAGTGGAAATGTTTATGACGCGAAATTGAAATCCAAAGGAATCTCATGTAAAAATTTCGGAGCATGGTGCGCAATATTTTGGGAGATATGATCTGTGGAAGTTAGGGCTTTTACAGGCTCTTGAACTTCATCTCAAAGAGGTGACCTTGGGAAAATCGTCATAAATATATATCTGAGTATCATATTGGAATTCTATAAAAAGTGGCAAATAGTTCACATATTGTAGCTTTATTTGTATCAATGTTAGATCTGAATGAGGAAACAGTGACACATGACACATCGTACAAGTTCGCTCTACCGAACTAGTCCATAATTAGGTCATTGTGAGAGTTTGGGCATAAATTTTCCTCGAAGAATCCAAATTGGGTCAAAATTGTGGCATTGGAAAGAAGACATAGAGGAAATTTACAAGACCTAAAATCACATATTGGGGATCTGAAATAACATATATACACCAGATTCAATATCAAGCTCCTGCAAGGAAAGAAAAAGTTGGATCATGTGTTGTCAAGGGATGCAAAGGACCAGACTTTCTAGGGAAGAAAAGAAAAGCAAGGTGCAACAGAGGTAAGCTTCGGGTAATTATATTCTATATATGCATGTTCATCTCTTAATTGCATTAGGTTCTTTGTATTCTGATTTTTTTTTTTTGTTTAGCACTGATGTATGCTCTGTAGGATCAGGTAAGTTTTTCTATTATCATGTCATGGGTATTTCCTTGAAGACCTTTTGTAGGTATTATATATTCATCAAGATAAGACTCAATGCATGATATAATGTTCTAAAGAGTGAGAAATGGTAGCATAAAAAGAGAAAAAATCAAGGTGCAAAACAACAACAATAATTTCACCACATGAAGTCTTCATGTGGGCAACACTGCATATAGTCATAGTAAAGGTATCATTGTACTCATTCATTGATCCAGATTTATGCAAGAACACAAAAGAATACACATATAACCATAAATATAAAGATGCAGCAGAAATAACACTTGATTTCATTAATATCAAAGAGCTGAAATTTGCTTACAGACAAAATGGAAATAAACTAGATAGGGTGCTAGTAGCTTATCTCTGAGAAGAGATGTGGTGGCTACAGGCCTTTGAACTATGTTACAATGAGGCTCGAGGGCCTATTTATTATTTAGAAATAATGGAAACCTTAAACATCCAAAACCTTAACCCTAGAAGATGAAGCACCAAAATTATGGGCCCAGTTTGGGTAAATTGGTGTTTCAACTTCCCAGGGACGTAAATTTGGCATACGATCTCTGTTTGACGGGCACCATACATTGTTAGAAATATATATATGAGGAATACAACTTTCGATGTGAGAAAAATAGGTCCATGGACCCATGTTGCTCCCAGTTATCCCAAAAAACGTCATTTAGGGCCTCAAAATAGCTCTGAAAGTTTAGGACCCGAAAAACTGCTAAAAATAGTAAGTTGTGCTGAAACTGAAAAGCTAAAAGAGACAATGATGGGGCCCCAAATGGAATAGGTGGGTGGCTACCAATTTCCACCTATATCATTCCTCCCCCCTTAGGAAGCAATGGTCCCCATTGCGTTGAGTTTCTCCATGAGATGAGGAAACTTTTGTTGAACTTGGTCCCTAATGAACCACTTGCCTTGCTGCAGGAGTTGGCCATCTTTCAAAACCCGATATAGTTGGATCTTCTATTGGCGAGTGTTCTTGATTTTCATGTCCATGATACAATTTGTGGTGGCCTATTCCATGCACACTATGTTTAACTCTGTTGGTGTGAGTTTTTCTGCAATGTCAGAGGTGTCCAGTAGAGGTGGGAAGTAGGGACGAAGGCAGTCCACATTTAATACTGGGTGCAGAAAAAGGAATGGTGGAATACTGAGATTGAAGGAATTGTTCCCTACAACATTGGTGGTGGTGTACAGCCCATATCGGAGTGGGCGAAGCTGGCGGTCGGGTCCAGTGAGGTGCTCCTTCTGCAAATGTAGCCATACTTTGTCGCCAACCTGGAAGTGTTGTGGCACCCGAAGTACTTAGCATTGGCTCTATCCAATATGTCATGAACCTCTTGGTAGATGTGATGAATGTGCTCGATGAATTTTTTCACTTTTTCAACTTCAGACTTTACATGAGCCAAAACAGCCTGAGTAGCCACAAATGGGATGGCTTCATCAATGGGACGTAGTGGATGGAATCCAAAGCGCACCTCAAAGGATCTATGGCTGGTTGAGTTGTGGAGATCCTGGTTATAACTATGTTGTAAATATGGGAGGCTCTCATCCCATGTGCGTGGATGCTTTGAATTGTACAGGAACAGAATGTGTACAATCATCCGGTTGACTACCTCTATCTGGCCATCAGTTTTGGGATGGAAAGTTGTGGACTTAGTGAGCTTGATGTCTAGCATTGACTAGAGGCTGGACCAAAATGTGCTGAGGAAAATGTTGTCTCGATCTTATATGATAGACTATGGAATCCCAAAGTACACCCACACTCGTTCAAAGAAGAGTTTAGCAGTGGCTTCTGCTGTGATATTCTTCTTCCAGGCCGCCATAATGGCCATCTTTGAGAATCTATCGATGACCACAAAAACACAGTCATTTCCATGCTTAGTAGAAGGAAGGCCCGACATATAATCCATGGAGATGGATTCCCAAGGTCAACTAGGGGTAGGTAGCAGATTATATAGGCCTTGCTTCTTGATGTTAGGTTTGGCAATGGTGCAAGCAGTGTAGGACATGATGTACTTCCTGACATCCTGTTGAAGGTTCGGCCAATAGAAATAATTCTATAGTACTACCACTATTTTCTCAACCTCAAAATGCCCAGCAACGTGATTGTATTGTGCTTCCCATATCATCTTTCCATGCTCGCTTGAAGGAACATAAAGGCATCCCAAGTGACATAAAAATGCATCTTGGAGGTGAAAATTTAGAACCTGTGTACTGCACAATAGTGCCTTGTATGTGTGGCCAAATTCTGGATCGCTCTTGTAGAGAAGTGGCCAATCATAAGTCTCATGCCCAAAAGAGTTGAGAACGGTGGTTAGGGCCACAATCGGTGGTCGGCTAAGGCAGTCTTCAACATTATTAGTGCTACCCTTCTTGTACTTGATGTTCAAATGAAATTGTTTAAGATATGAGAACCACTTATGATGGTGATCATCATCCAACTTCCCTTATGTTTGTATGAAATTCAAGGGTTGGTGGTCTATGTGGATGATTGTTTCCTTCCCCAAAATGTAATGCTTCCATTGTTGACAAGCCTGCACAATGGAATACATTTCTTTGTCATAAGTGGGATACTTGCGAATTTTGTCAGACAATGTCTCATTGTGATATTCCACTGGATGCCCCTATTGAGTAAGAACTACCCCAATAGCATAGTCAGAGGCATCTATCTCGAACTCAAATGGTTGTTGCAAGTCTGGTAATGTAAGCACTGGGGTAGAACATCGACAATGTTTCAATTCTACGAATGCCTTCTGCTGAGATTTCGACCAAAAGAAATTTTCTTTCGCTCCTCCCTTGGTGACTTGACTCAAGGGCCAAGTGATATGAGATAATACCAACACAAACCTGTAGTAGAAGTTGACAAGACCCAAAAAGCTGTGAAGCTCTATTAGAGTGGTTAGGGATGGCCAATCTCGAATGACTTTGATCTTGTTTGGATCCACATGCACCCCCCTTTCATTAATAATGTATCCGAGATATTGAACCTTTGTCATGCAAAAAGTGCACTTCTGTAAATTGGCACACAACTTGTGTTTCTGTAGTGTTTGGAGAACGTGTCAGATGTGGTGGAGGTGCTCTTCCCAAGTCTAGTTGAAGATCAGAATGTCATCCAAGTACACCACTACAAATGAGTTCGTGAATGGCCGCAAGATGTCATCCATCAACCTCATGAAGGTTGTGGGAGCATTCTTCAACCTGAAAGGCATGACCAACCATTCAAAAAGGCCCCCTTTGGCTTTGAAGGTAGTCTTCCACACATCAGAGGGTTTGATTGGTACCTGGTGATACCCATACTTCAAGTTGATCTTGCTGAAATATTTCGCCCCTTCGAGTTGGTCTAGAAGGTCATCAATCCATGGGATTAGGTACCTATTCTAGAGAGTGATCTTTTTCAGTGCTCGATATTCAATACATAGTCTCCAAGTCCCATCCTTCTTTTGTACCAACACGATCAGTCTCCCACAGGGTGATTAACTTGGCCGGATGTGACCTTTCTGCAGCAGCTCTGGAATTTGCCTCTTGATTTCATCATTCTCTAGAACAAAGCTTAGATATATCGGTCCATTGGGTAGCGGCACACTTGGGGTCATATCAATGGGGTGCTGGACCTAATAGTGTAGAGGCACCCCTGTGGGTGAAGTGAAGATGTCCCCATACTCCTCCACAACCTTATCCATTTGTTTCCATAGCATGGTTCATTGTATGTACTTGTCCTCGTAACTCCCCATGGGATAGTATTGTTCCTTGATGGCATCTTGGAAAGAATTCAAAGCGGGTAAAATTGATAACAAAAAGGTTTCTGTCTTGGCCTTTTTTTCAAAATAGGTTTCCCACCAGTCCTTGACATGGTGGGTAGCTTTGAGGAGTGCAAAAATAATCTTCTCCCGGTCAGAAAAGTCATGAACCAAGAAATATCCTTCTAATAAATTCAACCATCTATCTACAATATCTGCGTCTATATGACCCTCAAATATGGGAAAGTCAAATTTTACTTGTACCTTAAAGGGAGTCACGCCTCCAGAGTGGTTGTTGGATGCAGATGCGTTGTTGGTGGGTAGTCGTTGAAGGATATGGGAAAATTTATCCATCATCGCGTTCCATTGTTTCCCAAGGGCCCCCTCGAGCAATATTTTGATAGGATCTCCTACTGCCTCATCTTTCTTTTCGTCCCCCATGGGCGGTTGTTAGGGTTTGTGAGGCTGATCTTGCAAAGTTTCAACTAGATCGAGCCCTAACTCCTTATACCCTGACCTCATTGGGGACTTGCAAAGAAGGATCGAGAAAAATCATACCGCTCTGATACCACTGATCCGAATTTATGCAGGAACACAACATAATACACATATAACCATCAATGCAAAGATGCAACAGAAATAACACTTCATTTCATTAATATCAAAGAACTGAAATTTGCTTATAGACAAAATGGAAATAAACTAGCTAGGGCATTGGTAGCTTATCTCTGAGAAGAGATGTGGAAGCTACATGCCTATGAACTATGTTACAATGAGGCTCGAGGGCCTATGTATTATTTAGAAATAATGGAAAACCATAAACATCCAAAACCCTAACCCTAAGAGATGAAGCGCCAAAAATATGGGCCCCGTTTGGGTAAATTGTGTTTCAACTTCCCAGGGACATAAATTTGGCAAATTATCTTCGTTTGATGGGCACCATACCTCATTAGAAATATCTATTCGAGGAATACAAATTTTGATGGACTATTGTTGCTCCTGGTTATAGAAAAAAATATCGTTTAGGGCCTCAAAACAGCTCTGGAAACTCAGGACCTAAAAAACTACAAAACAATAGTAAGTTGTGTTGAAAATGAAAAACGGAAAGAGACAATGATGGGGCCCCAAGTGGAATAGGCGGGTGGCCATCAATATCCACTTGGATCAGTCATTGTAAAAGCATCATTGTGAAATTTTTACAAGTGTCTATCTGCCAAGAATGGAAGAGGCAGTGTCGAGAGGTCTAAGATCATCATTAGGTATTTGTGTCATAGTTGGGGTTATGGTCAAGTTTGTCTTCTTCTTCTACATCATTCTATATAATTGTAATGTGGACCATTTTCCCTAGTACAAGAGTCCATTCTTCTTTTATTCTTCTATAGGGTGGTAGGGTGGTGATAGGTTGGTGTGCATGAAGTCACCAACAGGTTCAAGCCTGTGAAAACTTCAGGGTGGTAGGGTGGTGCTATGGAGATTTGTAGCTCATTAGGTGTTGGGGCATCCGTTCAGTTGACTACTGAAGAATCTTGAGTGTTGGAGCGTCTATTCAGTGGGAGATGGAGAAGAATGATTTTATAGATTCTATGATGTTGGAGCTTTCTTTTCAATTGGAGTTGAATATTAAAGAATTATTAGAAAAGAATTTAGGTGGTTTTTTGTCTTGGAGGGGGTTTCCACCCTAAAAACTGTGTGCATTTGTGTTCCTTTTATTTACTAATATCATTGTAAAAACACTGATAATAATTGAAGATTAACTAATGCTTTGAAATATTAATAATAACACTAATTTAAAGGAATACTAATTCACCCCCCCTCTCAGTATTTCCAATAGATGGATCCTACATTTATTTACTGTGACAATCATAGTTGCATCAAAATCTCTGAGAATCCATTTTTTCATAATCAGTCCAAGCATATTGACATTTTTTACCACCATCTACGTGATTGTGTGTAGATTCGAATCATGTTGCTAGAGTGCATTCCTATAGAGTTATAGGATGCAAACATCTTGAATAAGGAACTATCAAGAGGAAAATTCGAGTTCCAGAGAGGTAGGATTGCGGTATCTGATAATCCAATCCTTGCTAAAAGATAGTGTTAAAAATGGCAACAAGAATGATTCTAATTTTATTTTCCCTTGAATTAAATTGCAGTTCCACATCACATGACAAATTGTATGAGTTAAATAAGTTAGTTTGATGTAGTTAGTTCAATTAATTTTAGTTTAGGGTATAGCTTGAGTCATGTAGAGTGGCTCCTACTTTATAGGATCCCTGGTTGAGTTTATTTTTATTTGTAATTAATTAATTCAGTTAAACTGAGTTAAATTCAACCAAAATAATTCCAACTATTGGTATAACTAGTAAGACGTCTAGCAGTGGAGTGAAAATTTAGTGTTAACTCAGTTAACTAATAAATAAGCCATAAATAACTCATGCATTTGTGATCTACGAGTTTCCCCGTTGATATTGTAGTTCAAGGGTAGTGTACTATCAGTTGTATAATCATCCAAATTGTACAAGTGGTGCATGAAGTGAGAGGAATGCCTATGATGGATTGTACAATTAGGGATGAGGAATTTACCTAAACAATAGGGGTTAATTCCAAAGGAAATCATGCCAGGAAATAGGGACTTGGGAAAGCATAAAAATGGTTAAGTATTGGTGAAGGCTTGTTTAGGAAATAATGTGATAGATAGAGATAGTGCAGAAGTTTCTCAAGCTTCAGAAAATCATTGTAGTCTTCTCATATACAGATAGGATTTGTTTTTAGCTATGCCTTTCCCTAGGAAATAATTGTGTAATGTGTTTATTGAATTATTTCTTTTGTATGCTTTGAGATTTCAGGATCTTTTAATTGTTTCTTTGGTTGGTAGACTAATTCAAGTTTATTGTTTTAGTAAATTACAATTAACATTTTGAATCTAGAAGGAATTTCTACACTCAGATAGTGTTACATCTAATTAATGAATTGAGATTCTCTAACATAAGTCTTTATAATTTTCTACTTTATTCCTGGTTATGGTTCAATGCTTTCAAATATAGAAGAAGAGAGACATAATTAAAATGATAAAACTGAAATACACATACATGAAAAATCAAATTGCATTTTGGAAAATGTGAGTGGAATACATTTATGTTTTTCCTGGGAGTAATAAATTCAATTATAAAAAAACCTCTCAAAAAATTATCTATAAATCATGAAGATACAAGTTCCATGGGTTTTTTTCTTGGATGAATATCACTAATTATATGAAGACGCACACTTTCAAAGAGATAACTTATTCAAACTTCGTGTGGCACTACTCATGGTGTGCTAATATGTGAAATTGAATATTGAACAAATATTAAATTAATATCAATCTAAATTTGGATTTTATGTACATATGTGTTAATATCATGAGAATTCCATTGAAATATACTTTGTAGAAGCTTTACATTAATATCATTACATGTCTAATGTATTGTATACTGGATATTTTCATTGTATCTTCTTGAACTACAATGTGATGCTGAGGGAAATCATTGTCAACCCCATTTTAGTAGAAATTGCGATGTGAGGTTGAGGGGTGTAAATTTAGTGTGATGGTTTAGGATGCATATATGTATAGGTAAGGACATTATTTAAAGAAACAAAGGTGAGAAAATGTAACCCACATTTGACAGGAGCCCACAGAGAATAGAGAAATCGGTGATAAGGTGTTTTGTTAAGGAATTTCATGGTGAAAAGTTCACGGGTTTGATACCTCACATGAACAAATAAATCCATGAGGATGGTTCGGTGTGGCCAAGGTTAGGTGTGATTGTCGCATGATTTCCTTGGGTCGAAGTTTTTGAGGCCACAATTTAGTCATCCCGATTTTCGAAGAAAATAGAAAAAGAAAAAGAAAACCTCACATTTCATAAAACACATGATATAATGGAGGGAATCGATTTATTTCTAAACCTAATACTTAGAGTGGTCTCACAAGGTAAAATTTTGATGTTAATTATTCTCTCTTAGAGATGGATTCAATAGATAAAAAATATTCTCAATGTGTCCGCCCCATCCACAAGAAACAAGTTTGAGCAAATGAGCTTTTTAAAAATAATGTTATCATTATGGGGAAACACACATTGGTAAATAGATAAAGTGGAAAAATAAAATAAAAACACACATTAATAAATCTAATCTGAAGACAAAGTACCTAGGAAAAAAATATTTTAAATCTAACGGTGATGGAAATTAGTTGAATGATTAAAAATTATCATAGTGGTCATTCATGGTATTGTTTTGTATCATTGTTATAACTATAAAATATACCTAAATAATTTCCTATGGCTTTCAATGATGGAATATTTCACATATGAGAAGGGAGATTAGAAAGCCTTACCCAAACTGGATTTGTAGAAAATGCAGCTAAAAATGGGTGAAAAGAGGGGAACCATGGTTGGGTAGACAACCCTGCACTTTACCAAAACTACAAACCAGAACCAAATATCAACTCCTAATATTCAATTTTATCATATACTAATACAAAAAAACTCTATCAATATCGCACATTCTCCATTACCAATGAAAATTCAGCGCTAATTATTTAAGAAAATGTTGACTAATTAGGATGATCCATGTGCCCCACTATTCTTACATATTTTACTTAATCTTGTCATTATATTTCTTTCCCATGCCACCTGACCATGGGATAATGTATTCCTAAATGGATCATTTTTCTCCAAAATTACCCATAAAGCCTTTAATTTAACATTAGTATTGAACTTGAGTGTCAATATGTATTTCTTTGTATTTTTCAATGGATTCCAATTCCACCATTTCGATTAAGAGAGAAATTTTTACGCTGAATATCTTTGTTGCTTAGAATTAATAAGAGCCATGAAAAATTCATAGAGTAAATGTGGTACAAAAATGGAGAAACATCCTTCATGTAAAGTGATTATTTGAATTATTTCTACCAATGGAGGATTGCATTGTACTTTTCATCATGTCATTTTTGAAATTCACATGCATCCATATTGCACCAAAATAGATAATCAACTATCTATCAAGAGATCCAATACAAGAATATATAATAGGGAAATATAGAGTATTGATCCAATATAAGAAACACCCACTTAGGTATGTATAGTGAATCCTACTTCTCTATTGGTTTGTAAAAAAATTAATGATTAAGTGAATGTGAATGAACTTATGATTTTGTGCTTTTAACTCCATGTGCAATGAGGATTGCTACATTTCTAGAAATATGAGGGTAGTTGATGTTCATTTGCATTTTTTTGAGTGAAAATGAAATTCGTTCGTTGGAAATAAAGTGTGTGTTTTAATAAAGGTTTCATGGTGGCATTTATAAGTACCAACAGTCACAAAAAAATCATAACGTAACACTTGGGCCAAGATGAAAACTGGGAAAAATAAATACGTAGTTGTAAATAATCACAAAACCAATGCATGAAGTGATATTATAGCTACCAAGACTGGATGGATGACTGATTAGGAAATTGAAGTCATTCAATACAAATTGGCCATCTTGATTATGACAACTTACATCAAGACATACATTCTACATAGGGGAAATGGCTTACAATGTAATAAAGCAAGATAGAAGGACACACATGGAAGGGTCGGTTGTAATTAATTGATGAAATTAATATTATTTCAACCTTACTTGTAGGTAAGAATGGTTTGGAGAATACCTATGTTTGATTATGGTGTAAGTGTGTTCACACATGTGAAAATGTAATATGAAGGATAAATACATGAATATTATAAGAGCATAATGTTGTTATTGCTATAATTTATGTACAATCGCTATGGTTTTAGAAATTGATTAGTTTGGAATGGGATATTTTTATAATACGTGCTATTCTAATGCATCCCAAGTCCATATGTGTTTTATATCTACATAAAAAACAAGATAACTACTGTCTTGTAAGGAATTAACCATCATAATTATACAAACTATTTTGAATCCATTGGAATTTTTATAACTATGTGGTAGTTTTTATGTTATTATTGATGAGCCTTGGTATTGCAATAAGAATGCTACAACTCCCAAGGCTACCAACTTTAATTATCAACTCGGGGTTCGTACAAAATTAAGAGGTATCGGCACTATATGTGAAGCATACAATGCATCCTTATTTTGTTGATCTGATGTAATGGAGTGAATGTCATGAAATAAAATCCTAAAATAATTTCATAAACGGTAGTGTTGCTTTGAAAAGAAATCAATCCTAGGCAAGGACAATAATTTGTAATTGAAATCATAAGAGAATGACTTCAAATAAATAGGCCTAATATACTTTGTAAACATGGATGTCCTAAGTGGTGTTTATTCTTCCTCAATCATGGATTTATATCCTAGGGGTCATGATTCAAGCCTAAAATACAAAAACCAACCTTTGGGAGAAAATCTGGTCGAGTTTGCACATGGTACAAGAGTGCTACAAGAAGTTCTGTTTTGGAGAAAACTCACTGAATGACTAAGTAAATCAAATGAAAATGGGATGGGAATTTTTCATTTATTTAATATGATGTCTTAGGCCTCCATTCCAATTTGAATCACTCCAAAATACCCTTGTTTAAATGTGCTGAAAAATAACAGAAAATTACTACCCTAAAATCTGGAAACTCAAGAATTAGTGAGCTAGTTAATCTATCAAATTCACAACCTAATCAAGTGAAAATGAAATGGGGTAAATTTTTATATTAAATTTAATTTTATTATGACCTAATCCAATTTTAATCAATTCAAATGAAGTTCAAACCCATTCTAAAAAAATAACAGAAATCTACTACTATTTCACTACAAGGCATTTCTAGAAATATTATATTCGTGAACTAATAACCAAATCCATGTAGCTTAATGATGAATATGAAATTAAAAATTAATTTAAGGATGAATAATTCTTATGAATATATAAAAAAAATACAAAATATCTCACTTCAATCATTTGACTCAATCCTACAACAAGAAAAGAAACAATAATATATACTAAAATACACAAAACAAAAATAAGAGATACATGTGAATAAGAAGTGAAAATAACATAAATAAACTGTATAAGAGGGCTCTAAAACTCCTAGGATGGCCAAGACCAAGGATGACTCAGAGTCCTATGGAATAAATCAAGCCTTAGAAGCTAAAAATGGCGCCAAACTTCATTATTGGATCAATCCAAGTGCATCCCTGTAAGAAAAGAAAGCAGAGTTGTTAAACAAAATAAAAATTCCACAATAAGACTAATAAATACATGCCCCTAGAGGCCAATTTGAATTGGTACTTATAAAAAATGATGAGGAAAGACTCCCCTTGAAAGGAGGAAGCCTTCACCTCCAAAATCCCTGAAAAAGTGGATCTAGTTCCCAACACTAGGATTTGCATTAAATGACAAGGAACACATTCCTAGATTTTTCCAATCATCGAAGTTTCAGAATCCCTCAATAATTTCATGATATTTTGTTCATTTATTCTCTAATATTGATCCTCCTATAGTAGGGATCAAGTCCCTAGATTATCTCCTTCTCCATATCTTCATAATTAGCCCAATATTCTCACAATATCCTTCAAAAATAAATAATATTAGGAAAAAATATGCAATTATATTTAAACCTTCGTAAGAACACATTAAAGCTTAAAAAACATTATTAATTGTAGAATGAGAGATTTAATATAGCCTTTATGTGCCTGAGAAAGGTTAGATAGGGCTTAATTTATGTCTAATTTGGAGGCCCATCATAACCCCTACTTAAAATGTTACTCATCCTATGAGCACTTTAGTGACCTAACTATGCCTCCTTCATGGCCCTAGTGGCCTCTCTCTTGTACATTCCTTAGTATTTTCTCTTAAGAAGCTTGGTTGTAGGTTCTACAAAATCAAGCACAAAAAATTTCGTTGTCATTTTCATGATTGTTAAGCATAAAAACAAAACTTTCCTTTTTGAAAGTGAGTTATGTTGGCTTGTAGGTCCATTGCATTCACAATCCATTTTCACTTTCTTTTTTTTCAAAATTTGTTTGCATATAGAAAAATCAAAGTGTTTCTAGATACCATTAGCCTGCCCATTTTCCCTTATGAAAGATGGGTTATTGAAGATTTTTCATTTTGGAAAGGCCTTCCACATCCTTTTCCAAGCTCCTGCTACTCATTTCCATCATTTGGACACCTATGAAACCCTCAAAATGACCTCAGATGTTATCCTATATCGACTCAGAGCATCATGTAGAAAATATGTTTTTCCTATAGAAAATTCTTATAGCAGCTCTGTTTCCTGTAGCAGCTCTATTTCGCCTGTAGAAACCAATATTTGCATGCCAAGAGGTGATGGGTCCACGTTCTATTTTTTATTTTTTTATTTTTTCCTCTTTTTTCCAATTTTTTTTCATTACATGCAAAATAAACTCAATGCGTTTCTTTTTTAACTGAATTGGCCCTTAGTTACCCCTTGGCACTCCTTGTCTTCCATTGCAACTAACTTCTTGCCACCCACTTTAGCAATTCCTCTTCACTTCTGTCTTGCTCCTCTCCCACATGTGTGCATGTCTTGGTAGAAAAGTGAAGTTAACTGCTAGATAAGGCCGAGGTTGATATGCTACTGATTTTGGCTATAAAAATCCTTTCCTTCTCACACTTTTAATATTTTACTAAGCTAGAATAGATTAGAAGGGTGAGGTTAGAGAGTTTCATACCGAAGTCTTACCCTTGAAGTGTTTTTGTAGGTGATATTGAGGTTGTTGATGTGATTGTTAAAGCTTCCTTTGATGGTTCTGAAGCTGCTACTAATGATTTTAAAGCTACATGTGATAATCTTCTTGAGATCCTATTGTCAATAGCCTTGAATTTGGAGGTATTCTAGTTTTTTTTTTTTGTTATTGCTTCACATCCCTGGATAAAATGTTATTTCTGAGATTCCCATGATGTGAATGATGCAGTTGATGATTTTTCTTCTGTACAAGTCTTCATAGCATGATGATTCATTGACTGATAAAGTTTTTGTGTGCTTAGTCTTCTTCCTAGCATTCAATATTCTATTGGGTGGAGGGGATGGGCTGCTTCCTAACGAGGGTGTTCTCTTCTCAAATTTATAAATGGATTCATGATGCTCAAGATGGCTAGATATTTTTCTATGTGGGTGAAAAAGGAATTGATGTTGAGTTTTGATGTGTCTGTACAAGTTTGTAGAAGAGGAATATTCTTCTTGTAGTATTCATTGAATTCCTATTTGAGACATAATTACTATCTGTGGGATTAATTGAAATTCATAGGAGGTATAAGGACAAGGTTACAATCATCAAGAGGTGGTGCAGGTGGTGGAAAACTTGATGACATAGCTTTTCATCATTTTTTTCATGTAAGGTAGAGTGGAATTTGAGGATGAATTTAGCTAGATGGAGTCGATAGGTGATGGAAGTGGCGTTGAGGGGCCTCTCTCAACCTTCTCTAAATAATAAATTATCTTTTGACCCTTTCCTTCAATCAAATCCACTTTAGGTAGCATCTATAGGACTTCCTGTAGGATTTCAAGAAATCCCCCTTGTAACATAACTGTTTTAGAAATAGATCTAAAATGCTAGATTGTGTTGACCTAAAATGTTTTTATCATATTAGTATAATCCTTATTCACCTCCTTATAAACAATCATAGCCATTGGATGCATTAATCGCGAAAAAAAAGTAAAAATGGTTGTAGGTGATGGAGGTTGATTTCACACAAAGTGTGCACTAGAATTCACTAAAATTTCTTGAGCATATTACCATGATATACATGCATATCCCCATGAAATAAATTGGAAAATGGATTCATGGATTTGTAGATTTAATAAAAATAATTTTCTGCTAAACACTAGGACTTCCTGTAGCAAAAATTGGATTTCTTGTAGTATTTTAGGACAATGAGGAAAATGAATGAGAAAAGATAGGAAATTATGGGTGGATGTTGGAAATGGATGAGGGTGATGGATTGGCACGACCTTGGTCATTTTGGAACATTTGAGAAAAGGAGGAGAAATTCCAAGTTTGACTTCCTTTGGCTAGATTTTTTACCATTTTTTTTTCTTTTTTGGTGCCAACTTTTTTTTGTTGCTTGGAAATGTTGGAGAGAACATGCATTCATTAGAGAGAGATACATGGAGAATTTTTTTAGTTTTTTCATTTTTTTTTATTTTTTCTTAGGCCTACTAGCTACCTCAGTGAGGTTTTCAACTAGTAGTTCTACCTAGGCACCTCAAAGGAGGTTCTTACCTAGGAAATATTTTTCCTTATTTTCTCCTTTTTTCAACTCATTGACTGCCTCATGGAGGTTTTAAATCAGTGAGACAATCTCAAATGCCTCAAAAGAGGTTTTCACCTGATATTTTGTTCTTTTTTATTTTTTCTCTTTTTCCATTTTTATAATTTTTTTCTATCCTACTCTACTTGAAAAAAAAAAAAAAAAAAAAAAATTTTCAAGTATATGAATAATTCCAATGGAGCCATGTGCATATCAAGATGATAGATAAAATCATGTGTACACTTGAAATACATGCTTTGACATGTACTTGAATATGAGAGATGAATTGATTTGAGTGAGATTGTATCAAGTACTATTGAAGAAGAGTGTGTTGCTGCAACTTAATGATCGTCTGTAACCATATTTCAATATAGCCATTATGCCCTTGGTTTTCTTGCTCATCAAGATCATTCTTTGTGTCTTCTTCTACCATGAAATTAAAATATTCCTCCTTTTGTTGATTATTCTCTTGAAAAAATGGAGGATATGATGGTAAACATGAGGGAAATTTCTTAAAATCTGATTATGATTACTACTCTTCATTAAATACAACCCATGGTTCGTTGGTATGTTCATTTGAATCTTCTTCTTCTGAATGTTGCCCTTCAAAGGCATCAAGAGGATTACTTTTTTGCAATACTCCTCCTGAGATAAGATGGATACCATTTAGATCAAGTGCATATGTTTGGAAGTGTTGTACCTCAACATTGTAAGTGGGTTGAGTTACTTCTTTTTATTGGTTTGGAAATGGTGGTACAAGTAGTTAAGTGGGAGTGGATCTATGACATGGATGTGGTTGAGGTTGTGGTTGTGGTGGAGGTGGATGGTAGGGATATCATGGAGTTAGGTATGGATGATATTGAGGAAAATATTGAGGATATTGTGGATTTCTCCCATAAGGTTATTTCCAACCTTGTATCCAAGTTTGTTTTGGGGTTGATATGGCCAAGTTTTCCAAGGAAAGAGTGTGTTCCAATTACTTTGAGATGGATGTGAATAAGCTTGGACTTGTGAAGTAGGTCCTTTTATCATATCAAGTTGACTAGGCTACCATGGTCCTCTTGGAGCTACATAATATATCTTCTTTTGGTGATTGACTTGCTCCATTGTCCTCTTAGTACAATTCCTTTAGCCTTGGTAATGATGGAAAACATTTAGTAGCATATGATTATGCATGGATAACACAAATATAAACATCTTATTTTCACTCATTTTTCATTTTAAACATTTCTACTTGTTCACTTAGATTTCTAGGAATTTATGTTTTAAATTTATCAAGCCAATTTCCAAGTTCATCTTGACTTACCAATGTTAATGATGATGCACTTACTCTTTCCCTTCCTCTTGGTATGCACTTGCATGTGTCAAAAATTTCTTCAAATGATGATCGGTATACATATCCTTTACTCATGAGATAAAGGAGATCAATCCACTGATCCATAATTGTTCTAAGTAAGAGGGTTTTTAGTGTGTCAAAACCTAAAGGATATAATTTTTCCCTCTTGATATTATACATGAACCATTCTATTAGATGTTCAAGGTTCTCATATTGTTTTTGATTCGTTCTAAAGTTTTCTTCTTTAAGATCATGATATTTATATTTTTCTAGAAATATATTTTGCATATCATTCCATGTTCTTATTGAATTAGTACCTAAACTCATGAACCATTTAAGAGCTCTATTCTTCAATGTTTTAGGAAACAATCTCAATTTTTGAGTGTGGGATAATGAACCAGATGGATATTGGTGGGCACTTGCCTATTACAATTGGACCCATTAGGGGAATTTTGGGGTCTAAAATGGGTCTCCTAAGGAAATTGTAAAATAATATTGGAAACAATAAAATAATATTAGATTACATCATCAAATTTCAGAGGGAAAAAAGAAAAAACTAATTTTTTTAACTCGTATTTTCAACTTATCTCCCTATGGGTTTACTCAATTTTTTAGCGGGAAAACTTGTTGGATGCAAAATTTGATTCCTCATTTAAGGAGTACCCATGTTGCATACTTTTGATGAACCATACTACACGAAAAAATGAGAAACACATGAAAAAATGTGATTTCACGTTTTTTCTTGTGTTTCTCATTTTCCGTGTAGCAGAGCCCATCGAATGTATGAAACATGGGCACTCGGACAAGGAATTAAATTTTTCATCCAAAGAGTACTTCCGCTCGAAATTTTATTAAAACCTTCGGGAGATAAGTTGAAATTACAAGTTGAAAAAGTAGTTTTGTTATTTTACTATTTTTTAATCTTTTTACTTTTTTACCCCAAAAATGGTGAATCATCCCCCATGGTTGAAATCATCATATTGAATCCTATTGGCTATTATAAAATTTATTTTGGTTGTACGTTTTTCTTAGGAGGCCCATTTTATACCTCAAAATTTCTCTTTCAACTTTTTGGTTTTTAATTGTAGCACACTTTACTATTTTTGGTAGTTTTTCAGGTCCTTAACTTCTGAAGACTTTTTTAGGCCCTAAACAACAGTTTTTGGGAAAATAGGGACCAACATGGGCACTGGGCCAAAGATAGTTAGTTAAAAGTTGTAGTCCTTGGATATATATTTCTAACGAGGTGTCATGTGTGTCAAACAAAGATTGTATGCCAAAGTTACACCCCTGGGAAGTTGATATATCAATTTACCCAAACGAGTCCCATAGTTTTGGCACTTCATCTCCTAGGGTTAGGTTTCTATATGTTTAGGGTTTTCCACTATTTCTAAATCATAAATAGGCCTTGGAGCCTCATTGTAACACAATTCATAAGCGTGTAGCTGCCGCATCTCTTCTTGGATATAAGCTACCAATGCCTTAACTATTTTATTTCCATTATGTTTGTAAGTATATTTATGTTATTTTATATTAATGAAATGAAGTGTTATTTCCGATGCATCTATGTGTATATGTTAATTTTTGTATTTTATTGTGTTCCTGCATAAATCTGGATTAGATAAGTAGTCATAAGATCCACAAAGTATTTCAAACTCAAAGAGAAAGATTTTTGTATCCTCTAGCCTCATACCATGGAAGCTAGGAAGGAAAGATGATGTAGAAATTTAATACAAAATATGCATTTCTTGGATTCTCCTGATCTAACAATAATATGCTATTGTTAAATACATAATCACTTCTACAAAACCTTTGCGGTATTTGAAACACAATCTCCAATCACAATATCATGAAGAAATACCAATCACACATAACACTGATAATTTACCTGGGGAAAGAATATAGCTAAAAACCCCATTATCTTCTATTATGTATTATATCATGGATCATGAAACAATTACACACAAATCTCCAATCCAAGAGCTCTGAGTATATGAGCTAGCTATCTCACAATGTCATACAAAAATTGGCAAGTTCCTTAGCCAATTTACTATCTCCAGATAGCCTGCCTCCACTGCACAATCCCAGCTAATAGAAATCCCTAAATTAATGGAATCCTGCTTTCCTTGCCTGTGCAATCCTCATGGGCACATCCAATGTGTGTGTGGTTGCATGTGTGCAACCGATAATGTCACAACTGATAATCAAATGTCCCTTTCACCTACATCTCAACTAGGTCTCCACTGGATCTGACATGCATGCAGTTAATAGTAGTAAAATTTCAGTTTCTTGTGAGGCCACTAATTATGAATTAATTAATAATTAATTCACTTTATCTCTCACTAGTGTATCTTCAGTTAAAACTAGCACAACTGAGTTTAACTCACTTAACTGAGATAAACTACTTTACAACTTTCATAATTGCACTTCCAACTCTGTTCCACTCAGTTACAACTAATTCCACTTGCATGTCCCACTAGCCAACCACTCAACTCGAAATTACTATAGCTAATTGATTTTGCACTTCAGTTAACTATTTCCAAGTGCTGATGGATAATAGAATAGTGTTTATTTTCCAACTAATATTAAGGGGTAATAATAGCCGACATGCATCTATAAATAGAACTTGCAGATACATTTATAAATAGACCTCATCTATTAATAGAATTTTCTCATCCATCTATAAATAGACATCCACCTAAAAATAGCCTAAGGTTCCATCCTAGTGTAGGTGCATAATTTTCACTAGGATCTTCTTGTTGAATATCAACATATGGAGGGATGTTGTTCATATGGACACTGATATCAATATCTTGAAAGGGAAATTCAAGAGGATCTTCTTCATTGTCATCATCTCCATCCATTTCTTCTACCTTTTCTACCAAATCTTCTTCTTCTTCCTGCAAAAGTGGATGTTGATGTGGTTCTTATTGCACTAAGTGATAAAATGGGGGGTTCGGTGTTGGAGAAGTATTTTTAAATAATTTTGTTGAATAAGAATGCTAATGCAATGCAATTTTATGTTTTGAAATGAAATATGCCTAATGCAATTTTTTTTTCTTTTGTAGAAAGAAAAGAAATGAATAAACTAGGGAATACTACAAAAAATACTTTGACACCTCCCCGAAAATGATGCCAAAAAGTGATTAGCCTCAGTGTTGCAACAAGAATGTTGCAACTCCCAAGGCTACCAAATTTAATTATCAACCCGGGGTTCGTACAGACTTAAGAGTTATTGACACTCTATGTGTAGCATACAATGTCCCTCTTTTGTTGATATGATGTAATGGAGTCACAATGTCATGAAATCAAAGTCTAAACTCATTTTAGAATTGGAAGTTTTGCTTTGAAAAGAAATTGATATTAAGCAAGAACAACAATTTGTAAATGAAATCCTAATAGCATGAATTCAAATAAATAGGCCTAATATAATTTGTAAAAACTCATGTCCTAAGTGGTGTTTATTATTACTCAATCATGGATTTATATCCTATGGGTCATGATTCAAGCCTAAGAGACAAAAACCAAGCATTGGGAGCAAATCTGGTCGAGTTTGCACATGATACAAGAGTGGTATAGGCAGTTATGTTTTTGCTACATGAAGTTTTGTTTTGGAGAAAACTAACTAAATGAATAAGTGAATCAAATTAAAGTGGGATGGGACAATTTTTTTATCCATTATTATTTCTTAGGACTCCATTCCAAGTGGAATCACTCCAAAATAACCTTGTTCACATGTGCTAAAAAAAAACATAAAAGTACTACTCTAAAATCTGGAAATTTAAGAACTAGTGAGCTAGTTAGTCTATCAAATGCATAACCTAATCAACTGAAAATGAAATGGGATAAATTTTGTTATTAAATTTAATATTATTATGACCTAATATAAGTGTAATCAATTCAAATGAATTTCATTAACCCATTCTAAAAAAGTAGCAGAAATTTACTACTATTTCGCTACAAGGCATTTCCAGAAATCTTATATTTGTGAACTAGTAACCAAATCCAAGTAGCTTAATGATGAATATTACCTTCAAAAGTTATTTTAAGGATGAATAATGTTGTGAATCTGTAAAAAACCTACAAAAGAACTCACTTCAATCATTTAACTCAATCCTACATCAAGAAAAGAAAAATATTAAATACAAACATATGCAAGACAAAAACAAGAGATGCATGTGAATAAGAAGTAAAAAGAACATAAATAAATTGTGTAAGAGGGATATGAGGCTCCTAGGATGGCCAAGCCCAAGGCGGAATCAGAGTCCTATGGAATAAACCAAGCCTTAGAAGCTAAAAGGGCACCAAACTTCATTATTGAATCAATAAAAGTACATCCCTGCAAGAAAAGAAAGTGGAGCTGCTAAACGACAAGTTTTTTCCAAAATAAGACTAATAAATACATGCCCCTAGAGGCCAATTCGGATTGTTATTTATAAAAATTGATTAGAGTCATTCCCATTGAAATGAGGAAGCTTTCCCCTCCGAAATCCTTGAAATAGTGGATCTGGTTCCCAACACTAGGAGTTTGTATTAAATGACAAGGAACACATTCCTAGATTTGCTCAATCATTGGAGTTCCAAAATCCCTCAATAATTTCATGATATTTTGTTCATTTATTATCCAATATTGATCCTCCTTTAGTTGGGAGCAAGTCCCTAAATTATCTCCTTCTCCAAATATTCATAATCTACCCAATATTCTTACAATATCATTTAAAAATAAATAATATTAGGCACAAATATGCCATTATCTCTAAACCTTCCTAAGAACATATTAAAGCTTAAAAAAATTATTAAGTATCAAAGGAGAGATTTAATATAGCCTTTATGTGCCTAATAAAGGTTATATGGACCTTAATTTATGTTTAATTTGGAGGCACATCACTTATTATAGCTGTATAAATATGTAAATTTAAATAATTAAATAAATAAAAATAAAATAAAAAGTTTGTTAAATTAATTAAAATATATCACTGATGTCTATGAGTAAAAATATTCATCCTTATCTCATTGTTCCTTACATTTCCATGTTCACATTGTTTCAAATAGAATCATATTCAACTCTAACTTTTAAGAATGTATTCATAATGTTCTCAATGTGTTATCCCAAAAATATATTCTTTCAAGACATCATCTATGTTTTTATTTTATAGATATACAACCCTTACCCAATGTGAGCTTCTAGGAAAACAAAAAACTCAATATTTACCTTCAAACTGACATTATTCACAAAATAATTACAAACAATACTTTTAATATAAAAATTACATCAATAATATATTATTCACAAAATAATTACAAACAATAATGTTAATATAAAAATTACATCGATAATATATTACAAAGAAAAGGATATAAAAATCTGTCGATGCAAATATTTGTTAGCTTGACATTGAATCTTACAAGTATCTATTGTACATAGAGAAATTTAGGAAGTTGCCAATATAAATAATTGTTGTCCATGTGAAAATACATAGGGAGGAAGAACACTTTTGATTCTCTAGTCATGCCTCAAGATAAAGGTATTCTCTACTTCTAAACTTTACGTCTATAATAAAAAGAATATTAACAATGTCTTTTGGCTACCAATAATAATATTTGGTTTTCAATATTTCATATATAGAGAGGAATAACTATTTTCAATTTTTTTTTTATGTATAATATTAAGATATGCATATTCATAGACATAACGTTAATATATATATATATACATATATATATTTGAAATAGATTTAAATTTTGTAGTTATTATTGTTTTAGCTTTCAATAATTTATTATTATATTTTATATTTTATAATTACCTTTTATTAGATATTTGATATGTTTATCGTATATCTACCCACATGAAAAAATTATTTTCATTTAGAAACAATAAAAACAAAGTTGAAATCACATGGCATCACAGTTTTAAAAAATATCACAAATTATAAAACAGTTACACTAAGTAAAAACATGGTTTAACGAATGGTAATCAAAATATTGGTTTAATATTTTAATAGGATTCTTGTGTGAAAATATAACTTTAATTTCTTTCCCATGCTGCTTGACCTAAGGATCTTGTATTCTTAAACTAATCATTTTTCTTCAAAATGACCCACAATGCATTTAATGTGAAACAATGATTGAACTTGAGTGCCATTATGTATTTATTTTTATTTTTCAATAGTTTAAAAGACCATCATTTTGGTTAAGAGAGAAATTTTTACCTTGGATATATTTTTTCCTTAGACTTCATTTGAGCCATCGAAATTCCATATAGCGAATGCGATACAAAATTGGAGAAACATCCTTTATCGCAAGTGACTATCCAACTTAATTCTAGTGGCAGGGGATTGCATACTTGTCATCATGACATTTCTACAATATGCATGCATCCATAATGTGTGACAACACAAAATCCATAGTCTTTCAAGAGATCCACTGTAGGAATATATAATAGGTCAAAATGGGTTTTTGATCCAATATAAGAAACAACCACTTAGGTATGCATAGTGAATCTTACTTCTTTGTTGGTTTTTAAAAATTATCAGTATTAAGTGGTTGTGAAGCGACTTGTGATTTTGTGCTTTTAACTCTATGTGCAATGCATATTGTTATGTTGCTATCAATATAAGGGTATTTGATGTTCCCTTGAATTTTTGTTGAGTGAAAATGAACATGGTTGATTGGAAACAAAGAGTTTTTTTTAAGAAATTTGGTTTAAGGGTGGAATTTATAAGTATCAATGGCTACAAAACAATAATAAACTAACACATGAGCCAATATGAAAACTAGTAAAAATGGATAAGTAGTTGTAACCATCACAAATGAGAAGCAAGATTATAAATACCAAGAATGGATGGATGTTCAAGAACGCGGTGGAATTAATCCAATACAAATTAGCTATCTTGCTTGACATGACAACCTAGATCAAGACACACACTCTACATAGGGGGGAATGGTTTACGATGTAATCAAGAAAGCTAGCAAGATGCACATGAAAAGTTTGGTTGTAATCACTTGATGAAATGAATATTATTTCAACGTTACTTGTAGGCATGAATGGTTAGGAGAATATCTATGCTCAATTATAGTGTGAATGTGTTCAAACATGTACAAATGTAAGATGAAGAAGAAATACATGAATATTATAAGAGTATAACATCATTATTGCTACAATTTATGTACAATCACTTCGGTTTTAGAAATTCATTAGCTTGGAATGTGATATTTTTCTAATACCTCCCATTCTACTCTATACCAAGCTCATATGTGTTTTATATTTATATGAAGAACAAGATCACTACTATTGTATTGTAAGGCCTCAACATCATAAGCATACACATTTTTCTAAATTAATTGGAAAAAGTATAGTCATGTGGATGTTTTATGCTATTATTATAGTTATATAAATATTGAAGTTGAAATAAATAAATTAGTTAAAAATAATAATTTTTTAAATTAATTAAAATATATATTTGATGTCTATGAGTTGAAATATTTATCTATATCAAATTGTAAGTTAGATTTCCATATTTTTTCTATTCCTGCAAGACATTCTTCGGAAGCCTACATTGTTTCAAAAAGAATCATTTTAGAGCCTCACTTTAGGAACGTATTCATAATGTTCTTAGTGTGATCTCCCCAAAATATCTTCTTTCAAGATATCCTCTATGTTCTTCTTTGAGAGATATGCAATCCTTACCCAATATGAGATTCTAGGGAAAAAAAAAACAATCTTTACCTTCAAACTAACATTATTCACAAATAAATTAAAAATTTTAGTTTATTATAAAATTTACATAAATAATACATTACAAAGAAAAAGGTCTAAAAATCTTTCAATGGAAATATTTGCTAGCTTGATATTGACTCTGACAAGTATATATTTTATGTAAATAAATTTGCAAGGATACCAAGGGTATGTTTAAACAATTGTTGCCCATTTGAAAATACATAGGGAGGAAGAACACTTTTAATTCTATAGTCATGCCTCACGAGAAAGTGTTCCTCTACTACTAAACTTGATTTCTCTAACAAAATAAATATTAATAATGTCTTTTTTATACCAATAATAATGTTTGCTTCTCATTATTTCATAGATAAAGAAGACTAACCATTTTAATATATATATATATATATATATATATATATATATATATATATATCATGTATATTTTAAATAGATTTAAATTTTTACAATTATCATTAATTTATTTTTTATTAATTTACTACTATATTTTAGATTTTATACTTACATTTTTAAAATGAAAAAATATTAAATATTTATGCCATAAGGAATTCCTTTGGGAAGAAATCCCCTCCAAGTCACTATGTGCCTTTATGAACCATCAATGTTGTGTTTTAGACAATGAAAACATTTTTCGTCATTGTATTTTTGGAAGGTAGTTACATTCATTAGTGGGTAGTATTCCTTAACTAACTTACTGGTCTTTAACTTTTAATTTTTGCTTGTTGCATTCCGATGGAATTTTATTCATTTATCTTCCTATCGCTCCTAGGGTGCCCTATGTGCCTAACCCACATAATCCCAATGTTTCTTTAGACCTCCAATTAAACCTACACATAGCCCCACTACTCTTATAGGCCTTCACTTAAACCCACACAACCCCATTACTACTCTAGACATTCTGTAATTGAGAAAAGAAATTCTTTCTGTAAGAAAATTGAGGTTCATGACATAGAAAACCCAACTAAATGGTGCATGATATATAAAAGGAAATGTAAAAGGTTTGATAAGGTCTTCCATTTATAGACCTCAACATGCATTTTTGAAGAAAACATAAAAAGTATACTGTTGGAGAATGAATGTGTTTTATGTGGCGAGGGTATTTTTTGTCACTTTTAGTTGTATCTATTGGACTTCCTTTCAAATCAGTAATAATAAGCATTTTTGTTATGTTCAAGCTTGTGTTTTGGGTACTCTTAAGATCATGGAAAAACTAGCTACTAAATCAAGAATGGTTGACTTTTTTCCAACCCAACTACAACAGGAAAGGGTAAATTGGTATCTTACAAGATTACAAAGGGCATATTCTATTATATTTCATTGGTTTTTTTTTCTCAGAGTGATGCATGCAAAATAGAAGGCCCTAGAAGGGCAACGCCAAATGAGAAGAGACTTTTAGCTAGCATCAAGGATATGAGGGCCTTAAGAGACATTGTCAATCTTGTGGGAGCTCTGAATACTCATGAAATATAAAAAAATATGGGTTCATAAAGAATGTTTTTGATGTTATTAACTCCTTGTAGCTAATTAGAGGTATTTTTTGTGAGGGTCGAGGTAGCATGAGGAAACAAATAGAGGCATACTTCGAAGGACGACTAAATTTTTTTAGTGATTACACAAGATGATACCGCAATTTCCATCAGTAGTAATAAATATTAAATGGAAAAATCTAGGGTATTATCACCTATTCATCTCACAAAAAGAAAATAAAATGTCTATCCTAACCCCAATAATGACGTTAGGGCTGAGATAAATTGAGGTCGAGGTCATTACAGATATGGACCCGGTTCAGCTTCAAGTGATGGTATTCCATCACAAAATGGGAAAAAGAAATAGTATGGAGAAATGAGAAGGTTGGGAACAAGGAATTTTGAGATAAATAATTACAATAGAGGCTACTACAATGGGATGAATCATATATATTATCCTCATCAAAATTACACTACAAAAGAGAGCGTGTTTCGGATAGGGAATGCCAATGAGGTATGCAGCCTGGGACATGTTAATTTTTCATCAAGCATCATTGTTCTTTGATTTGATAGTTACATTTCATCATTATCATGTTACATTGACCCCAAATAATTATTTCTCTGTACACATATATATTATTAACCATCATAATATATAACAATGCAGAAAGAACAACAACACCATCATCATCATTTTCTAAGCAGCAAAAAGTAAAAGATCAAAGGAAGAGATGTATGAATACATACAAACACCAAGATTGTTCTTTGACTAGGGGAAAACCCTTCCAAATTATTCTTCTTCAATATTAATTAAATTATTTATTAAAAAAAGTACAATAATCCATGGGTACATATATTTATTATGTACAAAAAAATATCATACACAGACTAAAACCATACCCGTATTTCTGCATGAAGGAAAAACTAAATCTGAGAACTGAAATGCAGTGGAACTAGTTATAGAAGACTGATGAACATAGCTGATACTGGATGAGGACTGGAGATACATATGTAGCAGAAAAAAATAGATCTGATCTATAGATAAACAGATCTATAATACCAAAACACAGATCTGAAAGATCACCAAGTGATCTAAACCCTTAATCCCTAGATCCAAATCCAAGAGACTATCAATGATCGCTCTAACAAAACTATGACTGAACAACTGATTTCTGGAAGCATTTCAAAATCAAATAAAGGTTAACCAAATTAGATCTACCCAATAATTCTCTGAGCCATGGCCTTAACACGCTCAACCCGCGACTTTGGGTGAGCCAGTACCACAACACTCTGTGCCCATGGCTCTACTTTAGATCATCCTGATCTGACCTTTGTGACTAATTCGTGCCCTAAACAAGCTTAGTTAGTAGTTCTAGGGTCCTTTTTTTAGGGCACAACACACCCAACCCATGACTCTGCTGACCTACGTCGCTACCTCAGTAGTGCCTTCTGCGACTTTCTTCTGATCACCCATATCTAGTGTGTGATCACTTCTATGATCCTAACCTTTTGTACTAGCTCCTATCGACGTACTTGTATGAGCCAGAAAAATAAAATACAACCAAAAATGAAAAAATAGCATGTAGAAGATCTCATGAGTGAATGTGTTCAAATGAGCTTAAGGTCACTCCTATTTATAACTTTGTAAGTGACCACTTGGGGCTTTGACCAGATCAAAGTGCGGTTAGGCTGACCCATGAAATAATAAATTAATTCATAACTTAAAATTTTCTTAACCAATCTGGGTGATCTATAGGTCAATTTTGAACCTCTTGAAAATAGGAATCTAACTAAATTATTATCTTAATCATCGAAGTTTTCCAATGTGGAATTTGACCTATCTCTACATGTAGTTCTCTGCATCATGGAATTATCATGATTCAACACAATATGTTGATATCTTTTCATTGATCAATATGAAATTATGATATTAATGCATCACCACATGTCATCAGTGTACATATTTGTTACATATTCATCATTTTGTAAACATGTCTCATTACAAATCATCAATGTACTCTTCATGCTTATTTTTTCTTGTCTCTTGATTGTTCCTACTTGTATACTGAATATTCTCGGATCTGTTAGACTCCGTCCTGTCAGTCTATTGTCAGATTGCTGCAATCAAATTCACCAAGGTTCAGTTCTCCTTATTTGCAGTCATTAAGAAGTAATTTTAATTCTGGAGCTCAGGGTTTTGCTTACAGACCAGAGGAAGGTTCAGAAAGTCTTCATTTCAGGAATGTCATTGTAAATAATGTAGGATTGATTCTTCTTCAAAACCCTGTTTTGAAGAAGAATTCATTAAATGTGTTTTTTAGAATATGTATCAAATTCTCCAGCTCTTCAAAAGGCAGCAGCTCAGTTCCTGTCTCTGCAAAAGCACAAACAGAAGAGAACAATACATCATCAGCAATCAGAGAAGGAAATTGTAAAACAGAGTTTCAATGTCAAAAGTACCAAAAGGCTGCCAAAATCTCGGATACTACACAGGATACTGGGCCCTCTCGAGTTATTGAATTCCAGTCTAGTTTGTGCAACTGCTTCATGAAGCATTGAAATTACAATCAATACAAATGCAAGATTTATATTGATTTGGAGCAGGATATGTCGACTATGAAACAATGGGAGAAAGTGCAGATGGGAAATGGTGTTGTTTCAAATTGAAAGCCACGAAATTGGGGTTCCTTGCGAAGGATGAAGACCTTGTCTGCCTCGGGGCTTTTGTCCTTGATCAGTAATTTCACAGGTTAGGGGTGAATCTACGTGGAAGTATCTGTTAGAAGCTGCAGGAGTGGATCCGAGCAATCTAACTTCTTCATATTAATAATCAGAATGTCAGAGCAAGGCAATTTAGAAGTAAGTGGATTGCTGTATAAGAACTGGCTGGTGCGCCATATTATGAATCTAGTAATTTGACAAGGGACGGACATTCTCATGCCCATAGTGATTTTAGAAAGGAAATCCTGTTTGCTGATTGGAAGCAAAATGATAATTGACTATGGTGACGATGTGGAAAAAGGATGAGAAATATGATTATCCCAATGTGAATCTTTATTCTATTCATGATAAAAAAAAAAAGGGGATGCGGGGCTTCATCTCTGACACAGATGATTCTCCGACATTGAGGATTTGAAAGCTCAGGCAGCATTGATTCAAGATGATGGGTTCACCAATTCAGGGCAGAGATCGGTGTTTTGAAGATTGGAGGGCCGATTTCATTTTAAAGGGCATAGACAGAGTTTCAGGGCTGCGCGACCCAACTTGAGGGAGAGCGACCCACCTGGGCTGCGCGACCCACGCAGAGGCAGTTTAGCATTGTGAGTTTGCAGGTGCGCGACCCACACAGCGAGCGACCCACGCGGAAGGTGAGCGACCCACGTCGAAGTCCGGAGGAGAAAATGGTTTACATATAGCCCAATTTCGTTTTAGTCAGCTACCCCAGGCTGCTGTGAACATGCTTTTCTTGCCCACACTGGCTCAGATGCTTTGTCTCTTCCTGTAATCTCGTGGTCGAAGTCTCGGCATACACCGCTGCATGGATCATGCTGACATCTCAGTCATCGTCTTTTGATAGCTATAAACCGACGCTACGGGAATTTTGGAACGTAGTTATAATTGAATGCAGTATTTGCCTCAGTACATGGTCTCGAAAATAGACAGATACAGCATAAAGTCTAAGATCTCAGATCTATGATCACAGTCCCGACATATTGAAGAAGAAATAAATGAAGTCATAATCTCAGTGAGGGTATTAATCATGAAAGGATCTCGATGCAACATGCAAGCCCCTTCGCAAATGTCTTCGATGATGCGAATACGCTAATGACTTTCGGGCTGGCTTTGTAGTTGCAATCTAGGTACTATATGGATAATTATATGTTATTGCGGACTTTTGTGGATGGGTATAGTTTATCTATAGCCAATATAGCAGTTTGATCTGATCGAGCGGGCGCTGGGCAAAGATGGGCAAGTATCCATAAAACAAAGAAATTCCAGAATCTAGTCTGATGGTATAGGTTCAGTACTGAAGTTCGATGGTCAATTATTGGGCCAAGTGGTTTGAGTTTTGTCAGATGGTACATGTGGAGACTGTTGCCCAATTTGGTGTTGTCTTCCTTCTTTTCTCCCTAGGTCTAGAATTTTCTTCAAAAAAGCTTCGAGTTGTTGGGTCCGTTGCTGTTATGGGAGGTCTGCTTCAAATCTTCCTTTTCATGTGTTTCTGTGGCATTATTATCTTGTTATGTGGGGAAAAATCTTTAGAAGGACTGTGCTGTTGGGTTGATATCTATTTTGGGAGGAAACAGTCAATGACGAAAACACAAATGAAGTCTGCCCGCTAGCCTCGGTTGCTTTCTGCTAGCTAGTGGCTTGATGCAGCAGCAAGTTGTAAACATGTGTGCGCTGATATTGGAGAGGATATTGCGCTATTTTAAAAAAAATTATTATTATTTTTTATTCAAAGGTAAAGTCAAACCCAAATTAAACGCAGAGCAGGAAAATAGGAACCAATCTTCTATTTAAGACTTCAGTTAATGATCTGAGATCCAGTGGGTCTCTTTGAATTGGCCATCAGAGGATTTTAAGGGCGATCTTACGTTTAGAACATAAGATGACTCTATCTCTATTTTTGTAACTGCAGGTGAAACAGCACCCATGTTTTGAGGTCGATTTGTTTTTCTAGAATAGTTTATTTAATGTATTAAAATAATGTTTAGAGAAGAGTTAAAAGTTATTAAGTGCTGAGAGGAGAAACTGAGCTCGAATTGTCTTGTCTTTGAGAGATTTTAATAAATACAAACGGCGGCAATTCTGGCAACCGAAATTTAACATTTGTGTCCTCTATTGTGTCATATGTAGCCTGTTATGTGTTCATGTCATTTCATGATCATTTCCAATTGAACAAATGAAGTGTTAAGGTAGAATTCATCTTTGATATGCTCTGCCTTTAAATTTGTTCATATTTAATGTTTTCTTCTGTTCGACAAGGATTCATCCTCTATGCCCTTGTCGGCTCCTCAGCAGTCTTGCCATTCCATTTAATCTCAAATTGATGTTAAATTTTCTTGCCTACCTTGCCTCAGGAGACAATCTGTGTTTTTTTTTATTATATTTCTCTGTTCAAGTTGTCTTTGCCTCACACAGCCCAGAAACCCCATCATTTTATTAAAAAACCCTTTCATATCAGTTTACTAGCCTAAGATTAGCATTCCTTATTAGTCATCTCAGCCCCTTGAAGATCCTTTTGTCGAGATAGACCCGGAGAGAGCCCTCTCCTGTCCTCGTAGGGCTAGCTACGAGGCTCCGGTTGGGGGCCCAGTGTTACACCAGGCCCTGCGCCTCACCGACCGGCCAGCGGTCGAGCGCTAACATAGTGGCGACCATACTGGGGAGATTTTTCCCCGGTAAAGGATAACAAAGTTGCAGATCTGATGCTGATGGTGGACAACAGTCAGACACATATGAAGGCTGAAACTTTCACCTGGCGACTCCAGCTCGATCCAGAGATTCCAATGCTCGCTGATCCACTCATGCAATGGTAGGGTATGTGGCAAACCCTGCACTTTCTGAAGCTGTAGAAGATGCTAGAAATTCGTTAGCGGATTTTGAAATTAATGAAGAATTTTTCAATGTCTTGCTTCAATGTTTGAAATCTCCAAAGTTTCCTCTTGAAACTAAAACTAGGTTCTGTGAGTTAATTGTTGAAAAGTTTGAGAAGGAGATTCAATGTTTAGATGAGCAGATTCAGTCATATGATTTCCAAGACCCTAAAAAGTTCTTGGAAATCCTTCCTCATTCGAAACAAGATATCATAGAATGGCCTACAGTTGTTTACATTGACAGTGTGCAGCTGGAGGTATGTATCACAGAGTTGGGGCAGCCAACAGAGTCCAGCTTCCGTGATCCTATTGCGGCATACATGGACACATTTTTCAGTTTGATTGATAGATCAGACTGTATTTTCCGTGACCAGATTCATTACGTGCATGAAGGGCTGCCAGCAATTGCATCTGTGATCTGGTTGAAGCAGTCTCAAACGGCATCAGTTTCAGGTTTACTTGAATGGTTGATCTGGCATTTCAGTATTACCTGATCTATTGTTTTTACAGCAGAGTAGGGTAGATTTTGTAAATAAATAAGCAGCCAAAAGGCAGCATCTTGTTCCAGTTTCATTGCAGTTTTAGTTTGAAGCCAGTTTTTCAGTTATTTCAGTTTTTAGATCAAATCAGTTTGAGTTCAGTTTCAGTTTTGAAATTTAGTCATTAGTCTTTTGTTAAATAATGGATTCCATCGCCCAATGGACGGAGGCACTGTCTGCTCTCCCAAAGCTCTGCGGTTCTTGGCACCTCCAAGAAGCGGCAGCTGCCATCCCCATTGGAGCCAATGTTAGACTCCGTCCTGTCATTCTGCTGCAATCAAGTTCACCAAGGTTCATTTCTCCTTATTTGCAGTCATTAAAGAGTAATTATGGAGTTCAGGGTTTAGTCTTCAGAGGTAGACTAGAGGAAGCTTCAGTAAGTCTTCATTTCAGAAATGTCATCAATGTGAAATTGATTATTCTTCAAAACCCTGTTTTGAAGAAGAATTCATTAAATGTGTTTTTTAGAATATGTATCAAATTCTCCAGCTCTTCAAAAGGCAGCAGCTCAGTTCCTGTCTCTGCAAAAGCACAAACAGAAGAGAACAATACATCATCAGCAATCAGAGAAGGAAATTGTAAAACAGAGTTTCAATGTCAAAAGTACCAAAAGGCTGCCAAAATCTCAGATACTATTATCAGATACTGCCCTCTGAGGTTATTGAATTCAAATTAGCTCAGGCAACTCAGTTTCATGGAAGCATTGAAATTACAATCACTACAAATGCAAATTTATATTGATCTGGGAGCAGGATATGTCGACTCATGAAACAATGGGAGAAAGAGAGAAAGTGCAGATGGAAATGGTGTTGTTTCAAATTGAAAAGCCAATAAATTGGGGTTCCTCATGTAAGGATGAAGACTATTCTGGTCGTGTTTTTGTCCTCGATCAAGAATTTCAGCTGTGTTAGGACCCACGTAAAAGTATCTCGTTAAGTCGCGGAGTGGATCCGAGAAATCTAACTTCTTCATATTAATAATCAGAATGTCAGAGCAAGGCAATTTAGAAGTAAGTGGATTGCTGTATAAGAACCTGGCTGGTGCGCCATATTATGAATCTAGTAATTTGACAAGGGACGGACATTCTCATGCCCATAGTGATTTTAGAAAGGAAATCATGTTTGCTAATTGGAAGCAAAATGATAATTCAGCTTTGAAGTGACGATGTGAAAAAGGACAAAGATAATTCTATCAATGTGAATCCTATTCTATTCATGATAAAAAAAAGGGGATCCTGAGGCTTCATTCTCTGACACAGATGATCCTCCGACATTGAGGATTTGAAAGCTCAGGCAGCATTGATTCAAGATGATGGGTTCACCAATTCAAGGCAGAGATCGGTGTTTTGAAGATTGGAGGGCCGATTTCATTTTAAACTGCGTGGACATAGTTGTAGGGCTCGAGCGACCCACCGTGGGCGTCGAGCGACCCACCTGGGCAGAGCGACCCACGCAGAGGGTTTCAGCAGTGTGAAATTGCAAAGGGCGCGACCCACCTGGGCCGAGCGACCCACGCAGAGGTGAGCGACCCACGCATCAACAGAAGTCCGGAAAATGGTTGTATGCGCCCAATTTCGTTTTAATTCGTCTTCAGCTTCCTGCGAACATGTTTTAACCTTTGCTCAGTAGATGCTTTGTCTCTTCCATAACAATCTCAGGTTCGAAGTCACGACATACCTGTCATAAAGGATCATGTGACATCTCAGTCATCGTCTTTTGATAGCTATGAAACAAACTCTTGAAATTTTGGAACGTAGTTATAATTGAATGCAGTATTTGCCTCAGTACATGGTCTCGAAAATAGACAGATACAGCATAAAGTCTAAGATCTCAGATCTATGATCATAGTCCCGACATATTGAAGAAGAAATAAATGAAGTCATAATCTCAGTGAGGGTATTAATCATGAAAGGATCTCGATGCAACATGCAACTGCCATAGATATATTCAGTGATGCGAATACGCTAATGACTTTCGGGCTGGCGCTGAATTTGAAAATCTCGTACCTATGTGGATAATTATATGTTATTGCGGACTTTTGTGGATGGGTATAGTTTATCTATAGCCAATATAGCAGTTTGATCTGATCGAGCGGGCGCTGGGCAAAGATGGGCAAGTATCCATAAAACAAAGAAATTCCATAATCTAGTCCGATGGTATAGGTTCAGTACTGAAGTTCGATGGTCAATTATTGGGCCAAGTGGTTTGAGTTTTGTCAGATGGTACATGTGGAGACTGTTGCCCAATTTGGTGTTGTCTTCCTTCTTTTCTCCCTAGGTCTAGAATTTTCTTCAAAAAAGCTTCGAGTTGTTGGGTCCGTTGCTGTTATGGGAGGTCTGCTTCAAATCTTCCTTTTCATGTGTTTCTGTGGCATTATTATCTTGTTATGTGGGGAAAAATCTTCAGAAGGACTGTGCTGTTGGGTTGATATCTATTTTGGGAGGAAACAGTCAATGACGAAAACACAAATGAAGTCTACCCGCTAGCCTCGGTTGCTTTCTGCTAGCTAGTGGCTTGATGCAGCAGCAAGTTGTAAACATGTGTGCGCTGATATTGGAGAGGATATTGCGCTATTTAAAAAAAAATTATTATTAGTTTTTATTCAAAGGTAAAGTCAAACCCAAATTAAACGCAGAGCAGGAAAATAGGAACCAATCTTCTATTTAAGACTTCAGTTAATGATCTGAGATCCAGTGGGTATCTTTGAATTGGCCATCAGAGGATTTTAAGGGGAACGATCTTCTGTTTTAGAACATAAGATGACTCTATCTCTATTTTTGTAACTGCAGGTGAAACAGCGCCCCTGTTTTGAGGTCGATTTGTTTTTCTAGAATAGTTTATTTAATGTATTAAAATAATCATTTGGGGGGAGAGTTCTGAGAGTTAGTGTAGGAGGGAGAACAGAGCTTCCATTGTACTGTCTTTGACAGAGATTTTAATGAAAATACCTAGCGCTGGCTTCTGAGATTCCTGTGGTTTGAAATTTAACATTTGTGTCCTCTTTTGTTTCATATGTAACCTGTTATGTGTTCATGTCATTTCATGATCGTCTCCAATTGAACAAATGAAGTGTTAAGGTAGAATTAATATTTGGTATGCTCTGCCTTTAAATTTGTTCATATTTAATGTTTTCTTCTGTTCGACAAGGATTCATCCTCTATGCCCTTGTCAGCTCCTCAGCTGTCTTGCCATTCCATTTAATCTCAATTTGATGTTAAATTTTCCTGCCTACCTTGCCTCAGGAGACAATCTGTGTTTTTTATTACATTTCTTTGTTCAAGCTGTTCTTTGCCTCACACAGCCCAGAAACCCAACATTCATCAAAAAACCCTTTCATATCAGTTTACTAGCCTAAGATCAGTTTTCCTTATCGGTCATCTCAGATCCCATTGGACACCTTTCACCGAGTTGGCCCGGAGAGAGCCCTCTCCTGTCCTCGTAGGGCTAGCTACGAGGCTGAGCTTGGTTTGATAAGCTGCTCAACCTCGCCTTCTTCACCGTGGCAGATTCAGCGCCAACAGCCCTTTTCGTGTTTTAGATTTTCCTCTTGAGAGATGGACACATAGTTCTGTTATGTCACGAAGTGGAAGTTGAGAAATGTTTCCTTTCCCCATCATGTTTAAAATATCTATCCATTCATCTCTAATGGCTTTTAATATGAGGGCTTTCAAGGTTTCATCATCTAAGTTGCTCATCTTTGCTCTTTTAAAGTTGTATTGAAATCTTTCAAGTAAGTCTTCCAAATTTTCATCTTCTTTTTGCATCATTTTGAATACCTCATCCTTGTGATTGGTGGGCATACAATAGTCCAAGTATCTATCCAAAAATGTTTGTTTCATATTATTCCAAGTCCTAATAGATTGAGTGGCTAATCCCATGAACCATTTCAAAGCAGCTCCCTTCAATGTTGAAGGAAACAGTTTGAGTTTTTGAGAGTCTTCCATATAGTCATAAGTTCGGCACACAACTTCAAACTCAAATAGAAATGTTTCAGGATCCTCACTTCGCAATCCATAAAATTTAGGGAGGACATATGGTGAGATATTTTTCATTGTTGTATGAGTTTCCTCATCAACTATAGGGAATCCAAACAAGTTGTCTCCTTCCCTATTTCTTCCATTATTACCTTCACCATTGTTTTCTCCATTGTTTCCTCCTCCTCTACCTCTACCTCTACCTCCAAATCCATCTATTATTTCCTCTGACATGATAGTTTCTTTAGAGTCCTTAAAGTCCTCTGGTTCTTCTATCAAGGGAGGATGAGAGGGAGTCTCTTCCTTTTCTAAATGAGATTTAGTAGGTGGTATAGGAGAATCCTCTAATTCAGCTGCTCCTTGAATTCCAAAAATCTTAAGGCTAGGGGTGGATGGTGGTGAATCTTGTCTATGCCTTGAAGAAGATGGAGTTGTGAAAATCGAACTCTTGGCTTTAGCTATAAACCTTCCCCTAGAATCTCTTGCTCTATGCATGTCATTTTTTTATTTTTTATTTTTTTAAAAGTTGGGCTAATAATTCTCTTTCTGATCTTCCAGTCACACTAGGTGCAAGAAGAGAGCATACTTAAGAAATTACTGAACCAATAACTCTCTTTTCTGATCCTACAGATCACACTAGGTGCAAGAGGAGAGCATACTTCAAGAAGTTATCAAGTTTTCCCTTCTTAAGATTTTATGAAAGCTTTTTTTACAAATTACCTAGTTACACTTCCCTAAGAATCAGCGCCAAAAATTTTTGGTCAATTTAGTGTGTCATGAATTACATACATTAATTCTATCAACCGGATCTGCAAGTCGATGAAGTGTGGCGCACTATATGTGCAAGATAACTCATTTCTTACCTTTTTGTCGTTTTTGGTTTTCTAATGTGAGATGGAAATTCTAAAATAAAAACAAGTATGGTTATGATTGTTCAAGGCAATGATATCCTTTATAATGATTTACCAACTTCAAACTTAAAAAGGAATTTTAAACATACAATGACAAAACTTGAAGGGAAATGAAAATGTGCTGCTAGCCTAGTAAATTAAACAGTGAACTATTGAGCATGAAAACCAAACTATCTTTGCTGCTGTATAAACACAAAAGAAACTATGCTTAAAGAAATCCAAGAATTGCAACAAAGTAAATCTAAATCAAATTACATCAACTTATATTCTGATCCCTCGCCATTAGTCCAACTATGGCTTTCGGAGGTAACCATAAACAACTTGAGCAACCTGATATCTAGTTTGCAGAGAAAGAAACTAATATCAAACTACACACTCATACTTCAATCCCTCACCATTAGTCCAGCTATGGCTTTCGGAGGTAACTGAAAATGACATGAGAAATTTAATATTTCTAACTTGCATAAAGTAAACTAATATCAAACTACACACTCATAATTCAATCCCTCACCATTAGTCCAGCTATGGCTTTCGGAGGTAACTGAAAATGACATGAGCAATTTAATATATCTAAATCTAACTACTGAAGCAAATGTGCAAGACTAAAATAAACAAAGCAGTACTGGAATTAAACAAAAACTAAGAAAAGTAAATTAGCAGCAGAACAATATTGATTCCATGTCATTAGTCAAAAGATATGCAAATGCCTGGGCTGCCTATTTGTAATCTGAAACAAGAACACTGATCAGTTAACAACAACATAAAACATGAAAGATTATGGACAGAAGTAAAATGTAAAGCATGAAATATTATGAACAGTGATGAAGCATAAATATCATGAAAGATGCAATGTATAAACACGTGAATGACTTATGGCACAATGAACTTAAAGAAATAAAACAAGAAACTATACAGTAATGCACAAAACCTCAGCGTGTGCAGGGGCCCTCTGCACAGACCTCGGGCAACAGCCTTCAAATACGAATTACACTTGGAAACAGAGTCTTCTTATATATTAAAATGCAGTCATAACATAGAAATGATATTACAGCACAATGGCAACGCAATTACATTACAGAGCTATATGGAGGCTAACTATTATGCGTATGCAAACGCGTTATTTATAACAAAGGTGATATAACTAATTCCCTAAAGTTTGTGATGATAGAGACATGTGAACCATCACGTCCAGAGATCCAGCATCATGGCCGCGGTGAGGAGTAAATCTATGAAGAGTGGATGTTGGATTCGGCTTATGGAGCCGTGTACAGCTGTTGATGGGTCTCCCGTAAATTAGAAACGGTCATACAAATCTTCACGTGATGAGAAACAGAGTCCTGTCACCGTGGGACTCTACGGTTGACTTCCACTTGGCCACCTTTGACCGCAGCCTCCTTAGGTGAATTTGCACGAGCCAATAGGACATGATCCATGTCCACATCATTTCTGACTTGCCCATGTGGCTCGAATTGCCTGAAGACACCTGTAACATATACTTTCACAAAATGGCTGCAAAAAGTTGCAGAAGCTGCGGAAAGTGGCAAGATTCCTTAGCTAAATGAGCAAAAATCTAAATCAAACAGCAGACACAAAACATAGTTAAAAACCATTTTAGATGCTCTTTTACAATTGATATGCAATGATATTGGCAACTTAGAAGGTTCAGGTGAATGGAAAAGGTCTAGAAAGGTGTATAGGAAAGATGCAGATTTGAGACTCAACATACCCCCACTGTGAAGGTGTTGCATGTCCTCATGCAACCAAAATTTTGATAATCCTTCTTCAATTCATATGCCTTGACACTTCAGCTAGTACATCCAGTCCTCTCCTCCTCTTCCTTGGTGCTGCTAACATTCTGGGCTTCTTCATTAAGCATCTGAATTTGATATTAATCAGTACTCTGCTTAACTTCTGGCATTTCCTCTTCAATTTCCTGTTCTTCTTCTGCCATAGTCCTAGATGTAGCATGGTATTATCATGAATGATTTTGTCCAATTTGCTTTGTTCCTTCAATGTCTCATTTTCATTTTTAATGTGTCTATTTAAAAGCTCTAGCTCAAAGACTTCTTGTTTTAGTGATTTGGACTCATCATCTGCTACTGGGTGGTGGAGGCCGAGTGACGGTTACCTAACCGTAGTCGCTTCTTCTTAAAGATTCTATGGCACCCATATAATTTGTTGCTTTGGGTTCATCTCGTGTGTCGTTTTTATTGGGTCATTCTTAAATGCTTTGAGAGAAAGATCTTCAAATTCACGCCGAGAAGGACTCCATGATTAATATCCACAGAATGGGATGGACTATGTTCAATGTCTGACTGAGAATGAAATGAACTAGGTTCATTGTCTGACTGAGAGTGAGATGGACTATGGTCAGCTGGGGATTGTTCAGATGTTTCTTCTCCCAAATCAATAAAATGGGGTCCTTTCGTTTGTGTTTTCCTCAACTTCCCCTTAAGCCTGGAACTTCTTCTCACACGCTGTGGACCACTGTCTTTTTGCTTTTGTTTTCCTTTCCCTTTCTTCTTGGCCATAGATGACTGTTCTTGAAGGTGAACTAGTCTTTCAGCTAACACTTGATGATCTTCTTCGGAAGAAGGGGTTTGATGCATAACCTCAACACTTTTTCTCTCTTTTGATGTTATTGGCTTTTTGCCCTTGGTTTCCTTCTTCTTCCTTTTTGACAGTCTCTCTTCCCTACTAGTTCTTTCAATTGTAGTAGTAGGAGTACTTTGATTTTCATTATTTGTTCTTTTTCTCTACTCCTTCTTGATGTGCTACCTTCAGGAATTTCTTGAGGTTCCTCAAAGAAATTTCTAATAAAAAATTGTTCCCATGTATCCTTCTTCTCTTTTAACTGTTTTTCAATCAAAATTTTCACAAGACCATGGTGATATAGATGTGGTTCTACATCCCCTAAATGCTTCTGAACAGTCACAGACATCTTCTTCAAACTATTTAATAAAAAGTATGGCAAATTGAGGGTCTGGTTATCTATAAAATTCATCAGCAATCGGGTATGGTACATATACATTGACCCAAAACGACCCTCACAGGTGATAAATTTTTGAACAACTAGCAACAAAGTAGCCCATTCCTCTTTCAAAGCATGAACAAGAATTCCTCTTTTAAAAATAGTTATGTCCATACCTGGGTTATGTAGAATCACTCTCCAGGCTTCATCATTAATGCTTTTATTCTTAAGCCAACGTTCACCCTCTTGAAGAAGTTCTGTGGCAGATGCTATAGATGCCTCATTCACCGTAATCTTAAGGTCTCCAATCTCTACCTCCAGGCCATTGAAAGACCTTGCAAAAGCTTTTGTCACCTCTTTATGGTAGCCTCTAAAATTTTGGATAAACCGCAGCCACTTTGCCTTCTTCAATATATCCCTGACTTGCGGGTATCCTTCCATGAATTTAGGTCCCTCTGGTTCTGCTCTCAACAATTTACCCATCCTTCTTTCTGCTTTTTAAAAACTTGCCTGCGTGAGGAGGGTTCAATGGAAGTAGGACGGCTGAATGAACGGAAATGAGCACGATGACTGTAGGTAGATATCAGAGAGTGGGTATACAGACTGTAGTGTAACAGAGAACGAAATGGAGTGAAGCGGAACAGAAAAGGGTTATGTGAGCACGGCAGAAATGCGGCTGTGAGATTAATAGAACAATAGGAGGAGTATAACACATCCGGCAGTGTTTTAAAATTTGGTGGCTGCAGAATAAATGTAAGCACGTTTATACAACTGCTATGGATTTTATGCGGCTGAAAGAAGCCGTAGTCAAATCAACTACGTTTCATTGTCACAGGTGGAATATCGGAGTATGAGTGAAGATCGGAGGTTTAATTATGGGACCGTTTGACAATGAATGCAAGGATTGTGGGAGGATTGTACAGAGATCATGGAGTGGTTACGGAGTTTGTCAATACAATCATTGCACATAATGGAGCTTATGATTTATAACTATATAAAAATGTGTTTTAAATGCTATTTGAAATAAATTTTTACTCATACCTTGGAATTCTTGCCATTTTTCCTTGGTCTTCAATTAGTTTCTCCTCATTGATATCTTGAATGCTCCATGTCTTCATAATTGGTCCTCATACCTGCATTTTATTTCATGATTATGGAAATAACATCTGGCTGTACATTCTTTTGAAAAATAGAGTGGTAGCTGCGGAATCTGCTTCTGGCTGCGGAAACTGGTGTCAGCTGTGGAAACAGATGTCAGCTGCGGAAACTGACACAACTATTATTTGGGTGAATGGAAATGAACGGATGACAATTGACTAAATGGAAATGGTCATGAAAGAGAATTTTGTTGGTAAAATGGAATGAAAAATGAAGTGAAATGGAATGAAGTGGAGTGAAATGAAGTGGAATGAAGTGGAATGGAATGGAGTGGGTGGTCACAAAACTTGTGAAATGAAAGAGAGATTTTTTTGGAAAATATAGGGTGTCAGGTGTTCCTGATTTTCACCCTACATTTTATGTATAAGACTGCCAACCAGTGATTGGTTTACAGGCTTATACATTTTTTTTTTTTTTTTTTGAAAAACTGAAAAGAGCAAAAGCTAGGCTGGTGGAGAAGAAGAATTCTTCTGTACCAGCCTGATTGCAAAATTTTCTTGAAACATTTTGACAAATTCCTCTTTTGAGAGTGGCCTATGATAAACTTTCAATCTGTGGCCATTCACAATAAGAGGAGTTTGAAACTCATCAATGGTCTTGATTCTTACCGCTCCATTGCTAAAGATCTTGTCAATCTCATATGGCCCAAGCCAATGAGTCTGAAATTTTCCTTTGAAATCTTTAAACTTGGAATCAAATAACAATGCAAAATCTCCTTCTTGAAACTTCTTCTCTTTGATGTACTTGTCATGCCATTTAGCTCTTTGATATTGAACTATATCAGTTCTTAAAATTGCTTCTTGTCTGATCTCATCTAGCTCATTCAAATGCTCCATTCTATGCTTTTGGGCTTCTGATAAGTCCATCCCCAACTGAACTGCTATCTTGAAGGTCTTGACTTGGAACTCAATGGGGAGCAGGACTTCCTTCCCATAAACAAGTTCATAGGGAGAATGTCCTGTTGTATTTCTCCATGTAGTTTTGTAGGCCCACAAGGCTTCGGGAAGCCTTTCTGCCCAATCTCTTCTATGTAGATGAACAGTTTTGGTGATGATACTTTCGAGAACTTTTTTGGTAGACTCCACTTGACCATTTTCTTGCAGATGGTAAGGAGTAGATCTTCTATGTTTGATTTTGTAATCTTCCATCAGCTTCTCCACCAGGTTGGATGTGAATTGGCTTCCTTGATCTGTCACAATTTCTCTTGGAACACCAAAGCGAGTAAAAATATCCTCATAAAGAAAATGAACAACTGAATTTTTAGTAGCAGATACTAATTCTTTGGCTTCTACCCATTTAGTAACATAATCAGTACAAACCAATATATACTTCTTTTGCTTAGATGGTGGATTAATAGGTCCAATGAAATCTAAAGCCCATTTTCAAAGGGTTCAATGAGTACCTGTGTTTGCAATGGCATTTCATTTGAAAGGGTAGGTTTCCCTACTCTTTGGCAGCTATCACACCTTTTGACATATTGTTTTTCATCTTTGAAGAGGGAAGGCCAATAATATCCCAAGGAAAGGATTTTATAGGCCGTCCTTTTGTCCGCAAAGTGTCCGCCGCATGGTTCATCATGACATGCCTTAGGAATATCAGGCATTTCATCTTCCCTGACACATCTTCTGATCACAAGATCTGGCCCTGTTTTAAACAATTCGTTAGAAATCCATGAATATTTTGAACTCTCCTGAATAATTTTTCGTTTTTCACTTGGAAATAAATGTGAAGGCAATTTCCCTGTAACCAAATAGTTAGCAATATCTGCATACCAAGGAGTCTTAATAGTTACTGCAAACAAGTATTCATCAGGAAACTTATCCTCTACAGGATAATCTTCTTTAGTATTCTGAATCCTAGACAAGAAATCAGCTACTGTATTTTGTTTCCCTGGTCTATCCAACACAATAATATTGAATTCTTGCATAAGTAAGAGCCATCTTGTCACTCTGCCATTAGTAACAGGTTTGTTCATTAAATATCTAATTTCAGAATGGTCAGTATGAATAAAAGTTTCATAGCCTGTTATATAATGTCTGAACTTATTGATTGCATGAACAACAGCTAAAAACTCTTTTTCAGTCACAGTATAGTTTAACTCTGTGGGAGTCAAATTTTTACTGGTATAATAAATGGCATAAGGAACTAAATCTTTTTGACCCAACACAGCTCCCAGAGCTGTATCTGAAGCATCCGTAGAAATATGGAAAGGGAGTTCCCATTTTGGTCCTCTCAAGATAGGTGCTTCAGATATTCTTGTTTTCAAAGTTTCAAAGGCTGATTGACAATCAGGATCCCATTTAAATTCACAGTCTTTTGTAAGCAATTTGAAAAGTGGAGATGCTATTTTAGTGAAGTTTTCTATAAATATTCTATAGTAACCAGTAAATCCTAGAAAACTTCTAACATCTCTTTGACAATTTGGAACAGGTAACTTGGAGATGACTTCAGCTTTTGACCTATCAACCTTAATCCCATCTCCTGAAATATGATGTCCTAAAAAAATACCTTCAGTAAACATCATAAAGCATTTTTCATGGCTTAATGAAAGGTTTGTTTCTTTACATCTTATAAGGACTTTTTCCAAATTTTCTAATGCCTCTTCAAATGAATTACAATAAACTGTAAAATCATCCATATAAACCTCTACACAATCATGGATTAGATCAGAAAAAATTCCTAGTACTGCTCTTTGGAATGTTGTGGGTGCATTACATAACCCAAAAGGAAGCACTCGATAGGAAAAAGTTCCCCATGGACAAGTAAATGTGGTCTTATCTTGATCTTCAGGTGCTACCTGAATTTGATTATAGCCACTAAAACCATCCAAAATGAAAAGTACTTTTTACCTGCTAATGTATCTAATACCTGATCGATAAAAGGCAAAGGAAAGTGATCCTTCAAAGTTTCTTTTTTCAATTCCCCGTAATCAATGCATACCCTCCATTTACCATTCTTTTTAGGTACTATAACCAAAGGAGAAACCCATCGGCTATCTGAAATTGGATAAATGAAGTTTACATTGAGTAGTTTTTGGAGCTCTTCTTTCACTATCTCCCTAAGATTTGGATTCATCCTTCTTTTAGGTTGTCTGATTGGTCTACTATTTTCCTCAATATAGATATGATGGATGCAAGTCTTAGGATAAATACCTTTCATGTCAGTATACTCCCATGCAAATGCAGTAGAATGTTTTTGCAAGATTTTGGTTAGTTTTTCTTGTTGTGACTTTTCCAAATGTTTGTTGATATTCAATGTTTTTCCTGGAAAAATCTCAATAGTAGAACTACCAAACTCTTCCATAGAGTAAAGAGACATTTGTCTTTATGATAAATATTCTATGTCAGATTCCAATTGAAATTGTGTGGGGTCATATTCTGAAGATATCTCAAAATTTTCTAATGTGTTCATAATTTGACTATCCTCACTAATTTCAGAAATGGTAAAGACAGGTTGTATAGTGTCCTCATCATCAACCCATTCATTGTCTCCTACTTCTGTGATTGCTCTTGCTGGAGGATACAAATTGAATTTCTTTGTCAAATTACCATTAGAAATGTACATGTCCCCAGATCTACAACTAATAAAAGCATCAGCTGTGGCTAGCCAAGGTCTTCCTAAAATAAGTGGGTGCCCTCCTAGATTACTCTTGGGAGTCAAAATCATAAAATCTACTGGATATTCCCAAGAATCTAAGGAGACCGAAATATCTTCTAATACACCATCTGGTTTAATAATTGATCGATCTGCAAGTTGCAGTAAAGTAGGTGTAAAAAGAAGGTTAGGAAGTTTTAGTTGTTCCATAGTCTATCTACTCATAATGTTGATAGCAGCCCCTAAGTCAATCAATGTGTTTGGAATTTCTATCCCATTTATATGTGTCTTGACAATTGGACTTCCTGGATCTACATACTTCTGCATGGTAATTTTTCCCATCATGATATCTACAATTTTTCCTACCAGGTGGATTCTTCTTGTGTCTTTTAATTTCTTTCCTGGTCTTTTGAAACTCAACTCCTTTATTGTTTTTGCTAGAATAGGAATCTCTCGAATGGCTTGTAGCAAGGGAATCTTGATACAAACATTCTTCAATTCATCTAGAAAATCATAGTTAGGCAACAAGATTTGTTTTTCCACCCCTTGTCAATTTGTAGTCTTTCAGGAAAAGGAGTTGTAGATGAAGATGCAGGTTGCTCAACTATAGGAGTTGTGGGTGTTAACTTTTCTTTCTCTTTTTGAATGTTTGAATTTTGAAGAGATGCTTCCTCAGAACCCTCATTGACTTTAAGAGAGTCCTCCTCAGAGGTATCTTGCTCTTGAATATCTATAGAAGGTTTTTCTAAAACTCTACCAGATCCGAGTTGTACATCATTGAGAGGAACAATCATATAGGTAGGAAATTGTTGTCCTTCTACCATGTAAGTATTCTGAGGATTTTTATTGTTAGGATTTGGCAATGGTTGAGCTGGAAGTTGATTTGTCTTTTGTTGGTATGGGAGCATGAGTTGAGGATTTGGATTTTTTTGAGAAGGTTGTTGTTGTGGAAATGGCAATGAAAGTTGTGGATTTGGGTTTGGAAGTTGTGGTGCTTGTTGATTTTGAAAAGATGGAGGATATTGATAAAATTGAGCAAATCTCCCATAAGGATTTTGCATCCCTTGTACCCATGGCTGATATGAATTTTGATGTTGGGGCCAAGGTTGTTGCCAAGGATTCCAAATTGGTGGGGTTTGAAAATTCATAGGGTTGTTAAACCCTTGAGTTTGTTGTCCCTGCCAAGGTCTCCTTGCAACAAAACAGAGAGATTCTACTGAATTTGGGTCTTCTTGAAAGACAGCTTTGAGTCCAAGAATTGAAGGACAATCCTTGATCTCATGATTCTCTGAGCAAATTATACATGTTTCTACAACTTTTGCATCCAAGGGACATTCCCTTAAAGCATGTTTCTTCCTACATTTCGGACAAAAGATGGCTAAAGCATCTGTTTCTGCTTTCTGGTTGTTTTGGATTTTAAGGGTGTCTAGTTGTTCACTAAGGCTCCCTAAGATATCAGTTTTGAACTCATCAAGCATGTTACCAATCTCTGCCCTACTTACTGATCCAATTGCAGATTTGTTAGCCCTAATAAGAGAAGGATCCCTAGGCCCTTTTCCTGTTTTAGATTTTCCTCTTGAGAGATGGACACATAGTTCAGTTATGTCACGAAGTGGAAGTTGAGAAATGTCTCCTTTCCCCATCATGTTTAAAATATCTATCCATTCATCTCTAATGGCTTTTAATATGAGGGCTTTCAAGCTTTCATCATCTAAGTTGCTCATCTTTGCTCTTTTTAAGTTGTATTGAAATCTTTCAAGTAAATCTTCCAAGTTTTCATCTTTTTTTTGCATCATTTTGAATACCTCATCCTTGTGATTGGTGGGCATACAATAGTCCAAGTATCTATCCAAAAATGTTTGTTTCATATCATTCCAAGTCCTAATAGATTGAGTGGCTAATCCCATGAACCATTTCAAAGCAAATCCCTTCAATGTTGAAGGAAACAGTTTGAGTTTTTGAGAGTCTTCCATATAGTCATAGGTTCGGCACACAACTTCAAACTCAAACAGAAAATGTTTCAGGATCCTCACTTCGCAATCCATAAAAGTTGGGAAGGACAGATGGTGAGATATTTTTCATTGTTGTATGAGTTTCCTCATCAACTATAGGGAATCCAAACAAGTTGTCTCCTTCCCTATTTCTTCCATTATTACCTTCACCATTGTTTTCTCCATTGTTTCCTCCTCCTCTACCTCTACCTATACCTCCAAATCCATCTATTATTTCCTCTGACATGATAGTTTCTTTAGAGTCCTTAAATTCCTCTGGTTCTTCTATCAAGGGAGGATGAGAGGGAGTCTCTTCCTTTTCTAAATGAGATTTAGTAGGTGGTATAAGAGAATCCTCTAATTCAGCTGCTCCTTGAATTCCAAAAATCTTAAGGCTAGGGGTAGATGGTGGTGAATCTTGTCTATGCCTTGAAGAAGATGGAGTTGTGAAAATCGAACTCTTGGCTTTAGCTATAAACCTTCCCCTAGAATCTCTTGCTCTATGCATGTCATTTTATTTTTATTTTTATTTTTTAAAAAGTTGGGATAATAATCCTCTTTCTGATCTTCCAGGTCACACTAGGTGCAAGAAGAGAGCATACTTAAGAAATTACTAAACCAATAACTCTCTTTTCTGATCCTCCAGATCACACTAGGTGCAAGAGGAGAGCATACTTCAAGAAGTTATCAAGTTTTCTCTTCTTTTATTATTTTGTTTTTTTTTTTAAGAAATTGGCTACCTAGTTACACTTCCCCGGCAACGGCGCCAAAATGTTTGGTCAATTTAGTGTGTCCTAAATTGCTACATTAATTTATCAATCCGGGATTCGTAAGCTGATGAAGTGTGGCGCACTATATGTGCAAGATAACCTATTTCTTACCTTTTTGTCGTTTTTGGTTTTCTAATGTAAGATGGAAATTCTAAAATAAAAACAAGTATGGTTATGATTGTTCAAGGCAATGATATCCTTTATAATGATTTACCAACTTCAAACTTAAAAAGGAATTTGAAACATACAATGACAAAACTTGAAGGGAAATGGAAATGTGCTGCTAGCCTAATAAATCAAACAGTGAACTATTGAGCATGAAAACCAAACTATCCTTGCTGCTGTCTAAACACAAAAGAAACTATGCTTAAAGAAATCCAAGAATTGCAACAAAGTAAATATAAATCAAATTACATCAATTTATATTCTGATCCCTCGCCATTAGTCCAGCTATGGCTTTCGGAGGTAACCATAAACAACTTGAGCAATCTGATATCTAATTTGCAGAAAAAGAAACTAATATCAAACTACACACTCATACTTCAATCCCTCACCATCAGTCCAGCTGTGGCTTTCGGAGGTAATTGAAAATGACATGAGCAATTTAATATATCTAACTTGCAGAAAGTAAACTAATATCAAACTACACACTCATACTTCAATCCCTCACCATCAGTCCAGCTGTGGCTTTCGGAGGTAACTGAAAATGACATGAGCAATTTAATATATCTAAATCTAACTATGGAAACAAATGTGCAAGACTGAAATAAACAAAGCAGTACTGGAATTAAACAAAAACTAAGAAAAATAAATTAGCAGCAGAACAATATTGATTCCATGTCATTAGTCAAAAGATATGCAAATGCCCGAGCTGCCTATTTGTAATCTGAAACAAGAACACTGATCAGTTAACAACAACATAAAACATGAAATATTATGGACAGAAGTAAAATGTAAAGCATGAAAGATTATGAACAGTGATGAAGCATAAATATCATGAAAGATGCAATGTATAAACACATGAATGACTTATGATACAATGAACTTAAAGAAATAAAACAAGAACTATACAATAATGCACAAAACCTCAGCGTGCGCAGGGGCCCTCTGCACCAGCCTTGGCAACAGCCTTCAAATACGAATTACACTTGGAAACAGAGTCTTCTTATATATTAAAATGCAGTCATAACAGAGAGGTGATATTACGGCACAGTGGCAACGTAATTACATTACAGAGCTATCTGGAGGCTAATCTAATATGCGTATGCAAACGCGTTATTTATAACAAAGGTAATATAACTAATTCCCTAAAGTTTGTGCTGATAGAGACACGTGAACCATCACGTCCAGAGATCCAGCATCATGGCCGCGGTGAGGAGTAAATCTATGAAGAGTGGATGTTGGATTCGGCTTATGGAGCCGTGTACAGGTGTTGATGTGTCTCCCATAAATTAGAAACGGTCATACAAATCTTCACGTGATGAGAAACAGAGTCCTGTCACCGTGGGACTCTACGGTTGACTTCCACTTGGCCACCTTTGACCACAGCCTCCTTAGGTGAATTTGCCCGAGCCAATAGGACACGATCCATGTCCACATCATTTCTGACTTGCCCATATGGCTCGATTTTCCTGAAGACACCTGCAACATAGACTTTCACAAAATGGCTGCGGAAAGTGGCAAGATTCCGCAGCTAAATGAGCAAAAATCTAAATCAAACAGCAGACACAAAACATAGTTAAAAACCATTTTAGATGCTCTTTTACAATTGATATGCAATGATATTGACAACTTAGAAGGTTCAGGTGAATGAAAAAGGTCTAGAAAGGTGTATAGGAAAGATGCAGATTTGAGACTCAACATACCCCCACTGTGAAGGTGTTGCATGTCCTCATGCAACCAAAATTTTGATAATCTTTCTTCAATTCATATGCCTTGACACTTCAGCCAGTACATCCAGTCCTCTCCTCCTCTTCCTTGGTGCTGCTAACATCCTGGGCTTTTTCATCAAGCATCTGAATTTGATATTAATCAGTGCTCTGCTTAACTTCTGACATTTCTTCTTCAATTTCCTGTTCTTCTTCTGCCATAGTCCCAGATGTAGCATGGTATTATCATGAATGATTTTGTCCAATTTGCTTTGTTCCTTCAATGTCTCATTTTCATTTTTAATGTGTCTATTTAAAAGCTCTAGCTCAAAGACTTCTTGTTTCAGTGATTGGACTAGATCATCTTGTGTTGTGTGAGGCTGAGTGGACGTAGTACTGGGACCCGTAGCTGCTCTTTCTAAAGATTCTATATAATCATATACTTCTTATTGCTTTGGGTCTATCTCAGGTGTCATTTTTATTGGGCTGTCCCCAAAATGCCGTGGAGGAGAGTTTTCTTCAAAATCTGGCTGAGAAGGACTCACATTAACATCTGGCTGAGAATGGGATGGACTATGTTCAATGTCTGATTGAGAATGAAATCAACTAGGTTCACTGTCTGACTGAGAGTGAGATGGACTATGGCCAGTTGGGGATTGTTCAGATGTTTCTTCTCCCAAATCAATAAAATGGGGTCCTTTCGTTTGCGTTTTCCTCAACTTCCCCTTAAGCCTGGAACTTCTTCTCACACGCTGTGGACCACTGTCTTTTTGCTTTTGTTTTCCTTTCTCTTTCTTCTTGGCCATAGATGATTGTTCTTGAAGGTGAACTAGTCTTTCAGATAACACTTGATGATCTTCTTCGGAAGAAGGGGTTTGATGCATAGCCTCAACACTTTTTCTCTCTTTTGATGTTATTGGCTTTTTGCCCTTGGTTTCTTTCTTCTTCCTTTTTGACAGTCTCTCTTCCCTACTAGTTCTTTCAATTGTAGTAGTAGGAGTACTTTTAGTTTCATCATTTGTTCTTTTTCTCCTACTCCTTCTTGATGTGCTACCTTCAGGAATTTCTTGAGGTTACTCAAAGAAATTTCTAATCAAAAATTGTTCCCATGTATCCTTCTTCTCTTTTAACTGTTTTTCAATCAAAATTTTTACAGGACCATGGTGATATAGATGTGGTTCTACATCCCATAAATGCTTCTGAACAGTCACAGATATCTTCTTCAAACTATTTAATAAAAAGTATGGCAAATTGAGGGTCTGGTTATCTATCAAATTCATCAGCAATCGGGTATGGTACATATACATTGACCCAAAACGACCCTCACAGGTGATAAATTTTTGAACAACTAGCAACAAAGTAGCCCATTCCTCTTTCAAAGCATGAACAGGAATTCCTCTTTTAAAAATAGTTATGTCCATACCTGGGTTATGTAGAATCACTCTCCAGGCTTCATCATTAATGCTTTTATTCTTAAACCAACGTTCACCCTCTTGAAGAAGTTCTGTGGCAGATGTTATAGATGTCTCATTCACCGTAATCTTAAGGTATCCAATCTCTACCTCCAGGCCATTGAAAGACCTTGCAAAATCTTTTGTCACCTTTTTATGGTAGCCTCTAAACTTTTGGATAAACCGCAGCCACTTTGCCTTCTTCAATATATCCCTGACTTGCGGGTATCCTTCCATGAATTTAGGTCCCTCTGGTTCTGCTCTCAACAATTTACCCATCCTTCTTTCTGCTCTTTAAAAACTTGCCTAAGTGAGGAGGGTTCAATGGAAGTAGGACGGCTGAATGAACGGAAATGAGCACGATGACTGTAGGTAGATATCAGAGAGTGGGTATACAGAATGTAGCGTAACAGAGAACGAAATGGAGTGAAGCGGAACAGAGAAGGGTTATGTGAGCACGGCAGAAATGCGGCTGTGAGATTAATAGAACAATATGAGGAGTATAACACATCCAGCAGTGTTTTAAAATTTGGTGGCTGCAGAATAAATGTAAGCACGTTTATACAACGGCTACGGATTTTATGCGGCTGAAAGAAGCCGTAGTCAAATCAACTACGTTTCATTGTCACAGGTGGAATATCAGAGTATGAGTGAAGATCAGAGGTTTAATTATGGGACCGTTTGAGAATGAATGCGAGGATTGTGGGAGGATTGTACAGAGATCATGGAGTGGTTACGGAGTTTGTCAATATAATCATTGCACATAATGGATGGAGCTTATGGTTTATAACTATATAGTATGTGTTTTAAATGCCATTTGAAATAAATTTTACTCATACCTTGGAATTCTTGCCATTTTTCCTTGGTCTTCAATTAGTTGCTCCTCATTGATATCTTGAATGCTCCATGTCTTCATAATTGGTCCTCATACCTGCATTTTATTTCATGATTATGGAAATAACATCTGGCTGTACATTCTTTTGAAAAACAGAGTGGTAGCTGCAGAATCTGCTTCTGGCTGCGGAAACTGGTGTCAGCTGCGGAAACAGATGTCAGCTGCGGAAACTGACACAGCTATTATTTGGGTGAATGGAAATGAACGGATGACAATTGACTAAATGGAAATAGTCATGAAAGAGAATTTTATTGGTGAAATGGAATGAAATAGATAAAATGAAGTGAAATGGAATGAAGTGAAGTGAGATAAAGTGGAATGAAGTGGAATGGAATGGAGTGGGTGGTCACAAAACTTGTGAAATGGAAGAGAGATTTTTTTTGGAAAATATAGGGTGTCAGGTGTTCCTGATTTTCACCCTACATTTTCTGTATAATACTGCCAACCAGTGATTGGTTTTCAGGCTTATACAATTTTTTTTTTTTTTTTTAAATTGAAAAGAACAAAAGCTAGGCTAGTGGAGAAGAAGAATTCTTCTGTACCAGCCTGATTGCAAAATTTTCTTGAAACATTTTGACAAATTCCTCTTTTGATAGTGGCTTATGATAAACTTTCAATCTGTGGCCATTCACAATAAGAGGAGTTTGAAACTCATCAATGGTCTTGATTCTTACTGCTCCATTGCTAAAGAGCTTGTCAATCTCATTGGCCCAAGCCAATGAGTCTGAAATTTTCCTTTGAAATCTTTAAACTTGGAATCAAATAACAATGCCCAATCTCCTTCTTGAAACTTCTTCTCTTTGATGTACTTGTCATGCCATTTAGCTCTTTGATATTGAACTAGATCAGTTCTTAAAAATGCTTCTTGTCTGATCTCATCTAGCTCATTCAACTGCTCCATTCTATGCTTTTGGGCTTCTGATAAGTCCATCCCCAACTGAACTGCTATCTTGAACGTCTTGACTTGGAACTCAATGGGGAGCAGGACTTCCTTCCCATAAACAAGTTCATAGGGAGAATGTCCTATTGTATTTCTCCATGTAGTTCTGTAGGCCCACAAGGCTTCGGGAAGCCTTTCTGCCCAATCTCTTCTATGTAGATGAACAGTTTTGGTGATGATACTTTCGAGAACTTTGTTGGTAGACTCCACTTGACCATTTGCTTGCGGATGGTAAGGAGTAGATCTTCTATGTTTGATTTTGTATTCTTCCATCATCTTCTCCACCAGGTTGGATGTGAATTGGCTTCCTTGATCTGTCACAATTTCTCTTTGGAACACCAAAGAGAGTAAAAATATCCTCATAAAGAAAATGAACAACTGAATTTTCAGTAGCAGATACTAATGCTTTGGCTTCTACCCATTTAGTAACATAATCAGTACAAACCAATATATACTTCTTTTTCTTAGATGGTGGATTAATAGGTCCAATGAAATCTAAAGCCCATTTTTCAAAGGGTTCAATGAGTACCTTTGTTTGCAATGGAATTTCATTTGAAAGGGTAGGTTTCCCTACTCTTTGGCAGCTGTCACACCTTTTGACATATTGTTTTGCATCTTTGAAGAGGGAAGGCCAATAATATCCTAAAGAGAGGATTTTATAGGCCGTCCTTTTGTCTGCAAAGTGTCCGCTGCATGGTTCATCATGACATGCCTTAAGAATATCGGGCATTTCATCTTCCCTGACACATCTTCTGATCACAAGATCTGGCCCTGTTTTAAACAATTCGTTAGAAATCCATGAATATTTTGAACTCTCCTGAATAATTTTTCGCTTTTCACTTGGAAATAAATGTGAAGGCAGTTTCCCTGTAACCAAATAGTTAGCAATATCTGCATACCAAGGAGTCTTAATAGTTACTGCAAACAAGTATTCATCAGAAAACTTATCCTCTACAGGAGAATCTTCTTTAGTATTCTGAATCCTAGACAAGAAATCAGCTACTGTATTTTGTTTTCCTGGTCTATCCAACACAGTAATATTGAATTCTTTCAAAAGTAAGAGCCATCTTGTCACTCTGCCATTAGTAACAGGTTTGTTCATTAAATATCTAATTGCAGAATGGTCAGTATGAATAAAAGTTTCATAGCCTGTTATATAATGTCTAAACTTATTGATTGCATGAACAATAGCTAAAAACTCTTTTTCAGTTACAGTATAGTTCAACTCAGTGGGAGTCAAATTTTTACTGGTATAGTAAATGGCATAAGGGACTAAATCCTTTTGACCCAACACAGCTCCTAGAGCTGTATCTGAAGCATCTGTAGAAATATGGAAAGGGAGTTTTCAATTTGGTCCTCTCAAGATAGGTGCTTCAGATATTCTTGTTTTCAAAGTTTCAAACGCTGATTGACAATCAGGATCCCATTTGAATTCATAGTCTTTTGTAAGCAGTTTGAAGAGTGGAGATGTTATTTTAGTGAAGTTTTCTATAAATCTTCTATAGTATCCAGTAAATCCTAGAAAACTTCTAACATCTCTTTGACAATTTGGAATAGGCAACTTGGAGATGACTTCAACTTTTGATCTATCAACCTTAATCCCATCTCCTCAAATATGATGTCCTAAAACAATCCCTTCAGTAAACATCATAAAGCATTTTTCATGGCTTAATGAAAGGTTTGTTTCTTTACATCTTATAAGAACTTTTTCCAAATTTTCTAATGCCTCTTCAAATGAATTACCATAAACTGTAAAATAATCCATATAAACCTCTACACAATCATGGATTAGATCAGAAAAAATTCCTAGTACTGCTCTTTGGAATGTTGCAAGTGCATTACATAACCCAAAAGGAAGCACTCGGTAGGCAAAAGTTCCCCATGGACAAGTAAATGTGGTCTTATCTTGATCTTCAGGTGCTACCTGAATTTGATTATAGCCACTAATACCATCCAAAAATGAAAAGTACTTTTTACCTGCTAATGTATCTAATACCTGATCAATAAAAGGCAAAGGAAAGTGATCCTTCAAAGTTGCTTTGTTCAATTCCCTGTAATCAATGCATACCCTCCATTTACCATTCTTTTTAGGTACTATAACCAAAGGAGAAACCCATCGGCTATCTGAAATTGGATAAATGAAGTTTACATTGAGTAGTTTTTGGAGCTTTTCTTTCACTATCTCCCTAAGATTTGGATTCATCCTTCTTTGAGGTTGTTTGATTGGTCTATTGTTTTCCTCAATATAGATATGATGGATGCAAGTCTTAGGATCAATACCTTTCATGTCAGTATACTCCCATGCAAATGCAGTAGAATGTTTTTGCATGATTTTGGTTAGTTCTTCTTGTTGTGACTTTTCCAAATGTTTGTTGATATTCAATGTTTTTCCTGGAAAAATCTCAATAGTAGAACTACCAAACTCTTCCATAGAGTAAAGAGACATTTGTCTTGATGATAAATATTCTATGTCAGATTCCAATTGAAATTGTGTGGGGTCATATTCTGAAGTTATCTCAAAATTTTCTAATGTGTTCATAATTTGACTATCCTCACTAATTTCAGAAATGGTAAAGACAGGTTGTATAGTGTTCTCATCATCGACCCATTCATTGTCTCCTATTTCTGTAATTGCTCTTGCGGGAGGATACAAATTGAATTTCTTTGTCGAATTACCATTAGAAATGTACATGTCTCCAGATCTACAACTAATAAAGGCATCAGCTGTGGCCAGCCAAGGTCTTCCTAAGATAATTGGATGTCCTCCTAGATTACTTTTGGGAGTCAAAATCATAAAGTCTACTGGATATTCCCAAGAATCTATGGAGACTGAAATATCTTCTAATACACCATCTGGTTTAATAACCGATCGATCTGCAAGTTGCAATAAAGTAGGTGTAAAAAGAAGGTTAGGAAGTTTTAACTGTTCCATAGTCTGTCTACTCATAATGTTGATAGTAGCCCCTAAGTCAATCAATGTGTTTGGAATTTCTATCCCATTTATATGTGTCTTGACAATTGGACTTCCTGGATCTACATACTTCTGCATGGTAATTTTTCCCATCATGATATCTGCAATTTTTCCTACCAGCTGGATTCTTCTTGTGTCTTTTAGTTTCCTTCCTGGTCTTTTGAAACTCAACTCCTTTATTGTTTTTTCTAGAATAGGAATCTCTCGAATGGCTTGTAGCAAGGGAATATTGATACAAACAGTCTTCAATTCATCTAGAAAATCATAGTTAGGCAACAAGATTTGTTTTTCCAGCCCCTTGTCAATTTGTAGTCTTTCAGGAAAAGGAGGTGTAGATGAAGATGCAGGTTGCTCAACTATAGGAGTTGTGGGTGTTAACTTTTCTTTTTTTTTTTGAATGTTTGCATTTTGAAGAGATGCTTCCTCAAAACCCTCATTGACTTTAAGAGAGTCCTCCTCAGAGGTATCTTGCTCTTGAATATCTATAGAAGGTTTTTCTAAAACTCTACCAGATCTGAGTTGTACATCATTGAGAGGATCAATCATATAGGTAGGAAATTGTTGTCCTTCTACCATGTAAGTATTCTGAGGATTTTTATTGTTAGGATTTGGCAATGGCTGAGCTGGAAGTTGATTTGTCTTTTGTTGGTATGGGAGCATGAGTTGACGGTTTGGATTTTGTTGAGAAGGTTGTTGTTGTGGAAATGGCAATGAAAGTTGTGGATTTGGGTTTGGAAGTTGTGAAACTTGTTGATTTTGAAAAGATGGAGGATATTGATAAAATTGAGCAAATCTCCCATAAGGATTTTGCATCCCTTGTACCCATGGCTGATATGGATTTTGATGTTGGGGCCAAGGTTGTTGCCAAGGATTCCAAATTGGTGGGGTTTGAAGATTCATAGGGTTTTTAAACCCTTGAGTTTGTTGTCCCTGCCAAGGTCTTCTTGCAACAAAACAGAGAGATTCTACTGAATTTGGGTCTTCTTGAAAGACAACTTTGAGTCCAGGAATTGAAGGACAATCCTTGGTCTCATGATTCTCTGAGAAAATCATACATGTTTCTACAACTTTTGCATCCAAGGGACATTCCCTTAAAGCATGTTTCTTCCTACATTTCAGACAAAAGATGGCTAGAGCATTTGTTTCTGCTTTCTGCTTGTTTTGGATTTTAAGGGTGTCTAGTTGTTCACTAAGGCTCCCTAAGATATCAGTTTTGAATTCATCAAGCATGTTACCAATCTCTGTCCTACTTACTGATCCAGTTGCAGATTTGTTAGCCCTAATAAGAGAAGGATTCCTAGGCCCTTTTCCTGTTTTAGATTTTCCTCTTGAGAGATGGACACATAGTTCTGTTATGTCACGAAGTGGAAGTTGAGAAATGTCTCCTTTCCCCATCATGTTTAAAATATCTATCCATCCATCTCTAATGGCTTTTAATATGAGGGCTTTCAAGGTTTCATCATCTAAGTTGCTCATCTTTGCTCTTTTCAAGTTGTATTGAAATATTTCAAGTAAATCTTCCAAATTTTCATCTTCTTTTTGCATCATTTTGAATACCTCATCCTTGTGATTGGTGGGCATACAATAGTCCAAGTATCTATCCAAAAAATTTTGTTTCATATCATTCCAAGTCCTAATAGATTGAGTGGCTAATCCCATGAACCATTTCAAAGCAGCTCCCTTCAATTTTGAAGGAAACAGTTTGAGTTTTTGAGAGTCTTCCATATAGTCATAGGTTCGGCACATGACTTCAAACTCAAACAGAAATGTTTCAGGATCCTCACTTCGCAATCCATAAAAGTTGGGGAGGATAGATGGTGAGATATTTTTCATTGTTGTATGAGTTTCCTCATCAACTATAGGGAATCCAAACAAGTTGTCTCCTTCCCTATTTCTTCCATTATTACCTTCACCATTGTTTTCTCCATTGTTTCCTCCTCCTCTACCTCTACCTCTACCTCCAAATCCATCTATTATTTCCTCTGCCATGATAGTTTCTTTAGAGTCCTTAAAGTCCTCTGGTTCTTCTATCAAGGGAGGATGAGAGGGAGTCTCTTCCTTTTCTAAATGAGATTTAGTAGGTGGTATAGAAGAATCCTCTAATTCAGCTGCTCCTTGAATTCCAAAAATCTTAAGGCTAGGGGTAGATGGTGGTGAATCTTGTCTATGCCTTGAAGAAGATGGAGTTGTGAAAATCGAACTCTTGGCTTTAGCTATAAACCTTCCCCTAGAATCTCTTGCTCTATGCATGTCACTTTTTTTTTTAATTTTTTTTTTTTAAAGTTGGGCTAATAATTTTCTTTCTGATCTTCCAGGTCACACTAGGTGCAGGAAGAGAGCATACTTAAGAAATTACTGAACCAATAACTCTCTTTTCTGATCCTCCAGATCACACTAGGTGCAAGAGGAGAGCATACTTCAAGAAGTTATCAAGTTTTCCCTTCTTTTATTATTTTGTTTTTGTTTTTTTTTTAAGAAATTGGCTACCTACTTACACTTCCTCGGCAACAACGCCAAAATTTTTGGTCAATTTAGTGTGTGCTAAATTGCTACATTAATTTATCAATCCGGGATTCGTAAGCTGATGAAGTGTGGCGCACTATATGTGCAAGATAACCTATTTCTTACCTTTTTGTTGTTTTTGGTTTTCTAATGTGAGATGGAAATTCTAAAATAAAAACAAGTATGGTTATGATTGTTCAAGGCAATGATATCCTTTATAATGATTTACCAACTTCAAACTTAAAAAGGAATTTGAAACATACAATGACAAAACTTGAAGGGAAATGAAAATGTGCTACTAGCGTAATAAATTAAACAGTGAACTATTGAGCATGAAAACCAAACTATCCTTGCTGCTGTCTAAACACAAAAGAAACTATGCTTAAAGAAATCCAAGAATTGCAACAAAGTAAATCTGAATCAAATTACATCAACTTATATTCTGATCCCTCGCCATTAGTCCAGCTATGGCTTTCGGAGGTAACCATAAACAACTTGAGAAATCTGATATCTAATTTGCAGAAAAAGAAACTAATATCAAACTACACACTCATACTTCAATCCCTCACCATCAGTCCAGCTGTGGCTTTCGGAGGTAACTGAAAATGACATGAGCAATTTACTATATCTAACTTGCAGAAAGTAAACTAATATCAAACTACACACTCATACTTCAATCCCTCACCATCAGTCCAGCTGTGGCTTTCGGAGGTAACTGAAAATGACATGAGCAATTTAATATATCTAAATCTAACTATAGAAACAAATGTGCAAGACTGAAATAAACAAAGCAGTACTGAAATTAAACAAAACTAAGAAAAATAAATTAGCAGCAGAACAATATTGATTCCATGTCGTTAGTCAAAAGATATGCAAATGCCCGGGCTGCCTATTTGTAATCTGAAACAAGAACACTGATCAGTTAACAACAACATAAAACATGAAAGATTATGGACAGAAGTAAAATGTAAAGCATGAAAGATTATGAACAGTGATGAAGCATAAATATCATGAAAGATGCAATGTATAAACACGTGAATGACTTATGGTACAATGAACTTAAAGAAATAAAACAAGAAACTATACAGTAATGCACAAAACCTCAGCGTGTGCAGGGGCACTCTGCACAGACCTCGGGCAACAGCCTTCAAATACGAATTACGCTTGGAAACAGAGTCTTCTTATATATTAAAATGTAGTCATAACAGAGAAATGATATTACAGCACAATGGCAACGCAATTACATTACATAGCTATATGGAGGCTAACTATTATGCGTATGCAAACGCGTTATTTATAACAAAGGTGATATAACTAATTCCCTAAATTTTGTGCTGATAGAGACACGTGAACCATCACGTCCAGAGATCCAGCATCATGGCCGCGGTGAGGAGTAAATCTATGAAGAGTGGATGTTGGATTCGGCTTATGGAGCTGTGTACAGGTGTTGATGTGTCTCCCGTAAATTAGAAACGGTCATACAAATCTTCACATGATGAGAAACAAAGTCCTGTCACCGTGGGACTCTACGGTTGACTTCCACTTGGCCACCTTTGACCACAGCCTCCTTAGGTGAATTTTCCCGAGCCAATAGGACACGATCCATGTCCACATCATTTCTGACTTGCCCATGTGGCTCGAATTGCCTGAAGACACCTGTAACATATACTTTCACAAAATGGCTGCGGAAAGTTGCAGCAGCTGCGGAAAGTGGCAAGATTCCGTAGCTAAATGAGCAAAAATCTAAATCAAACAGCAGACACAAAACATAGTTAAAAACCATTTTAGATGCTCTTTTACAATTGATATGCAATGATATTGGCAACTTAGAAGGTTCAGTTGAATGAAAAAGGTCTAGAAAGGTGTATAGGAAAGATGCAGATTTGAGACTCAACAAGTACCTAATTAGTAATTTAATTAACCATAACAGTTTCCTGATCATGAAGGTATTTAAAATATATTTCCGATAAGCATAAAGCTTTCATGTTAAACAATCAGGTCAAAAGACTTTAGACTATGATGCAAAAAATACAAAGAAACCTCACCAACACTCAAAGGAAAAACAAAGTCAAACCTCTACAAAGTATAAATAGATATCTGATAAACTTCGTTCCACCACAAAAATGTGCTTAACTAAAGAAAATTCTAATTATTGTGCTTTCAAGACAAAGCTTTCAAGGGCAGTGATGTTATAAACATACCCCTACACCTCGTGAAGAATCAATGTGTATAAATAGACCATCATAAGGCTCATTTTAAACATCATCATTATCATTTTATAAATCATTTTTATTAAATCAACAAGAAGAAAGAAACAATTGCATTCAGTTCCACTGAAGAAAAGTATATGGCAATTTCATATACTTATTATGAAGCTATCTAGATTTGCAACTTGATTGTAAAGTCAACTAATGAGTTGTTGAAGCCCAATATTGTCTCTTTTGAGAATCAAAGTTACATCAAGATCTATGAAAATCCAATGTGTCATGACCATTTCAAACACATTGATATTCAATACAATTTCCTAAGATTCCAAGTTGATTAGGGAGTTAGTAGTGTTGGACCTCATTCTGACAAAGTTGCATATGGTTAATAGTTTGAAAAAGCTCCTAACAAAGGGGAAGTTTGACAAGTTGGGGGAGAATATTGGGTTATTGGAAAAAAAAAAATCTCAAGAGTGTTAGATTACCTAGTTGGTCCGAGTTGGTCTCACCTCAACCTTGAGAAGTTGAGCAACACCAGGATTGCAGATCTAGATTGTGGTACACCACTCAGAAAGATTCTTAAATATAGCTAGAAGCTTATAACGACACCTTCGAAAATAGACGAATTAGTTGTTGGGTCACACCCACCAAGTATGGCACACTAGTTGAGGAGATTAACACCATCATCTCAGGTGCATTCATGAGTGCACACTTATGGAATGAGGCACCTTCAGGAGAGGAGTTACATCTACTATGAAAATGAACTACTCTAAAAGAAAAGCCTTGCATACAAGGCAAAGTTATGAGGGAGTTGCTCATGCTCAAGGGAGATGCACCACTAACGCTATCATTAGCCTGTTTTCTAACAGCACCTTCTCTTAACTTATAAATGAAAAGGATGGGCACACTAGTTAGAAATTTGTAGAAATAGATAATAAGAGTGAGTATTGTTAGCTTGTAGGTTGTAGTAGGAGCTTTTGTGAGATGACAACTTGTTGTGACATTCTTCTATTTGAGTAATAAAGGCTTCTATGCAACTGTTGTTGGACCCTGCTCTTTTTATCCTAAAATCTCAGGTTGCAGATTTGTGTAGAGTGGGCCTAATATATTTGTTGTTTTAATCCATTGTACATGCTGTGTTTGCACTCTTGAATTTACATCCTTCAATTTCTGCTCGAACAAAACTGAAATTTTGATAGGCAGATACTAAATTTCAGTCTTGTTGTTAGGATTTTTTAATTCTCTGAGGGTATTCTCTTGTTTTCAATAGTATTTGCATATTTCTGCATCACAGCTCATCTCTTCCATTTCATTCTACTATAATACAAAAATCATTTCTAGTATAGTTTAGTTTATATTTGCTTTTTACTTAATTGATCTTTTATTTTATTTTATAGGAGCAGTACTTAGCAATCTCAATTCACACTCCCTTTGTATTCACACTGTTGTATATGTGTGGTCGTTGGAAATGGTTAGGTTCGGTACTTGTTTTTTGCATATCATGCATTAAAAATCCACTGCCTCCTCATAAAATCCTCTCCTCGTATAATCGACCACCATTACAGACGTTTACACCACATTTGGTTTAGACATTTAGTAGGTAGGTAGGGTGCCCCTATCTCCCATCTCCATATAGAGTAATTTGGTCACATATTCTTTCTTCTATGATACTGGTTCCTCTCTCTTAAGTCCTATCTCTTGTCCTTCTTCTCTCTCCCTTTCTCTCCTACCTCACACTCTCTCTCTCTCTCTCTACTCTCCAATCCTCTCACTATATCCCTCCCTCTATCCTTCTTTATGCCCCCCTTCCATCTTTGTGTCACTATCTCCCTCTCTTACCCTTCTCTACCTCTTTCACTCCTCTCCCTCTCTCTCTCTCTCTCCATTCCTTCTCTCCCCTCTCCTTCAGTTTATCTCCATCTCTCCCTTGTGACTCCCCTTATCTCGCCACCTCTAACAATCTATGTCTTTATTATTCCTTCTCATATATATCTAGAGTTAATATATATCATGACATATTGGGACCTACGATTGGGTTAATTCTGCCTTGTTGGCAAGGTTAAAATGGTTAATCTTCGATAGAAAAAATGTAGATCAAATATTTAATCAAAAAGAGAGAACCATACCCTATATTCCAAGCTATGCCTATCAGTCGCTTGGCCTCTTCTTGCTCTCACATGAATGTAGTCTTGCTTGAATGGTACAGAAGAAGGTTTTGCATTATCAACTATTTGTTTGGGAGAACTACCCTAGACGTCCACAATTGGGACCTTAATCTAAATACGACCCAAGCATGACACCCATGCTTTAATAAGTTATTTTGACAAATACATTAATAATGAAGACCGAACCTAGTTACATTATTCAACATTATGACTCCTAAAGCCTCATCCTTTTTCCTGTTGATGAAAAACTTTTATTAGTTATCCCTTAGATAAGAACCATCATTTTCGTAAAGTTGTATAACTCTTCACTCTTCAACAATTTTCCCATATATTGTGCCAAAATTCCATAATTGTGCCCATTAAAAATTTATAAGATCTAGCTTGAAACTCATAATTTGACCCACTGATTTGATCCTAGATTAGTTTGTAATTAGAAACCTTGAACCAATCCACTCAAAAAATCTGACTTTTTAAGAGCATCTACAACTTGCATGAGACTTGTAGGCAACAGGCTACATCTCAAACCATTTTCTTTAATACCATGTTGGAGAATCGAGGGATTTTTTATATTAGAAAACTCGTATTCTAAAATAGAGGTGGTGTCTAAATTCATTTTTATCACACCTAAGAACAACTAAACATAGTTCAACATACTAAGGACTGTAAGAAACAAAATTATTTCCATACACGACACATATAATCTATTGTTCACCATATAATAAATACACCCATAAGACCATATTTTGTAGCACCAAGATGCAACCAACACATTCCATACTTTTCTTAAGATAAAATTGATAATAACATAAGAATGATTTGAATGCAAACTAAATGGAAATGAGTCATGGTAGAATGGATGAATTCAAAAGGTTGAGTTGGAAATTCAAGAGATAATGCAAACCCTACATAAGGAATAAACACATCACAAGTAATATTGACCTTAGACAATGACGATAACAACTCCTCTTAACATCCCAAGCTAAATCTAATTGACATCCTAATTTCTTTTTTATCCTTTTCTAATGCTTCATATATATGAAATTGAAATGAATATTTTTTTTTTCTATTTATAAAACCTATACCTCGAGCTCCATTTAAATTTGGATAGCGTGGGTTGCCTTTAAAATAGATAAATTGAATTGGAATTAAGCATAACCATATTGAAACCTCATCGAGAACATGTTTTGGCATTAAAGAATTAAATTTGGTGATAGTGTGGGTTTTCTTTAAAATAGATAAATTAAATTGACATCAAGCATAACCATATTGAAACCTCGTCAAGAACATGTTTTGGCAATAAAGAATTGAATTTGGTCATATAATAAGATTTAGAATTGTTTCTGATTGACTAAAAGCTTGTTTTCCTTGTAAACAAGGAAATAAGTTAACTAAGCAATAAAAAAATTATCTTGCAATAGTGAAAGTCCACCCCTTAATGGCCTGTGAATGAATCATTTCAAATAATTTAATTTTACTTAAATAAAATTAATGAATTAGCTCTCACTCTATTTTGATTATAGAATACAATAAAAACAATTACTAAAAAATGACCTTTTTCAAATAACTTTCCATAAAATATGGTGATACAATATTAATAAAAATTATACACTTGAAATAGCATAGTCCCTTCCATAGAGTGAGAGGCAAAGGCTAAGATTGTTTTAACAAAAATCCAACACTAACATTTACCTTTTCCCACCAGAGAGAGCAAGGGTTCCCTCCCTGCCCGCATCTACATTTTCCCTGAAGACGAAAACATGGTTCCTCATTCTTCATGCTTTGTTTCTAAGCTCTAATCTTGCTCAAGCTTTCCCAATACAGGTTGTTCAACTTTACAAACATGTTGTGATGAAGGTGCTTGTAGGTCATGAATGCATAGTTTGTTCATTGTTTATGTTAGTTTCATCATATGTTTTAACATAAAAGAAAGAACCCCAGAGGTTTAAAACCGTAACCCTAGAATCAACTTCCTAGTGGTGCAACTTTTGCATAAAATCTTTGTTTGGGGAACACAATTAGTCCATCTGAAAGAACTATATTTAGGATTACAAATTTTGGTTAATCCTAGGGAATGACATAAAAACCTCTGGACCCATAAATGGCCAAAAAACATCATTTAGGGCCTACAAATGACCGTAGAAGTACAAGACCCAAAAAACCATAGAAAAACTGATAAGAAGATAAAGAACCATTGAGTTAGTGGAAGATGTGGGTGGCCACCAAATATACACCTGGATTAGAGTGCCACATAAGTTTAGGGTGGGAGATAAGTTATGGTTGCATTTGTATAAAGAATACCTCTTAAGATCCCATTGGAAGTTCCCCCCGACTCTCCATTATGATATAGGCCTTACACCAACACAAAGGTTGTGGGTGAAGATGCTTCTAAATAATAAATCCCCTTTTCTTTGGATTGAACCTTATACTTAATGTGGAGCTACTTCAACCATATTTTCCACCTCTCATAGGCACCTCATGTTCCTACTTTGGTGCACATGTCTCACTAGGAGCCATATTCAACAAAACTTTCCCCACTTGACGAAGGAACTTGACACAAAATGGACCACTTATTCATAAGGGGGGACAATTTATTCAATAGAATACTAGTGACCACCCACTTGTTACATTGATTCAACATTATTCCACGTCCTGGTAGTTATATTATAATGTTTTAGGTCTCAAACTTCTGGTGCCTTTTTTGGGCATTTCCCTTGCATTTTTGGCATTTGTCATAGGCTAAAGACACATGGTATGGATTGTATTGGTCCAAAAAATTTCCTAAATGGAGTTTTCATGCAAACGTTGTAGCCCCACGAAGTTGATATATCAATTAGTCTCTTTGGACCCACGTTATTTTTGGCATGGCATTTCCTAGGACCAGGGTTTTGGATTTTAGAGTTTTTGGATCTTAGGACATCTTACTTTATGTTCAAAGGTAGTTTTGACATCTTGTAATGTTTTCTTTTGATTTAGAGTAGTTGACACGTCTCTCTTCATAAAGAAGCTACCTCCATTCCGCTTAGTGTGTATCACTTTGCAATTTATAGTTATTTTCTATTTCATCCATTAATAGAATTTGGATTTTGTTCTACTACTCTACTCTTTGCAATATCTTTCTATGTTTCCATTTATGTTTTTTCATAATAAAATCCCCTTCAAACCTCAGGTCTATCTATAGATTTTTTTTTAGTAGAAGCTTCTACCTTTGGATGACCATGGGTTCTAATATTTGAATATTGGAGCAAATTGTCAACTTTTTTATGGTTAAGAACATGTGCTTCCTCATAAGATGTCATAGGTTCAAATTTAAAGGGGTAGAGTATGTACACCTTTGTAGAGTTTAGCGGACTCAAGTCCTTTGTCCTACAAACAATAAGATCACAATAAAAGTTCTACAAACAATGAGATCACAATAAGAGTCCTACAAACAATTAAGGTCTCACTAAAGTCTTAAAAATATATTATTGCTACTATATTACAAATATTAGCTCTATTTACCCTAGATTAACCTCAATAGCTATTTTTTTAATGAGAAAAAAAAATATGCTTAAAAAATATAGAGAAATGCTCTAACATTTTTAAGTAATAAAATTTTACAACTTCTTGTATTTATTTTTAATATGTTGATTAACCTCAATAGCTATTTTTTTAATGAGAAAAAAAAATATGCTTAAAAAATATAGAGTAATGCTCTAACATTTTTAAGTAATAAAATTTTACAACTTCTTGTATTTATTTTTAATATGACAAAACATATGTCAAAAAATTATAACATTTGAACTTTGTCGGGTGTGTTAACCATTTGAAATTTGGTGGCTTATCAATTGGAGGGAAAGCTAAGGCACGAGCACAGGGTTACTAGAGATTTGAGGGTTCAGCAGTTTTGGCCATTAAACACATTTTTGCGAAAACAAAGCTTTCAGAGATTCTGTGTAGTGATGGTTTTCGGGGACCTTTAAACAGGCAGAAAGGAGGGATTTTAGGCCGCTGTAAGTGTGAATTTAGGCATTCTGCTGCTCTTCATCGTGTTCTCATCTATCTCCATTTACTGAAATGCGGACTCGTTCATCTGAGATTTTGGGGATAGTGATATTATTTTGACTGGTGTTTTGTTTTGATCTTCTGTTATATTTTGGAACTTAGATTTCCATGTTAGATGTTGGAAGGTCCTTCAAACTAGGGCTGGCATGCCAAAATCAGCAATGTCACATGACCAACCGGTAAGGTGCTTCAGATTGTGGTTGGAATTCTAGTACCCGTTATTTTTTCTTCTGAATTTTATCCAGAAGTTTTAATATGCTTGCAGGAACCAAGGCTGTATTACGTATGGCAAGAACCATAACTGAAGTTTCACAGTGTGCTTCTAAGTTTTTTTATTATGTAATGCTTCGTATGCAGGTTCTCTGCTCAACATGGAAGGACGATGGCACTGCTATTTTCTCTGTTGGCTGTGATAAACAAGCTAAAATGTGGCCATTGCTGACTAGGGGCCATCCAGTGACTGTGGCTATGCATGATGCACCTATTAAGGAAATTGCATGGATTCCAACAATGAACTTGCTTACAACTGGAAGCTGCGACAAGACACTTAAGTATGTATATGATGGTTTTCTTTGATTCAGTCTCTCTTTGCTTATTTATGTTATGAGGTTGCTTGTAAATGTTAGTGGAGTTGTGACCTTATGAATTTTAAACCCATTTGAGCACAGTGCCAAAAAATTAATATCTTTTAGGCTTTGAGTGAAATAGAAACTTCTCATCTTGCCAATTTTTTTATGAAATTATATGAGATAAAGGGAAAAAAAAATTGTTAGATTAACCCAGGTCCTAGATTAACTACTCAACATTCTTCGCTTACTGCCATAGCCTCGTACCTATGCAAACCTTGTTAGAAACGGAGACACCTTCCTTTTAATTTGGATCAGCATTGTATTCTGAAAATCTTCATATAAATTGTGTTGTCCCTGGTGATAACTTTTAATGCCTGGATCTCCTGCTTGCAGCTGTCTATCACTCTCTCCTTTCATTCTATGCACTGCTCCACAGGTACAGGACCAAAGGTTGACTGGAATATCAGAAACTTAAAGTTATTTAAGACTGCATCAATCTCTCCTCCAAACTTGAAGCAAATTTTGAAAGCTTCCTCAGCCTTTTCCTCTAAGGCTCTAGCCCTGTCGAGACATTTACAAGCTTCAGAAAAACAGATTATTTTCTCCAAGTCACGGAGCTGAGGAATGTCTACCCCCTCATGAGGATACTGTATTTTCCATTGAATGATGTCATCTAGCATATTTAAAATATTCTCCAATTCTTCCTTGACAAGCACCATCCTCTTTATATAATCATCAAACTTAGGAGTTTTATCTTTGATGCCCTGAATGCTCCTGTAGAATTATTTCTGAACCGTACTCAGTTCCTCTTGGATCTCAAGAGATTTCCCTTTGAACTCTTTAACTGAGTCTAGTTCACCTTGCTGCTGGAATTCTAGCTCTGTAATTCTTTGCTTAGCAGCACTGATTTCCAAATTAGCAACATAGACCTTTCTCTTCAGCATGGCAACATTATCATCTGTTGCTTGGGCCATGGTAATACTGGCACCTGCAGTCAGCTCTGGATCAGCTGTTGTTTCATGAATGAGAACCTCCTCAGTGAAAATTGCTCTCCCAACCTTATCATTTTGGAAACTCTCCTGCTGACTTTGTTCTTCTTGTATTCATAATTGAATATTTTCAATACTACTACTGGGTCAGCCATGGTCATGGGGGAAAATTGCTCCTTCTCCATTTCTTCAATCCTACATGGTTCAACTGGAGACTGAGGAGTGGGGTTTATCTTTGGAGATGATGGAATGCCAAGGTGTTCAATCCTTTTATCTTTCCACATAGCTTATTCCTTCTTCTTTTGGAGTTCCTCATCTATTTTCCTTCGAAGCTCTTCATCTCTTTTCCTTTGTTTTTCCTGTTGCTTGATTCTTTGTTCATTTTCCAAAGCCAATTGTTTCACCACGTTATCTTGTTCTGATTTCCTTCTTAGTTATTTTTCCTCCTTCGCTGCTTTCTCTTCTTCAATCCTCCTCTTGAGTCTGTTTGCTTCTTTCTCCAATGCTTCCTTCATCTCCTTCACCTGTTCCAACACCCTCTCGAGCATTTCAACTTCTTTTTGGAGGTTGACAATAGGTGAAGCATGGGTTTGTTTGGCCTTCTTCTGAGGTCCTTGATTTAGCTTTTCTTTAACCTCAATGGATAAATAAGTCTCTTGAATATTTCCTCATTAGTATCCATCTCACGAGTATAAGACTACATCTGGTTGATAGCAACACAGTGACTAATAACCAAATCTTCAGGATCATGTTTCCTGAATGTTATCTCTCCAAAATGATATGATTCAATTTCACTGGCCTCTTTCATGGCTTGGTTGGTGCAATCAAATACATAGTATCTGATCCTGATAGGAAACTTAGGCCATATTGACCACTTTTCCCTCTTAAGAGTACTTTTCACTCGATGAGAAAATGTCTGATATAATATTTCCAACAGAACCACTACGTCTGGAGCATATAAAGGTAGTAGATGAGGAGCTCTCAATGCACCATCCCCATTACACCATTACACCATACACCATGGGGCTCACAAGAGGAGAGATGAAAAAAAACAATACACCATCAATCTACTCTCAGAAGAGATGAAAACAATGCACCATCAATCTCCTCTTAGGAGATATTAACATAGTACACCATCAATCTCCTCTAAAGAGATATGAAAATAGTACACCATCAATCTCCTCTTAGGGAGAGATGAAATTTGTACACAATTAATCTCTTCTTAGGGAGAGATGAAATTTGTACACCGTCAATATCCTCTCAAGGAGAGATGAAATTTGTACCTCATGATTGCAAGCTTTAGAACCAAATTCCCTGACCACATAGGTCTTACGGTAACCCAATGATGATATCAAACCAATGCTCCCTCTCAAAGGGATCCTTAGCCATTCTAGGCTTCTTACATAATCTTCAACCTACTCAAAAGAAGAAAGGTAGCCATGGTGGATTTCAATACTTCTTTTATTGTAACATCTAGCTATTCGTCCAGATTTAACCAAAGCTTTGAACAAAAGAAAACACCAACAACCTATCAATGCTATTTCTTTGCTCAACAACATATTCTTGCAACTTTTTCTTCATCAAGGAAGTAGCCATGGGCTCACAATCCATCATGCCACATTCTCAACAAATATTTTATCAGGCTCATGTAACACTTTCAATCAACTCCCTCTTACACTAAAGAGGTTCTCATCCTTTGTGAGAAATATATCATCAACACAGAGAGAATTTCACAAATTCGTCTTCAGTAGATAAACTTATTCCTTCAGGACTTCACCCTCATCAAAACGAAAAGTAGTACGTGGTGAGCCCTTGGGGGGAGGTGGGGTGAGAATGGGGGGGTTGTCAGCATGGAGAGAGAAAGAAAGAAGAGCATGGTTAGCTAAGGGGATGGGGGGGAAAAAAAAGTGATGAATGAAGGGGAGGAGGTTTTGGCTAGAGAGGACATAATAAAAAACGCTTGCTCCTCTACCATGAGGCCTACATGTGAAAAAGCAGGAGTTTGGAAAACGCGAGAGGCCATTAAGAATCCACAGCTCCTAAAATTTGTCCAAGTATAAAAGATGTCGACCATAGGCAGTAAGGGGCCCCAACACATCATCAGACATCCTGTGAAATCCCACTGACTCTTGATCGATCTCTTGGATGCAGTACACGTCCTCAAACTGATTGTGAAGAGGGATCTGGAGGGCTCTAGTGCGGGAGTTGAAGTCAGCTAGAAGAATAACCTCCCCAACTACTGAATACTAGGCTATGTCAACATACAAATCGACAAAGGGGTCCTCGTTAGGTCCATTATGAATGGCATATGATGAAGAAGCAGGAGGGAAGTAACAAACAACAATGTAAATGTCCTTGGGGAGAGGAGAGACCCCTCGAACCCATAGTATTAAAAACTGGAACCGGTGGACCTAATGAACCGATAACTGGACCGGTGGACCTTATGAGTCGGTAAACGGACCGGAACCAGTCTAACCAGTACTGGTCAGGTCTAAACGAATAAGTTTTAAAAAAAAAATATTAAATAATTATTTTTTAATAAAAAAAACTATTTTTAAGATTTGCAACCATGATTCCAAGCCAATAGAGACAAAATATGAAAAGTTTTCTCATTTATATACCATGTAAAGGTGAATATATCCAAATGGAATTATGGCACCAAGTGAAATACATATCATCGAAAAAATACAAAAGCAATGAGGCTCCAAATGACCCATAAAGTCCAAAAACAATGCTACAAGCTATGAGCATTGAGGCCATTGGCCTACATAGTACAGTGACAATCTACTACAAATCTACATATATGATATTACTAAATTCTAATTAATGATCAACATTATCACTTGAAAGTTGAAACTTCTAATCATGATCAAAGTTCAAACTCAGTTGGTTGAACTTGAGTCTCAAACTTCTGAAGGTATTCTACCCTAATATGCCCTATTACTTCATTTGGTGCCCCACATGGTTTTACATGGCCTCCTATCCCAGCCAAGTGTTGCTTGAACTTGTAAATACCCCCTCCTGCGATAGATTTTTGGCAATATTTGCAAATCATTTTACTATCAATCATATCACAATGAGCCCATGTAGTATCCTTGCCTTTTGGAGGCACGATGGCTACTACTTAGCTCAAGCAGCAAGCCTCAAACTCTATGTTGTTCCACTACTCCAACAAAAACTCAACTCTCCAAGCTCTCAATCAAACACACAAAATCTCCAAATGAGATGATGTGAGACAAATGAGAGGTTGCCCCTGCTTATAAAGGATTGGAGAGGGTCTCCAAGATAGCTCCAACTCCAACTCCAAGCCTCAAAGATCATTGCTCCAACAAATACTCAACACTCTCCAAGCTCTCCATCAAACTCACAAACTGCAAATGAGATGGTGTGAGACAAAGGAGAGGCTACCCCTGCTTATAAAGGATTGGGGAGGGTGTTTTTGGAGGGAAAAAACCCTCCCCTTCCCTCCAAATCAGCCCTAAACATCCTTGCTAGCCGTCCGTGGGTCCCTACAGCAACTTAGGTGTTGACCGGTCGGTTAAGGACAGAACCGGCCGATCAGCACCGATTAACTGGATTTTCAGGCAATATGCAGTTGCTGACCGAGTTTTTCAACCGGTTTAGACTGGCCAATGGTTTAACCGGTTTCCGGTTTGAACCGACCGGTTTTTAACACTATGCTCGAACCTGAACCCACATTAACCTTGCAAACTCACCCGCAACCACCGAAGACATATTGCTCTGAAAGGAATCTCTGATGAAGCAAGCAACTCCCCCAGAACCTTTGATACCACCAGAACCCCTCGTTTCCTGTCTACAAGTTGAGAATTTATGGTAACCTGTAATGTCTGGGAGAGGTTGAACATGGCTCTCATGCGTCTCAGTGATGAATAAGATATCCGACAGTCGAAGAGAATCATATAATAGACATGGCGATGCCCAAAATGACCCATTCCCATTCCAACAATTGACGAAAATGGATGCCCCTTGTTGCCTCCCCCAACGAGCCAATCATTTGGAGGACCCATAACGGGGCTTCCATCCAGGTGGAAAATTGTCTTGAATCACTGCTTTGAGGTTCCTAATAACTACCCATTTCCCTACCTGATGTGCTGCTGTAACCAACTCCCTAGAGCGTTTGAGCTCAACAACCTGTGTTTTAGTGAGATCTTCATCAAGGAAGATCTTACTAGGAAGTGAGAATAGATTTCTCTTAGCTCTAAGAGCCTTAAGGCGATCAACCGCCAACCTGAACTGGAGAAAGAGAGTGGAATCGTACCCAAGCCAAGCTTTATCAATGGTCACGTCCTAAAGATCTAGTTTTTCATTGAGGAATAGGGTCCCAACCACCATGGGGTCTGAGGATGTGAGAGGAAAAGGAAGTCCTCTCACTTTGAGGTTCAATTCTCGTGCTTGTCTAGTGCGTTCTTCCATGAGTTAGATTGTACCACCTCCTAAAGTGCGGCTAGAGGGGGAGCGAGGGGGGTATCCCTCCCTCTAGCAACCTGTGCCCATGAGTTGATGTGTGTTTCTGTTTCTTGTTTAAAGGCCGCTTGTTGAGCTTTGATCTCCTCCTATTTTTTTTTCAGATCGAGAAGTTCAGCGTGTAGATTGTCATTAGAGGGGTGGTGGTGAACTGCTTGCTCCTTGTTGCCCCTCAAAAGCTACTTCAGTGAACCATTCTCGCCTTCCATTACAACTACTCTATTCCTAAGTTCATCGACCTCTCTTATTAGTGCCTGGTTAGAGGATTCAAGGGTTTCCAATCTCCTAAATAGTTCCTGAAAATCTCTGTTGTCGCGTCGAAATCCATAATCGGGCAAGGGTGACGGTTCTGACAAGATTTGAAAGAAGTCTTCGACACCTATGTCTATGTCGTTAGGAGGTCCTGACGACGTCGTCACCTGCGGTTGATCTTGAGAAATAAGTGTTGGGAAAAATATTGAGAGGGGGGGGGGGTGAATCAGTATTTACAGCAAATTCTAACTTTTTACTTTTTCATGCACTAAAACCCATACGCTACTTTTCTGAAGCCATCTAGCATATACACGCGTATATCCTTCATGAAACTCGCGTATACCCAGAGATCTAATTATGCCATAGTTCTTTACTTACATAATTCCATCATTCATTTATTAGATGTTCTATAAACAGTAAACATGTGCAGTAAGAACAGAATAAACCATCACACAAAGCATCACACATGAACACCAGGATTTTTAGGTGGAAACCCAAGTCGGGGAGAAAACCACCGTTTGTTCACCTTCAATATTTTATTATAGAGAAAACATCTTACAACATATGTGTCAGTGCGTGCATCTCCTACCAAAGACGTTGTGCACCCACCTCGCGCTCATTTACCAAATCTCTCTCCCCGGGAAGGGAGCTCACAACCGACTCGTTTCATCACCTCTCCCCGGAAGGGAGCTACGACCCCCTACTCTCGTTTACCAGCCTCACCTGGAAGGGAGCTACAACCCCCTGACTGAAGGCTACAACCCTCAGCACCACCTTGGACCATGTTTCATCAATTTTCACACTAGACCCTTCTCATCCTTTCAAGCTCAACCATACAACCAAACTAATACAGGCAACTTAGAACAATAGAATACAGATAGCAGCAACACAGCAGATTAGATCAGACATTTCTTACCACGGACTTCAGCAAACCCTAGTTTGCATACGCACTTTCCTTTCACTGATGTCGCGTATATACGCGCTTTCGTCCACATAAACTCGCGTATACCTCTGTACAAATTATAGAGCCAATTGCATTTTGCATACGCGCTTTTTCTTCAATGAAGCTGCGTATATACGCGCTTCCTCTGCGGCGAAGTAGCGTATAGATCTTCAATCATTATAAAGCAAAGATACTTCACACGCTAAATTCCGTTCGTATTTACCCTTTTACTTCAAAATCGTATGTTCGTCAATTCGTGATTTCTCTAAGTCTTCACAAGGTATCTTAGTAGATACAAGTACATTTCAGATATAAATCGCCTTCTTCATCATTGGTGCATCATACATTCAGATTTATCATTCAAGTGTAACCCTTTCCATTCAGATCTACTTCAGAGAGAAGTATTCATTCAAGCTCAAACATCTTGCACCCACTTCCATGATTTGCACAATGAATTTCATCTCTTTATATAGGTTTATCCTTTTTAAATACCATGAGCCCCTTTCAATACCATGAGCCCAAAACTACATTACTTCCGATGGTATTCCTGGACGGGGTCAATTAGGCGGATCATTACCCAATACAATGGGTCAATACCATGGTGGTTACCCCTGGTTTTGCACTTTTTGGGCGCTTTTTGCCCATACGCGACTTGGCACGTTCTTTCCCGCGTGCATACGCGACTTCCCCTAGACATATCTGCGTATGCCTTGAGACATACTCTTTTTTTATCATAGATTGAGCACATTCTGAATTCCTTTCTTCATTGCCTTCTGTACACACTGTAGATACATCATATTTAGCTCATCAAGAACATATTCTAACAAGCACAACTTCACCAAGTAAGTTGTCATCATATTCATTAAGTGGGTTGCCTTTCAAGGACAACACTTAGCATCATATTGTCAACAAACATCATATCACATCAGATTTACATCATTTACAACACATGTCAACAGTCACATGTCTTCATCTTCATTCAGTGGGTTGCCATCAAGGACAACACTCTGCATCATATTTCCAACAATCTCCCCCTTTGGACTTGATGGCAACCATGATGGTGTTTGGATGGCAACCACGATGGTGTTTGGTTACCACAACAGATAAGTACATTGACACCATGTCACTCTCCCAATTCTTTGACACCATTATCTGCATTCAAACACCATGTCACTCTCCCCCTTTGACATCAAGGGCAAAGGGCGGATCAACACCAACATACTCTCCCCCTGTTCTCCTCATGTAGAAGAAGTGTTCTGCAGATCTGATGTATACTGAAGTGACCAAGCTCCCCCTGAGTTCATGCTGAATTTTCAAACATATTTTTCAATGAAGTACATGACTCTATCACCAAAGACTCATACTTACATCAATTATCCATCCAAGTGGATTTACATATGAGACTCAACTACCCAACCAAGTGGGTTTACACATTTGACTCAGCTACTCAACCAAGTGAGTTGACAACATTTGACAATTCCTTACATGACTGAATATTACAAGATTTACATCATGGGTCTCAACATGACCTTTTCATCATATATGAAATTAAGACCAACACCAGAAAGTCCTCAAGAATGAGAACATATTTTAGAACAATCATAATGCCAACACTACATTATACTCAGCAACGCTAATGCTCCCCCTGAATCTGTGCATCCATGCATCCGTTCCATATTACTAAGGCTCCCCCTTAGTCTGTCCATCCTGAACACTTTCACCAACAAATCATCAAGGCATTTTCATCAAAACATTAGAAAAAGAATTATGAGAACTGGAACACCACCCGCAGATACCAAACAATATCGTAGATACCAAATGAAGATCATAGAAACAGGTCAAGAGAGTAGCTTCTTAACCAAAAATTGCCGCAATCGACATACGCGGTTTTTGCAGGAACTAGCATATATACGTTGATCGTGTTTCAGGAAACCCGTGTATCCCAAGCCATCTTCTAAATTTATGCAGATTTGTTCTTTTGATTGGCAGAGAATACTCCCAGCTTCTGTCTTAGATACCCGAACGCTTCCCTGGGCAGAGGTTTGGTAAAAATATCAGCAACCTGTTCTTTGGAGGGAACCTACTCCAACTTCACCTTTTGTTCAAGCACTTGTTCACGTAAGAAGTGATACTTGATGGGAATGTGCTTGGTCTTCGAATGTACAATGTAGATTCTTTTGAAATATCGATGGCACTTGTATTGTCACACATAATGGGGACTGTGCATTAACTATTTGATTTGAAAATCTTGTAAGGTTTGCATCATCCAAATGAGTTGAGTGCAACAAGATGCGAAGCCACATATTCTCGTCGGGTCGTAGATAAGGGCAATAGAAGTTTGCTTCTTGCTGAACCAAGATACTAACCGGGGCCCCATGTAAAATGCACCACCACTAGTGCTTTTACGATCATCAACACTTCCCGCCCAATCTGCATCCGTGTAAGCATGAAGAGTAAGATCAGCATCCTTTGGATACCATAGACCAAAGTCTTGAGTTCCTTGTAGATATTTGAATATCCTTTTGACAGCCTGAAGGTGAGACTCTTTTGGATTAGCTTGGAATCGTCCAACAATCCCAACCGCATGCATAATGTCTGGTCTGGTCCCAGTGAGATAAAGTAGACTTCCAATCATCGATCTGTATTCTGGTTGATTCACAGTGGGAGAATCATCATTAGAACTGAGACTGCATCCGGTTATCATTGGTGTACTTACAGGTTTGCATTCTTCCATGCCATACTTCTTCATAATTTGCTTAAGATATTTTGCTTGTGATAGGAATATACCATCTGCAGTTTGATGCACTTGTAAGCCAAGAAAGAATGTTAGTTCTCCAAGTAAGGACATTTCAAATTCTTGCTGCATGACAGAAGCAAATTTCTGACTCATAGATTCTTCGTTACTCCCAAAAATGATATCATCAACATATACAACCACAATCAATAGTTTATCATTTTCAACTTTTGTGTATAAGTTGCTATCAGCAGACCCCTTTGAAAATCCTTGTTGATGAAGATATTTGTCAAGGCGATAGTACCAAGCCCTTGGAGCTTGTTTGAGACCATATAGAGCCTTTTTAAGTCTACAAACAAGATTTGCATCATTTCCCAAAATGAATCCTTCCGATTGTTCTATATATACTTCTTCTTCTAGATCACCATTAAGAAAAGCAGATTTAACATCCATTTGATAAACTTTGATTTGTTGATAACTTGAAAAAGAAAGAAACATTCTTATGGCTTCAAGTCTAGCTACAGGAGAAAAAGTTTCTTCAAAGTATATACCTTCTTGTTGAGTATACCCTTTGCAAACCAATCTAGCTTTGTTTCTTACAACATCCCCATTCTCATTTAGCTTGTTCTTGAAAATCCATTTAGTTCCAATGATATTTTTATCATGTGGTCTTGGTACCAATTCCCAAGTGTCATTCTTTTCAATTTGATCAAGTTCTTCATTCATGGCTTGCCTCCAACATTCATCTTTGCTTGCTTGATTGAAATTGGGTGGTTCAATTGTGGATATGAGTGCCAAATGATTAGAAGATCGCATAAGAGTTCTCCTTGTTCGTACCCAGATTCCTTGTCACCCAAAATTTGAGATTCAGGATGATTCTTTTGAACATATCTGGATGGAGCTTTTTCAGATAGATCATCTTCAGGTTCTTCATTGGATCCACTGTCTATATCATTGCTATCTGATGTAGAAGGCCATATGTCGCTATCATCTTCTTTTGTTGTTTGTTTTTCTTCTTTAGGAGCTGCAGGAGACTCATCAATAACAACATCAATACATTCAAAAACCTTTCGAAGCCTTTTATTGTAACATGTGAATGCTTTGCTTGACGATGAGTAACGAAGAAATATCCCTTCAACTGATCTAGGTTCAAATTTTCCAAGCTTTTCATCATTATTTTTGATAAAGAATTTACTTCCAAAAACCTTAAAATGCCTCACAGTGGGAGAATTGCCATACCAGAGTTCATATGGAGTTTTGTCACTATTTACCCGAACATGAGCCTTATTGAGAATGTTAACTGCTGTATGTGCTGCTTCACTCCAGAACATGTCAGGAACATCAGAGTCAGCAAGCATAGCTCTAGCCATTTGAACAATTGTTCTATTCATTCTTTCTGCTACACCTTTTTGTTGTGGAGTGCCTGCTACAGAGAATTGTCTTTTAATGCCATGTTGTTCACAAAATTCAAAGAATTCATTTGATGAATATTCTCCTCCTCGATCAGATCTAAGACACTTGATTTTTAGATCTAATTCATTTTCTGCCAATGCTTTGAAGCTCTGAAAATTTTCAAGTGCTTGATCTTTGTGTTTAATGAACCCGATCCAACACATTCTAGAGTAGTCATCAATAAATAAGATATAGTATTCTTCCCCACGTAATGACTTTTTCCTCATAGGTCCACAGATATCAGTATGAATGAGTTTAAGAGGCTTACTTGATGATCCTTCTTTGGCATTAAATCGTACTCTGGTCTGCTTACCAAATTGACAAGATTTGCATATGGTACTTTCCGGAAGATTGACCTTGGGAAGATCACGAACAGCTTGAAGTCTGCTTGCTTTATTGATTTGAGAGAAACTCAGATGCCCCAGCCTTCTATGCCATAGCCAATTTTCTGAAGACTTGCTCAAGTAACATTGATCTATGCCGTTTAGTACATACAGGTTGCTTGGATTTCTTTTTCCTTTTATAATGATTTTACCTGTATCAAGATCACGAACCACACAATATTTGGAACTGAAGACCACTTCTGCTCCTTGATCACACATTTGACTAACACTTAACAGGTTATGCCTTAATCCATCCACATACATGACATCTTTAGCCTTCACTTTTTCTTTTAGAAATACTGACCCTTTTTCCTTTAATTACAGCGGGAGTATCATTTCCAAATGTAACTTTCTTTTCTTTTTCTAGAGCATTATAAGGATGAAGTTTGCTTTTGTCACCTGTCATGTGTCTTGAGCACCCACTATCGATGTACCATTGATTTTCTTCACCTTCTGCAAATAATGCTATCCCACAATTTTCATCTGGCGGTTCTTTCTTTTTCCACACTTTAGAGCTTGAGGGAACATGTTCTTTTGGCTGGATCTTGTTCCTGCATTCAGATTCTTCATGGCCAAAGTTATTACAATAAGTACATTCAACTTCACTTTGAAGAGGAGAAAAATTGTTATAGGTATTCTTCTTTGGTTCAGTATCCAACCTTTTCTTCCTTGCTTCTCTTGTCATGATGGTTTTATATGCAACACATTGACTAGCTTTATGACCAAAATTGTGACAAGTGAAACATTGCCCATTGAAGTAGAAATTTCTGCGATCATGGAATCTTCTACTTGAATTTACCTGTTGGTTGTAGTGTCTTTGAAAGCTATCCCTGTTAGTGTTCCTTGAATTGAGATGGTCCTGCTTTCCCTGTAGAGATCCTTTATTCCCTTGTTGAGTGGCTGAATGATGTAAACCACCTGTAACTGCTTTTAGATAGTTTGGTGCTGAAGTTTGAGAAGATTCTCCGGTATATCCAAGACCTGTCTTTATAAGAGGAGAACGTTGTACCTTGATGATCTCATCTAAAGTTTCAGATCCTTTAGCAAATCTAAGATTCAAGGTTTTTGCTTTCTCAACTTCTTTTCTTTGACTTACCACTTCACATTCTAGTTTTTCAATATGTTTCTTTGCTTCTTCAATCTGCTTTTCAATGGTCTCTCTGATTATCTTTTGTTCTTCTAAGAGAATTTTGTAATCTTCTAAGCATAGTTTGAGTTGATTATTTTCTTCAAGAAAATCGTTTTCCTCTAGAGCATCCATAAAAGTATCCTTTTCTTCTTTTTGTTCAAATGCCATGAGAAGTCTAAGATCTTCTTCACATTCTTCCTCACTATTAGATGACCCATCACTATCTTCATTATTATAGTAACTTTTCTTAGAGCTAGATCGGTTCTTATTCCTTCTTACTACTTCTTTTCCTTTATAAGGACATTTTGCAGCATAATGACCAACTTTTCCACACTCAAAACATTTGAAGGGAAGCTTACCTTTGAATCTTCCAGTGCCTAGTTGGAGCTTTCTCACGAAATTTGCTTCTTCTTCATCGGATATATAGCTGGATTCTTTGACAACTTCCTTTTCCTTTCCTTTTGTAGATGCCTTAAAAGCAGCTTCTCTTATTTGAGAAGGACCTCCTTGTCTCATTTCAAAAGCAGTCAGAGTGCCATGTAATTGAACAATAGTAAGCGTTTACGAGATCTTGCCTTTCTTGAATAAGAACTTTAGAAGTGTTAATTTGAAGTCAAAGGATCTTAAGATTGTACACAGAGTAGTATCGATTATAGTTTCACCAAATTTCTCATTTGTTTATTATCATCCAGACGAAGAAAAGATCTGTACTCTCATCTATGCATCTTCAAATTTTCATATTCCAATTCTAAGGTTGGGTTGCACTTTTTACCTTTGTGTCTCGCCCACTGGCTGGAAATGATTTTTGTCCCATATTTCTTTTCTTGAATGTAGGCTGCATCACTTTATGGTGCGATTCAGTGCTTCTAATAAGACATTTCTTTGCTTTGTGCATTGGTTTCAAAAATACTTCTTCCTTTTCTGGCATCGAGTGAGAATACTTGCAGGAGTATTGATAACCTTCTTCCAGTCGTTGCCCATACATACTTAGGAACTTTGCGGATATGCTTATAGTATATCGAGGAATATCAGATTGCTTCCATTGAATAGAGGTGGCTTTATAGACATTACTCCTTCTTGACTTCCCATTGCGACGGATCTCCTTTAAGCGATCAAGCTTCTGCAGAAGGACCTGCTCTGATACCAATTGTTGGGAAAAATACTAAGAGGGGGGGGTGAATCAGTATTTACAGCAAATTCTAACTTTTTACTTTTTCATGCACTAAAACCCATACGCTACTTTTCTGAAGCCATCTAGCGTATACACGCGTATATCCTTCATGAAACTCGCGTATACCCAGAGATCTAATTATGCCATAGTTCTTTACTTACATAATTCCATCATTCATTTATTAGATGTTCTATAAACAGTAAACATGTGCAGTAAGAACAGAATAAACCATCACACAAAGCATCACACATGAACACCAGGATTTTTAGGTGGAAACCCAAGTCGGGAGAAAACCACCGCTGCAGTTGCTCAGCCTTCAATATTTTATTATAGAGAAAACATCTTACAACATATGTCCTGGCGCAGACTTGACCAGCACGCAGGCACCCACCTGCGCTCGTTTACCAGCCTCTCCTGGAAGGGAGCTACGACCCCCTGACTCGTTTACCAGCCTCACCTGGAAGGGAGCTACAACCCCCCGATCTCGTTTACCAGCCTCACCTGGAAGGGGCTACAACCCCCCAGTGAAGGCTACAACCCTCGGCACCACCTTGGACCACATTTCACCATATTTCCAGACTAGACCCTTTTCATCCTTTCAAGCTCAACCATACAACCAAACTGATACAGGAAAATCAGAACAGTAGAATACAGATAGCAGCAACACAGCAGATTAGATCGGACATTTCTTACCACAGACTTCAGCAAACCCTAGTTTTGCATACGCGCTTTCCTTTCACTGATGTTGCGTATATACGCGCTTCCGTCCACATAAACTCGCGTATACCTCTGTACAAATTACAGAGCCAATTTCATTGCGCATATGCGCTTTTTCTTCACAGAAGCCACGTATATACACGCTTCCTCTGCGGCTAAGTAGCGTATAGATCTTCAATCATTATAAAGCAGCATACTTCTTTAGATCAACAATTCTGTTCAGATTTACCCTTTTACTTCAGACAGATGTTCGCCTCAATTCAGATCTAAGCCTTCCATAAGTAGATCTAGTAGATACAAGTACATTTCAGATCTAGATCCCTTCTTCATCATTGGTGCATCATACACTCAGATTTATCATTCAAGTGTAACCCTTTCCATTCAGATCTACTTCAGAGAGAAGTATTCATTCAAGCTCAGACATCTTGCACCCACTCATGATTTGCACAATGAATTTCATCTCTTTATATAGGTTTATCCTTTTTCAATACCATGAGCCCCTTTCAATACCATGAGCCCAAAACTACATTACTTCCGATGGTATTCCTGGACGGGGTCAATTAGGCGGATCATTACCCAATACAATGGGTCAATACCATGGTGGTTACCCCTGGTTTTGCACTTTTTGAGCGCTTTTTGCCTATACGCGACTTGGCACGTTCTTTCCCGCGTGCATACGCGACTTCCCCTAGACATATCCGCGTATGCCTTGAGACATACTCTTTTTATCATAGATTGAGCACATTCTGAATTCCTTTCTTCATTGCCTTCTGTACCCACTGTAGATACATCATATTTAGCTCATCAATAACATATTCTAACAAGCACAACTTCACCAAGTAAGTTGTCATCATCTTCATTAAGTGGGTTTCCTTTCAAGGACAACACTCAGCATCATATTGTCAACAAACATCATATCACATCAGATTTACATCATTTACCAAGTCCATCAAGTCAAGAATAACTTCATCAGGTGGATTGCCATCAAGGACAACACATGTCAACAGTCACATGTCTTCATCTTCATTCAGTGGGTTGCCATCAAGGACAACACTCTGCATCATATTTCCAACAAGAAGAATGGAATCTTCTGAGAGCCGTTGTTGTGAATTATTGTGGAAGCCCAATTGCAGGCACCCCAAAAATTTTCAACTTCTCTGTGCTAAACTTGGCTGCGAGTGGATCAAGATGTGGCCCGCACGAGAAATCGTTGAATAGGAAGGAAGGCCAAATCTAGTATCCAGTACTACTTTTGTAGAGCAGAAAATGCAGCAAATAATACGATATTATCGGGAGCTATAAGTGTCCATATTCGCCGCAGTGCAGATATCAAAGTGACGGCCCGACTTTCATCTTCGATAGCATCTCCTGCTTTCCACCAGCTTCCACCTGGTAAAAATGGGCATCAATTCACCTTTCAAAATATCTACTTTAATGGCTTTTTCTCGCCATAATTTTGTGTGCAATGGGGCCTCAAACAAACAAAGGAACACTCAAAAACTTCAAGATTTGGGTTGATTTCTGAAAGTACTGATGTTTTCCACATGTTTATACAACAGGGAGAGTGGACAACACACCATGTTGTACAAGTTTAGAAATCATGTACAAATCCAAAACAAGCACTGCCTTTCTTCACATGGGCAACTCATAAACCAAAATTCCTGCACCACACAGAGGCTTACAATTCTATGCTATAAATCCTCATCTTTCTCATATGCCATAGGAGAAGGTGAACCACTCATCCTATGCATATCTCATCACTCCTAGGGGAAGGTGAACCACTCACCCTACACACATGTGTCCGCAATCGTAGGGGAAGGTGAACCCCTCACCCTACACACATGTCAACCACCATGGGGTATCACAGGGGAAGGTGAATCAGTCACCCTATGGTCGCTCATGGCTTAATACATACCCCAAGCCCCCAGGAGCTCCCAGAGCTCAATCTTCAATCAAGGATCACTTCATGTAGGGAATAGTGCCAGACTGCTTTCTGAAAACCAAGACTAGTTCTTGATGATTGTATTGATGACTGGTACGTCAATAGGAGCCTCATTTCTCCACCCAGCAGCATATAGATGTATATATGAAGGCACACAACTTACTAACAAGCTTCAACAGACATACTGACTTACAACTCGACATTCGGCAACAGATATCTTAGCAGCACTGGGCAATCCTTGGACTTCTACATTTTAGGATTCCAAATCTTGGTAAAGAAAATACTTAACTACTCTTACTCCCTCTTACTCAGGGAGACCATAATCCTAAGCTTGTCTTCCCATAGATGATTCTACAATATTTCATATGATTAGACTTTCCCCCAAAGTATCCATCTGGCAATTTGCTCAGCATGAGATCCATTTAAATTTGAAGATAATTTATTAATGCAATCGAGCATGGTATGATTCTGGAAGTGCACTTCGAAAAATAGAAATGTCTTTTGCTATACTTGCGGGGAGGGATAAGACATACCTTTACTCAAAATGTAATCATTAGTATCTTATTTTATTTTTTTTAAATCCCGAAGGTAGCTTTAAAATAGCTTCATCATCAGTAACCAACAATTCATGAGAGGATCATATCATGGACATATCCTTGTATTAAATTAGGGAATCTTCCAATATTACTCCAAAGTCTAGGCTTTTGCTTTTATTCCAATCTGGCTAATCTGTATTCTTTATGTTGTCTTTAACACAATGATTCAATTAATTATCCGGGCTATACTATAGCTGTACCAACATCTGAGTACTGTATTGAATATAAGGATTCAGTATAAGATCTGCATCCTGTTAATCTTATATGGTAAAACATCCTTGGACTTGTCACCGTCAGACAAGTTTTAGTATGAATATTCTCAGCAAGACATATTTTCAATGAGGCATGGTATGCTGATTACAACTATAGTATATACCTCATCTAGTGAAGATTCTCGGTGAGCTGATTCATACATACCCTTATTTTAGTTATCATTCTGGGTATGTTTAACCTTGTTAAAGTTTGTATTTAGATCTTCGTTAAGCCTATGGTTAGGGCTTGTCTTTAGTAAAGAAGTTAGGGTATTCAAACTCCTTAACAAAGGCTTCGTATTGTGTCTTTTACCATGCTTGAGTAGCAAGCCTGTGCATCACTACAATCTTGGATTGCAGATCAAAGTGTCATCAACATTTAAAGAAAGCAACCTACAATAATGTAAGACATTTCACCTTGGAACAAGTAGTTTTTCCAGCAAAGGTATTCATCATTAGTCCAATACTAGAGGTGACGTTGTGATTTGTGTGATGTGATAGTGGTGTAACTTGAAGATATGGTTTTTTCATACGATCTGGCTGATCTGTATTCTTTATGTTGTCTTTAACACAATGATTCAATTAATTATCCGGGCTATACTATAGCTGTACCAACATCTGAGTATTGTATTGAATATAAGGATTCATTATAAGATTTGCATCCTGTTAATCTTATATAGTAAAACATCCTTGGACTTGTCACCATCAGACATGTTTTAGTATGAAGATTCTCAGCAAGACATATTTTAAATGAGGCATGGTATGCTGATTTCAACTATAGTATATACCTCATCTCGTGAAGGGTCTCAGTGAGTTGATTCATACATACCCTTATTTTAGTTATCATACCTTAACCTATAACCATAACTTCAGCATATTGTATTTCTTTCGATTCAGTCAAACTATGAACAATCTCAGCAAAATAGATTCCGATCTCCTGTAGCATTTCGATAAAATATCCTTAGTACATCTCAAAATATCCTCAGATGTTTATACTGTAACTTAGGATGGCACATATTACGATAATTCAATCACCTGTAAATTTAGTAATATGTAGAGTAGCTCTTGGACTACTTAGATCAAGATCATCAACCAATTGATGTAGTCCTTTTAAATCTCATCATCTGACAACCTACCTTAGCCAAGAATAATATAAGTTACCTCTTTATTGCAATCCTGGTTAGAAAGCCTTAGAACGGTGTCATAACATGTCTTCTTAGATTCGTCAGATATATTATTTGGATACGAGTCTCAGCTCAACTTGGATAGGTGACACAACACTCATTAACAGAGATCTTAACAAAGAACTGTACCTGACAATAGAGGAGGGTCTGGCAAATTTCTAATACCCTCTTCAAGGACATCTTCACTGAGACACAAAAATCCTTTCTTTGCTGAGGCTTGATCAAACTAAGGCACCAGCTCCGTCTTGGTCAGAGGATCCTTCTCACTGCATAAGATATGGAATTGTACAGAGGATCTCAGTCTCTATATCTCAGGTCTGCACTGTATAAAAAATTATAGGTTTATACCAACTCAGCTCCATGTGCAATATGTTGTAATAGGATTGTTCTCATTGTATGATTTCACACAGGAATGAATCCTCTGAGAATCTTTCAACGCATGCTCTCGGCCTTATTACCAATCAACACATTCAGGACCTTTTCTTCAAGGAGCAGCAATAAGATCGGCCTATATAGGTTGGTTTCTTTAGAAGATAGGGATAGGATACATATATGAGACTAGGTCGTAGCTGCTCAACTTTTCTACCACATAAATGTATTAGCAGTGGCTTCTTCTTCTAATGGTTCTTCATGAATGAGCACTTCAACAGTGCTATAGCCCTTGTCCAAGATGCCAAATTCAAAAGGAGCTGCATTTTCTTTTACTGATAGATCAAAAATTTTCAAAAGGTTACAATTATGCTATTCCTGTTATGTCCTTCTTGCTTTAGAATCTTTCTCGAGATAGGACTTTGATTTGCTCAAAAAAAGACTCACTGATCAGGGCCTTCAGTTATTCCGGAAGTAGCTTTGTATAGTCTCAGGAAATCACCCTCGTTAAACACTTCAAAGAGGCTGATCTGTGGTCCTTGGTAGCTTCATAACTTTCTGATTTCGAGGCTTTTCATTTCTATTATTGCAATTACCTCAGATAATTGTCATAGGACCCCAAAATATACGGCACAGTTCTTCAAGAGATAGGGACAACATACATATCAATATCTTCATAGGATCAGCATCACTCTGTTTCTGAAATGATATCTCAACCAAACCTTAAATGTAAGAGATAAAACTTTGAAATGAAGGGCTGAAAAAGTAATCAAACCTTTGTTCTAAGGAAGACCGAGTGATGTTTAAATCATCATCAGCAGATCCATTTCAAGAGTACAGAACACTGGTTGAAATGGTTCTTCAACTACAATTGGTTGGAGAGGACTTGTTGCTAACTTCTATTTTCCTATGAAAAAATGTCATGGCTAGCATTCTCTGACAAATCGTAGCCACCCTTAAGGATCTTATGTACAATTTTCTTTGCTATGTGATGTTCTTTCTCAAAACTAGATGGATCTCATTGGTCAAGCTTGTTTCTTCATTCAGGCTAACAAATCCAAAACAAAACTATTGTGATTTATCCATCCCAAAACTTTCTCTATGAAGCAGTATCTTGAATCTTTTAACCTCAAGGCCCTTTTCTTGTGCTCGGGAAGGTGTCTGGGTCTAGTCACATTCTTAAGGTGGTAGATGATCTCTGTATGCCAGTTGATGTAACTGCATTAACCAAGTTGATTCCAAGAGCTTCTTCATTTCCCTTGGTCAAAATCCTTGTTAATCTCTGACCCTTACTGTTTTTTGTGGGTCTTATCTCTAAATCATATTCCCGAATCTTAGCAACCCACTTACCCCTTGATCCCAAGCAAACATGTTGTGACAAGATATCCTTCACTTTTGGATGAGGAACAAATTCTATAATCTTTGAAAACCCAATGTAGGTTCTAAAATTCTTTAGTGATTTTACCAAAGCATAGGCCTGCTTCTCCATAATGGCATAGTTCAATTTTGTATCCCTTAGCATTTTACTCAAAAACGCAATTGGCAGTTCATTTCTCTGTTCATTCTTTTGAAGCAAAACTCCTGCAATAGTATAATTAGAAGCAAAAGAAAAAACAAGAAAATATTTTTCAAAGTTAAGGCTCATCAAAACTGGAGAATTGACTATAACATCTTTGACATTATGGAATGTTGTATGGCTTGCATCATCCCATATAAAAACTACATCTTTCTTTATCAACTCTTTAAGGGGTTTTGTGATCTTTGCTACATTCAGAATGAATCTTCAGATGAAGTTTACTTTGCCAAAGAAAAACTGCAACTCTTTCTAATTTCTTGTCATGTATTTTAATATCCTTGTATATTTTGATCAAAGACCCAATCTTCTCATTCTCTTTCAAAGTGATTAATTTTCCAATATTGATCAAGATTGGATTTTTCTCTATCCCTACATTAGTATCTTCATACTCATTTGTTTGTATTGTCTCAATTATACCTGTAAACGCATTGTATCTGTTGAAGCTTGCTCAAGATTGAATTTGTCTCTATCCCTACATTGGTATCTTCATACTCATTTGGTTTTATTGTCTCAATTCTACCTGTAAACATGTTGTATCTGTTGAAGCTTTCTTCCAAAGGAACCATACTTGAAGGGATTTTGTTGTTTGGTCGTTATTCTATTGAATCATCTTCCCTCATGTCAATCTCATACATTTCAAATTATTTTGTGTTGTCGAGGAACCCTACTATTTCTGCATCACCTTCAAAAACTTACCAATGCTTGATTTTTTCTGGAATTGAAGGTGTGTAAATCGTCTCAATTCAGCCACCTTGGTCTAGCTTTGGACAAGGTTGAATGAGGTGGTTGAAACTACTAAAGCATCGGCTTTTTCAGTCATGGCCTTGGGCACCACTTCTAATCCCAAGATATCAAATTGCTCTATGGAAATTGGTATTGCTTGTCCATATCTTTTCAGCCTTTCTTTTTTCCAAGCATGCAACCCTTTCACTTGGCATACAATGAGGTCAAAACCACCTATTACTTCTAAAATTTTATTTCCTAGATCTCTAGATGTAGTTATACCAAGCAACAGTGCCTCATACTTGGCAATGTTGTTAGTAGCTTCGAATTCCAATCTATAGCTAAATAAATCAATACCTTATCAAGAGAGGTTAGGATTATACTTACCCCACTACCTTGTTTTGAACTTTCAAAATCGAAGTTCATCTTCCACATTCTTCCGGCATTTTTCCTTGGTGCTAGCTCTGCTGCAAGTATAGTGTATGATCCCATGCTTTCCTCCAAACAAGTGAAATAGTTCTCAAGTTTCCTTGGGCTTCAACATGGTTTTCACTGAAAGGTTCTTTGTACAATATAATTGTCTCAACAAAAAAAGTTAGGATGGTAGTATATGAGAAATTAATTTGTATGTGTCCATATTTGATGCCCATTTGTGTGACAATAGCATTCCCTTGTTGCACTAATGTCCAACACTACTATGTCTATAATGATGAAGACATTAGGGTAAGCTGTTGGATGGACTTGGAGGTTCTTGATCAAACCCACTGAAGGAATCTCTTGGGAATCAAATTCACATACATTTTGATAGGTTCTTGAAGTCTTAAAATCCATTTTCTTTGGAACTTCAAGTGCCATTACATTCATGGTGTCTTCAGAGTCTAGCTTACAGTTGTGCAAAATCTAAACTGTTACCACCAATGAAATGAAGAAGGGCTCATGCAAAGGGTTCATATTTGATCTTCAATAGGTTGACGCGAGGATAATATGAGGATCCTCTTTCCCATATAATTTCGATCTTTGAGATTTTGTAACTTCAAATCATAATGTCTATCCAATTTGTTTCTTGCGTGTTAGAAACTTCACAAGTTCAACCAAAGGCATTGAAACGTTCACAATTGTTGTCTAGCATGAAATACCATAATCTGAACTTTTCAAAGTTGATGTTTCTGTACATGTTTAGAAGTGTGTCAAGAGGGCTACTTCTAAGCTTGAATCTCAGATACAAGCAAGGAAGTCTGCTGAAGCAGAAAACACAGGTTTGGAGATGACATCGAATCACTTAATGGCCATTCCAGACATTATTTGCAAGCAGGAATTAATGGAAGCCTCTCCAGAAAATTTTGAACCTGAATTTGGAAGCCAAGTCATGATGGCAGGTAAAATGGCAAAGGAAGATTCAAGGAAAATCTTTAGAAGCAGTCCAGACATTCTTAATGTGGGGGAGTTAATGGTCACATTGCCAAACATTTCCACTGTAGCCTCTGCAGAAAAATTTAAGGTGGATATTTTGGAACCTGAATCAGGATGTCAAGCAAGGATGGGAGGTGAAATGGAAAAGGTGTATTTAGGGACTTCATTTAAATGCTTGAAGGTGATTGCATATGAATAAATCAGTAAAAGGGGTTAATTTCCAAGGGAAATGAATGACATATTCCCTCTAAACAGACAAACATGGAGAGTAGAAACAAAAGTTGCTGAATAATTAAATGAAACATTAAACTCGAAGGAACTTGCAATTATAAAATGGGAGACAGTACTTAAGAACCCCATTTTGGAGCTTGAGTCTGAAAGATAAGCAAAGAATGCTGCAGAAATAGAAAAATATGGTTCCAAGAGGATATTAAATCACATAAGATCTATTCCAGACATTCACTATAGGAGGGTTTTAATGGCCATTCAAGTCGTATCACCGAATGTTTTTTCTGAAGCCTATGCAAAAAAATTTAAGACAGATATTGTGGAATCTGAATGTGAAATGCAAGAAAGTATTGTAAGAGAAATGGCAAAGTCGAATATAGAGATATTTTTTACAAGGAGTCCAGACCTCTTTTACAAACAGGAATTAATGGCCATTCAAGTCCTATTGCCAAACATTTCTTTTGAAACATCTGTAGAAATTATTAAGGGACATATATTGGAACTTCAATCTGTAAGACAAGTGAGGATGGCAGGTGAAATGGGAAAGGTGTACCCAGATATTTCATTTAAGTACTTGAAGATGGTTGCAGATAAAGAAATCAATCGAAGTGGTGAAATTGCAAGGGAATAGGAAGAGGCCCTCTATCAAATCTCAGAGACTTGGAGGGTAGAAACAAATATTGCAAAACAATTAGATGAAGCTTTAATCTTGAAACAATCAGATGAAGGAATTAAGAGAAAACAGAAACGACTAAAAGAGGCTATCTTGGAGCTTGAAAGTGAAAGGCAAGCGAGAAAGGCAGCTCAAACAGAAAAAGCATTTTTGGAGACAACGCTAAATCACTTGAAGGTGATTTTAAATAGAGAACTAAATAAAAGTGACGAATTCAAGAGGCAAAGAGATGATGTTCTTTGTCAACTGGCAGAAGCTTGCAGAGAAAAAGAAAACAGTGCCAAGCAATTGGATGAAGTATCTAGGGAAAGGAATGATGCACTCAATCAAAATGAAGAAATTTGGAAAGAAAATAGAAGGGTTGCAATACAATTAGCTGAGGTTTTGAGATTGAATGAAATTGCAGTTAGGCAGAAGGATGCAAGACTTTTGGAGGCTCTGTCAGAACTTGAATTTGAAAAGATCAGGCAATTGCACGTTCGTGTATTGCAAGATCTTTTCTTGCACATATGCAGCCCACTTTAAAATTTCATGAATAGATTTGAAGGCTTCATTCACTGTGCTGCGATTTCGTGCCTTCATTTTCCATATAAACAACTTATGGCTGCTAAGAGATGCATAGAGATCCTTGAATTTCATTGCCACATAATAGTAAGCTTGATGGTCTAGTGATTGATTGTTGTGGTGTGCTTCCACTGGACTGAAATCCTTAAACTACTCACATACAGTAAGTGGCACTCTGTTAATTTTATCCTAAAAAATGTCATATTTATTTAGTAATAGAATGAATGGTGTATCTCTGAAACATGAATTCTCCACAACATTCCCAAAAAGTTATTTACTGAAGGTCATCTTATTTCTCAACCCACTTTTGGTCATATTCACTTATAGCAACACAGAAGATTACAGCTCGTACATTCTCAAATATTTTCAGCCACTTACAGCCTTCATTTAATCCTTTATTATTTACTCTAATAAGTTGATACTTCAAAGTTGGAGTTGGAACATCAAAGTTTTCATTATAAGGTTTTGAAATTGGACTGCGATCATCAGTTGAAAATTCTATAAATGCTAACCCATTACTTTGAGTCACTCCAGCATATAAAATGTGAGATTCTGACGAATTGTATGCATTACTTGATACCTCAACAGCCCATTCCTAGAAGTGACCAACAACATAAAGGAGGACATGCAGCTCATTTCTTCTTGAATACGTAGCCTGAATTGCAGGGTCCCTCCACATTTCATCAACTATTGGGGCATACTCACGTGTTGCAGCTGGTAAAAAACCATCTAAATCCCCCATTGCCATAATTTCCAGAAGCCAATTGGAAAAATGTTTCAATTTTGGATTGAGAGAGTAAGTACATTGAGAAACTTCTTTATCATCACTTTCATCTGAGGCAGAAACTTGTTCATGTACACTGGAACCATCCATATCTGCTAAGATTTCCTCCTCAAAATGCTCACGCCCCTCAAGCAATTTGCAAAGGTATTTATATAGGTTGCTCTGTATCATCAGTTCGATGTTTTGCAACTCCTCCTGTGAAAAATTCTCACCCTTGTAGAGAAATTTTTCCTGCTTGAAAATTGTACTAGCACCAGAGCCTTCATATCGAAGTAACAAGAGATTTTGAATCTTCTTCTACTTCAAGCATTCTTGGACAGAACTGCTGGAATGATTATCTGTATTTTCCCTCGAGCCCTCATAGTTACTCTAAAGGGTAGGTAACGATAGTAAAGAACATATCAACCTTGTTGAGAAATTAGGGCGTTTAATTCAATTTCTCTTTCATGATAATTAATTGTGAACTTGTTATGCTTCTTCTACTTAGATCTTATATTTGTTAGCTTATTATGTCTTTTATCAAGTCCAATATCAAAACACAAGAGACACAAAGTTTAGGCTCTTCAAGCCAGGGCCAAAACCTCTCCCTCTTGGAGAGGAAAACCAAAAACAAATTCTTCTCATAGATCTTCCATTGACGAGTACCATAACCATGAAATAGACCCTTGACACCAGTATGCCTCCAAGACCCTTGTCACTCCTCTTCTCGACTTCTCTAGCTGATCTCTTCTTTCTACACTGCACTACACCTTTACTAGGGAAGCTTGGTCCCTAGTCTAGCAGCCCCAAACTACGTGCTTCTTCTTGGCTTCCTTTGATCTTAGCTTCCTAAAGTCTTCTTCTTGGCCTACTTCCAACATCCTTTGGACATCTTTGAAACTCAAGACCGAGCCTTTCTTCATGATGTTGTAGCCTTCCTCTTTATTTTGATTACCTTCGGCCTCCCTGAGATATGCGAGATAAACTTGTAGACCAAAACAGAGATATGATAAGACTTTCTTCCTTCGATAGCACACCTCCTTTCTTGAACTAATCACAGATCCTTTCATCGTTGTATTACCTTCTTCATGCATTGTTCTATGCACTAGAAGAGAGACTTATCTTTTGCTTTGATAGCCTTCTGTCTAAAATGTGCAAGGTGGTATAGACCCAGAACAAAGGTAAGTATACCTCTTCTTTTCTTCCCAGACTAGCCTCCTATTCTCACATCAATGTAGACCCAAAATTCACTCTTCTATCACAGACATGATCCAAAATTTCTTACACCATAATGAGGCTGCATCATCCTTTATATAGTGTCTGGCTTTAGCTTGTAGGCCGACATGAGGTTTGTGTGTAAGCCGACTTCATCAAGGAGAATATTCACCATCTTTAACTAAAGCCAGGCACTATCTTTGTCTTCTTCATTACATAAATTCATAATTACAAGTCATTATGAAGAACGAACTTAGTTACACGTTCCAACATTCCCTCTTAACTAGGGACGTATTCATAATGGTACATAGTCACTCTCAATCTGAAGAATCTCATAAGAAAAATTTGATTGGTAATCCATCTGTTATAGCATCTTATTAACCAACATTGTCACAGTGCAAGGCCTTGATTAACAACTCCATCTCTTCATGAGACCATGAACTACAATGCTGGCGAGACCAATGATTATAGACATCTTCATCATTGTCTCCAAGGTACATACTCCACCCGCGTGTTCACTGAGTATGACCTCATAGGACTATTCTTTTGGGGATAGCTAATCCTCAAAGAATACCCGTCCTTTCATGACTACTCTTACCTTGGATACCCTAATACATCCCCAAAAGAGTATCAGATGCCAGAGGATTATCCAATCCCACATTATGTCTTCCAGGTGAAGACCAAAATGATACGTCTATCTCTCCCTCTTAATTAGGGAGGACATACCCATTCCTATCAAGGAATTTTCTCAAGCTCCCTCTTATCCAAGGACTTGTCAAGGCTCCCTCTTAGCCAAGGACTTGTCCAGGCTCCTAGGGACTTGCTTCCAAGTTTCTACCAGGTAATAAACTTATTACCAGCCCCCCTCTTAATCAGGGACCTGTAGCAGCAATGATGAAAACACCGAGCTACTCATGAATAATTACTTTCTTTGATGTCATGAATTTCTTCGTTGTTGAGGAGTCTTCATCTTTGGGATATCTTCATTAGGGCTCAAATCACCCATCACTTTTTATTTTTGTCCGAAAGTGATCCATCAATTTTTAATCTGGTCTACCTTCATATCATGCTGCTTTCCTTCGAACCATACTTCTTCCAAGGATCTTACATCCTGCAATATGGTTATCAACTTTTGGAAGACATATACTTCCCTTTGGCTGCTCTGAATAAGCTCATTAGATATTATTCAATTATAAATATGAATACTTAAATCAAAATTTACCTTCGTGATGATATTTCACCACGACATCCTTCTTGTAGGCATCGACATCCTTTTTTATCTCCTAAAGATATGTATTGTCAAGGGTCTCTATATTTTCCATACTTCTATTAGAGTCCACATATATTCCCTGGAGATCTCCTAGTCAAGTCTTCTTGGCTTTCTTGGATGTTGATTGCTTCTTTCCATGGTTGTACTTCCCATGATATTCCTTTTTCTTTCTCCACGGTTTTATTTCATTCCCAGGAACTTCCATTGCACAGTTCCTTGATAATGTACAACCACCTCATATTCCATATGAGGACATATTATGTCGATTTCATCTAGTGTGGATCATGCCCTTTTGGCAACCTGTGCATCATAAGAGTTTCTGCTTTCTATTTTGATTATACTTCTAAAGATAGAATTATACTACCTGCATCCACATGGCATGGCTTCATAGCATCCAGTGTCAACATATATATACATGTACCTCATTATTTTCCTTTTGAGTCATCCTGCAGCAGGTTTCCTTAGAATGAAAGAGTTTCATTTTCTTGATCTGCTTCATCAATATGTCATCATATTCTAATCCAAAAATTCTGTAAGTTAGAATTCTTGATGAAACCTTTTTCTTCCTTCCTAACTAATGAATCCAAAGAGGATTCCATTAGAAAATGTCAACACCTGTTTCCGTATTGATTATTGAATGATGACCCTTGATCTAGATGACCGCCTTACATAAATATTCTTTTCTGTGAGGTTCCTAGGAGCCACTTCTTTCATGGCACTCTTGTTGACTGTTGTGGTCTTATTCCTTGGAAGGTTCTAAAGGCATTGCAACGTTCACACTTGTGTAGCATGAAATACTTCTAAAGCTTGACACACTGATTTCATTCTACCTCTAGGTCAATACCCACAAGTTTTTCACAGGTGAAGAGCCATGATTCAGAGAAAGGATCAGGGAATACATATCCTGTTGCAAACCTATATAAGATAAAGACGTCCTATTCTCCTACTGGTTCTTCAATTGGCTTCTCCAAGGTGTCTCCCAAACCATTTTCTGCCCAGGATGGTCAGTCTTATCAGGTTTTCCCAACTTCTACCATACATATTGGTTATAATTTTGGCCTTTGGAAATTGAGCATGAGTCGATGCTCATTCTGTTGTGGGTACACTTTCTTCTCCAAGACTATTTTCCAGGTGCTTCTTCTGTGTTTCTCTTCATGCAACTTCTGAATTTTCAATTTCTGACCATTGAATAGATTTTATCTTAATTATGAACTAGCAAACCCCAGGGTTCAAGCTTAACTCCATGCTTAATAACCACCCATGGCTTAAGAAGTCCACACCAGTCACTTACAAATTCCGAACATCACAATCTATCTACTTAAAATTTCACTTATAACAGCCCCAGTGCCTTGAGATGCCATCTTTTACTCTTAAAATGTGGGAACATAAGATTATAACTTAACGGGGAGGTAGCACCGTCATTAAGAACTTATTTTATTTTATTTTTATTTTTATTTTTATTTTATATTTTATATTTTTATTTTATTTTATTTTTTATTTTTTATTTTTTATATTTTTATATTTTTATTTATTTTTCAGTATTAGGAGAATTTCTTTCTTTTTCCTTTATTTTTTATTTTTTGGGTATTAGGAGAATTCCTAAACTTACTACCTGTCTCTGAGGAGGCCCAGGGTCATGTCTGAGGGACTGACCCTATACTCCTAAACCTAATGCATTATGCAATTGCCCACAGAAACGCTAGGTGTGTTAATTGAGTTTCAAACCTGGGTGGGGCCTCAATATTGCTTAGCAAAAACTTTCTTCCTTCGACTAATCTGGGGGAGGTCCAAGATCAACCTTTGTGGTTGCCTTATAACACCAAGAGTATATCCAGCAACTTGTAAGCCAGATATAAGCCAGATATACCAGATATTATGATTTAGTAAGAGCCTTATAACACCAAGAGTATATCCAGCAACCTGTAAGCCAGATATAAGCCAGATATACCAGATCTTATGATTTAGCAAGAGCGGAGACTCTAGGAAATGGGGAGTCTACTCCTTGAGGCGAGATCATAGCAGGCCATATACTCAATGGGATTTGAACCGCGGTCTCGTTAGTTTCACCCAGTGAAGCCATATACTCAATGGGATTTGAACCGCGGTCTTGTTAGTTTCACCCAGTGAAACTTACCGTTAAACCACATATCATTGTATAATTAACTATTCTCTATTACTTGAAACATTTCTAAAACTTTAAAGTCCCTGGCTGATTGGATTGCTCTAACACTGAGCCGCTTTCCCTTTCATGAGGTGGGTTAACTGAGTTTCGAACCTGGGCGGGGCCTCAATATTGGTCAGCAAACACTTTCCAATGCAGGTCGTCCACCATTTGGCCTAGCACAATAGGCTAATTAACAATTGTATGTTACTTGAAACATTTCCGAAACTTTTAAGTCCTTGGTTGGTTGGATTACTCAAACACTGAGCCACTTGGCCCATGCAAACACTTTCCAATGCAGGTCGTCCACCATTTGGTCTAGCACAATAGGCTAATTAACAATGTCTGTTACTTGAAACATTTCTGAAACTTTTAAGTCCTTGGCTGGTGGGATTGCTCTAACACTGAGCCACTTGCCCCTTCATGAGGGACGCCCTTAAGGGTTCAACATAGATGTGTGTATTCCTATTTCCAACACCCTCGTCAGGCCACACTTTGGCTAAGGTCCCCTGGCTAACCTCAAGCAAAACTAGCTCTATCCTCGTCTTGAAAATTATACATACTAAGATTTACCCCAGATTTTCCCTTGGCCAGTGTGCTGCTGTACTATTGAGCTACATGCCCCTTCATTGTGGGCATCATTAATGGTTCGACCTAGATGTACGGATTTCTATCTCCAACAAAGAAAACACCTAATTTGGAATGTATAATGAACAAAGTTTTTATGCCAACATTCTACCATATTCTAACTCTATAAAATCAAGATGGCCATCCATATTCAAAGGCTTTTGCTTTTCTTTGTGTTATCTTCTAAGGATTTTTATTTCTAGGTAATTCAACTACCAAAGGTAGTACATGCGAGTAGAGAAGTAATTCAACTACCAGTTATTCTCCTACATAGTACATGCTTTGATATATTATATCAAAAGTCTTACCAATACAATAACATTGATTGTTGTATGTGGACATTTTTGTTCAAGATGGTCCATTACATAATCAAGATGAGGAGCTGGATCATGCAATTGCACTTTCTCTTTCTGAAGAACTAACCAAGCTAGATGGTATATGATGGCAATTTCATTTTTTTATAGTTACTTTTAGTTTAATTATATCATTTAGCTCGATGCTTTTCATATATTCAACTAAACTTTTGTTGCTTAACAAGACTTTGTCATTTCCATGTTTTAGTGAAACTATTTATGGTTTGATACTCTCATACAACCTTTATCAAGTTACATGCACCCTCATTCGAAAAAACAAGAGAATTTTGCTTGCCATGACTAAGTTTCTTTGTCATTGTTAACTTAAGAAAGTCTTTTAGCTAAGAAACTAGTTTCAAGGTGATGGCATAACTTGTCATATAAATTGAACATAATTTATATTCAAAATGTTAACTTATAAACTACTTAGTTGGTTTTAGGCTTTCCATTTAAAATCTACTTTAGTTTGAACTTTGAACGAGTTGTTCCATAGACTTGAATATTAAGAGATTTTGGTGTAAGGATTAAAAATTAGCTCGTAAGGCCTCTCAGTTATTCATTTATTTTATCTGAATATAACATTTACTATTAAATTAGAACCACTCGGCACAAATACATCATAGATCAAGATCATACTTTGTAGAGTGTCGTAGAATAAAAATAGGAACAAGGACACTGAATTCTTTTAGTTTTCTTGGTTCTTATTCCTTTGTGTATCTTTGCACCTTTAGGGGCAATTGCTAGTTTAAAGTCTAATTCTTTAAAGGGTGCTAGCTCAATGGAAGAGCACCTGCTTTACAAGCAGGAGGTTGGTGGTTCGATTCCATCGTGCCCTGATATTCATATATAGGGAATGACGAAGATCGGTTTTTGGTGACGGATGCTCTTTTGACCATCACCAATGAGCTTATGGTGACATTTTTCGACCCTTTTCAGACCTCACCAAAATATGAAATGGTAATAGTCCCAGCAAACGCCACCATATCATCAATAGTGATAATGTTAAAGATCTAGTCACCATAAATCGTTGTTGTTGATATGAAATGGTGAGGGTCATTGTTTGTCATTATAGTCATTATTCGTGACGGACCTTGATGTCACCAATGAGTTTATGGTGACGGTCAATGAACGTCACCATATATATTCACCAATAGTGACGGCCATGAAAGGTCCATCACAAAAAATCGTTGTTGTTCATATGAAATGGTGACGGTCACTATCCATCATTATAATCAATATTCGTGACGGACCTTGAATGTCACCACAACACATACTTTCGACGACGCCACCTTTGGTGACGTTCATTTTTTTGGTGACGGAGGCTATTGTCCGTCACCATTGCTCATATGAAATGGTGACGGTCACTATCCGTCACTATAAATCATTATTGGTGACGGACCTTGAATGTCACCACAACACCTATACTTTCGGCGACACCACCTTTGGTGACGTTCAATTTTTTGGTGACGGAGGCTATTGTCCGTCACCATTGCTCATATGAAATGGTGACGGTCACTATCCGTCACTATAAATTATTATTGGTGACGGACCTTGAATGTCACCACAACACCTCTACTTTCGGCGACGCCACCTTTGGTGACGTTCAGTTTTTGGTGACGAAGGCTCTTTTGACCCTCACCAATGAGCTTATGGTGACCATTTTCACCCCTCACCAATGTGCTTTTTTCTTGTAGTGTGGGCCACAATGTAATCCTAGCCGACCTAACAATAATAATTTAGGGGCAAAATAATAACAAAATGGGGGTTACAAGGGTACAATAATAACAATAAGGGGGTTACACTAATAACAATAAGGGACTATACTAGTAATATAGGGACCTAACACAAGTATTGTAACATATACATTTATTATGCATATTCAGAATTGGAAATGGACTTCTAACAAAAAATTTTTAATTATGTTATTGCAAATTTTCTTGGTTGATATTATTTCTATATTTTCTTTTATGCAAGTAAGGACTCCACGAAAATAATTTGATATGTTGAAATTGAATTTGCAAAATTCATTATTTGATGGTGGAAATTTTAGATGCACTTCTTGGATACAAAGAATCATAACACTCATTAGATTTTCATCATGTACAATTATTAGAGAAAAATTGAGGTAAAAAATGGGCCTAAAAAAAAAATGTACAACCAAAATCAACATAATAAGGACTAATAAGATTCAAGATGATGATGTCAACCATGGGGGATGTTTCAACATTTTTTAAGCAAAAAGGTAAAAAGAAAAAATAATAAAAAAATAATAAAACTAAATTTTCAACTCATATTTTCAACACATCTCCCCAACTTTTTACTCAATTTGCGAGAGTACTCGTTGGATGGAAAATTTAATATCCCATATAAGGAGTACTAATTTCATACTTTTGATATAAATTTCTACATGAAAAATAAGAAATACATGAAAAATGTGATTATAATCACTTTTTTCATATAATTCTAATTTTTCATGTTGTAGGTTATATCAAAAGTATGAAATATAGGTACTACTTAGATGGGATATTAAATTTCGCATCCAAAGAGTACTCCCTCTCGGAAATTGAGTAAAAATGTGGGGAGATATGTTAAAAATATGAGTAATCACATTTTTTCATGTATTTCTCATTTTTCGTGTAGTAGGGTCCATCAAAATTATGCATCATTGGTAATCCTTAGTTGGGGAATTGAATTATGCATCCAACAAGAGCTCCTACCAGAAATTTGAGTAAAATTTTTGAGATATAAGTTGAATTTATGAGTTTAAAATGTAGTTTTTTCTTTTTCCCTGCAAAATTTGATGAAGTAATCCAATGTTATTTTATTATTTCCATTATTATTTTATAATATTCCTTAGGAGGCCCATATTAGACCTCAAAAATTCTCTAATGGTCATTTCCATTAGCATGTAGACTTTGTGTATTCAAAGTTGCAATTGTTAAAGTATTTGCATTTGTTATTGGCTTGTATATGTATTCTGGTTTCCATGATGCTTAAGTTCTTATGCATTTCTTTTCTTCTAATATTTTCTTATTCACATAAAATTTATTTTTTGCTAGTTTCTGAAGAAGATACAATGATTACATGGTTCCAACATGTGAAAATGTTGTGTACACTACTCCATGTGTCGATATACCACTCAGTTCAAAGGCAATTCCATTCAACGTTAAACCCAATGATCGATGAATTGTTCTAGCACAAGCTAATTGTATCAAAAATGGTTTCTGCACTATAATTTTAAATCTCTTGCTATGACATATCAATGGTTTTGGAACACGTAATATTGGAGTGCAAGTCAATGAAATGTTTTTGTCATATAGTTCATGATAGTTGTTTCTTTGCACTTTAACAATTACTAGATTTACAAAACCTATCCATATTACATCAACATTTTTCCTATTTTTTGTATATTTTTTTCATATTCCATCCCTGCCATTAACAATGCCATACTTTCTATTATATTTTTCTACATATAGCTCAACGATAAAATTGCATTTGATAAGGATTCTTGATAGTAATCCCATTTCTCTCTCTTATGGTAAATCCTATTTCCTTACTGTCATATTTTTCAAACACGACAAGAACTATTAGTTCTTCCTTTACATGAAACACCATTTTATCATTATGCTTCTATACATCCTTGTTCCTGTAAAATATATATATGGAAACAATGGATCTAATGTAGAAGGTCTATAACACTTATCGGTTTTATACTCTATGTCCTCATCAAATTGTTGATTCACTCGTATTATGTTAAGAATTTCAGTGAATTTGTTTCCCTTTTGACACATTGTGGTATCTAAATCATAGAATTTTACTTTTTCCTTCAAAAATCATATGCTATTTTTTCCTTTGCTAAAATGGGTTGCTCAATGTTAATTTTAATTTTCTTTGAGAATTTCATTTCATTATTTCCATAGTAAATTCTACCCATAACATCATAACATTTATATGATTTACACCATTATTTAGAAACATAAGAAACTATGTAGAAAGAAGAATATCATCATCAATGAAACATAACATAAAGGAAAAATTGAAGAAAATCATTCACACATAGAGACACGAGGATTGATCAGAGACCAAGGAAAAACCCACTATGGGAAAACCCTTTTAAATTCTTCTTCTTATTAGATTGTCATTGATTGATTCAACAAAAGAGTGTACAATGATCCATACAACCATCCAACAACAACAACTAAACAATATTCATGAAATGAACCCAACAATGCTAATATTCAAAACCCTGATTCAGAAACCTGTACTCAACTGTCATTATTTGTAGTCAATTGTCAAACTCTGCAGTCAACGGGCTAAAACTTTGGTCAACTAAAAATTCAGCCTTTAGGTTCCAGTCGCAGGGAATACGTGTCATGCATGCAACTGAATGGCTTCAATCAAAATTTCTACATGACATGCCTGTGACTAGTTATAATTTCTTCATGACATTCCTACGCCTAAGACCGAAAACCCTAAAAATAGAGATGTGAGCTTTAGACCCTGCAATTTCGGACTTGTGCCAACCAATCTCTGTGAACCTACCTCAGACCTGTGTGAGCCAAAACCAAGAAAGCGAATAGAATAATGATCCAATATTATGTAAAAATAAGGTTGAGTTCACTTATCTTTATAACCTTCCAAGGGTGTCTAATTTTGAGTTTTTGGGTTCGGAATCTCCACAGTGAACATTCCAAAAATGTTCACTGTGGAGATTCCGAACCCAGAAACTCAAAACTCTCACCACAGAAATCTAAAATCTACAATTGGTGTCTAATTTGCTTTAGGGCCGATGTGATAAAAAATGCACATGTGGGATTTAATTCAAAAATACACTTTCCCTTATCCAACTTGAGCACTTCAATAGTCAAAATTGGTCCTCTTGAAAAGAGGAATCTTGTCCCATGGTTGGAATTTGTCACTAAGATTCCAAATTAACAATCCATCTCAGCTAGGGAGGAATTTCAATAGCATCATGTAATCATTGCAAGAATCCTGTCATCAAATCATATCCAATCTCAAGTATCTTATCATCAAATTCCATCATTATTCATCTCGGTTCATCCCTACTTCTTCCTACTTATCTCTTCATTTCCTCTACTCATATGTTAAACATTATCGAATCTAAAAGAAGAAGAATTTTCCATCAAAGGGGAGCCTAAGCGACCAACTTATAACATATTGGAGAGAACATCTCAATCCAAAACAAGAGCAGGGAGTAGATATCAACATTATCGAATCTAAAAGAAGAATAATTTTCCATCAAAGGGGAGCCTAATCGACCAACTTATAACATATTGGAGAGAACATCTCAATCCAAAACAATAGCAGGGAGTAGATATCAACCTGAAACCACATCAAGGAGCTTTGTCTCAACCCAAAACTGCATAGGGGAGCACATTTCAACCCAAAATCACATCGAGGAGCACATCTCAACCTGAAATCCCATGGGGGAGCGAAAAATTTTCAACCTCATATCAAGTGATAAGTGATATATGGGAGCACATATCAACCCATCCTATTTCCCACTGATCTTCCCAAAAATAACACTCAATAGTCATATGGTAGAATACATGCATCATAATATAAGCCTAGGTGAGATACCTAACCTACCAAAGGCAAGGATTAAACACTCGCAAGCCTCCTAAGCCTGTTGACCAAACGGGGAGGGAAAATACGAACAAGATCTGCTTGTGGGTATGATGCCAACTGGGGTATACTCTGCAAATACCAATATAGGGGAGAAACAACACTGTTACCGATGAAATAGGTAACCGCACTGTTACCTACTTTTTTTGGTAGCATAAAAAGCACCCGATTTTGAAAAGTGGTGATGCAGAATCACCCTTTTTTTTTAGTGCACATTTTTGACACTTTAATATTTTTATTTATGAAGTATGAATATTTTTTTTTAAATGTTAGTGATTTTCATACTAATTTTGAAATGTATTGATGCAGCATCAACTTTTTTTTTTTTAGAGCAGTGATTTTCATGCTAATTTTGAAACGTATTGATGCAGCATCAACCTTTTTTTTTAGAGTGGTGATTTTCATGTTGGTAATAAAACACAAAACTTAGATAATATATATATATATATATATATATATATATATATATATATATATATATATATATATATATATATATATATATATATATATATATATATATAACAATAAAAAAAACCAATAAAAATGTAAAAAAAAACAAAATTAACTCGTAAAAACAAAAAATTTAAACAAAAATAAATAAATAAAACAAAAAAAAAAACAAAAATATTCGAAAATTATATCAAAAGAAATGACAAAATTTGAAAAAAAAAACACATAATTTAAAGAAAAAAAACAAAAATTAACCAACAAAAAAAAAAAACATCAAAAACATTTTTTTTCTAAGTTATTAAAGAAAACCATATAATTAAAAATAAATAAATAAATAAATAGAAAATTTAAATATATTTTGAATTACAAAATTAAAATTTAGATAAAAAAAATAAAATACAAAAAAGAAAAAAATTAAATTTAAAAATTTAAATTAAAAAAATAATAATAAGAAGAAAAAAAATACAAATTTTGAAATTAACAAAAAAAAAAAAAAAAAAAAAATTTGAAAACTGAAAAAAAAAATTAAAAAATATCATTAAAAAACAAAAACAAAAAAAAAATGAAAAAAACCACGTGCAAATAATTAAAAAAAATATATTCATAAATTTACTGTTTTTTTTAAATGAAACAATTTATAAATTTTAAAACTGAAAAACTAAATAAACTAAAAGATTAAAAAAAAAATTAAATTAAATTAAAATTTGATAAATTTAATAAATAAATTTTAAATTTTAAAAAATAATTAATCTAAAATATTAAATTTTAAAAAAAATTAAAATTTAAAAAAAAAAAATTAAAATAAAAAAATTTGAATTAAAAAAAAATAATTTTAAATTTTTTTAATTAAAAAACAAAAAAAATCAAATTAAAAAAAAAATATTAAAAATTAAAAAAAAAGAACTTTTTGATCGTGGTGGCGCCGCCAATCAGAATCGCGCCCAGGTGGCGGCGGAGGGCGGCCGCTGGGCTGGCGCCCCCCGCCCGCCCAGCAGTCGACCTCCGCTGCCACCTGGGCGGGAGGGCGATTCCCGGAATCGGTCTCCCCCATGGCGGGAGGGCGATTCCCAGAATCGGCCTCCCCCGCGGCGGGAGGGCGATTCCCGGTTCCCGGAATCGGCCTCCCCCGCGGCGGGAGGGCGATTCCCGGAATCGGCCTCCCGTGCCGCGGGAGGGCGATTCCCGGAATCAGCCTCCCGCCCAGCTGTCGGCCTCCGTCGCCACTTGGGCGGGAGGCCGAATGGCGGCGCCACCACGATCAAAAAATTCTTTTTTTTCTTTTAAATTTTTTTAATTTTTAATATGTTTTTTTTATTTGATTTTTTTTTACTTTTGTTTTTAAATTCAAAAAATTTAAAATTAATTTTTTTTAATTTACTTTTAATATTTGAAATTTAATTTTTTTTAATTTTTTTTTTAAATTTTATTAATTTCTTTTGTTTTTAATTTTTTTTTCTAAATTTTGTTAATAATTTTTATTAAATTTTGTATCTTTTTTTTATTTCATCGGTTTTTTTAAAAAAAAATTTTTTTTTTTATTATTAAATTTTATGTTTAGTTTTTTCATTTAATTTTTTAAAATTTAATAAATTTTGTATTTTTTTTTTTATTTATTTGAATTTAATATTTTTTTTAATTTTTTAATTTTTTATTATTATTTTTTCAATTACAAAAAAAATTTATATTTTTTTAATTTAAATTAAAATTGTGTATTTAAAATTAGATTTTTTTTAATTAAACTTAATATTTTCATTTTTTATTTTATTTTTTATTTAATATGTTTTTTTTAATTTATTTTTTCAATTTTTCATTTTTAATTGATTTTTAAAATTTTTTAACTTTTTGTTTTAACAATGTTTTTTTTTTTTTTTCTTTATATTTAAAATTTATTTGTTTATTCATTTATTTATTAAAATTTAATATTTTTTTTTAATTTAATTTGTTGTTTTAATATTAACATTTTTTTTTAATTTAATAAAATCTAATATATATATTTTTAATTTAAGTTCATATATATATTTTTTATTTTTTATAATTTAAATTTAATTTATTTTTTAAAATTTATTTGTTTTCTTAATATATATTTTTTTTAATTTAATATTTTTATTGTATTTTATTTTTCATTTTTCATTTTTAATTAATTTTTCATTTTTTTACTTTTAATTTCAATAATGTTTTATGTTTTTTTTTTAATTTTTATTTTAAAGTTTTAAATTTATTAAAATTTAATTTATTTCTTTAAATTTAATTTTTTTATTTTATTTTATTTTATTTTTAATTTAATAAACATTTTCTTTTTCTTTTTTAAATTTAATTTCTATATTTTATTTTTTATAATTTCTTTCTTTTTTTTAACTTGTTTTTTTTTTAATTTAATATTTTTATTTTGTTTTTATTTTTATTTTTTTATTTCTATATATTTTGAAATTTTAATCTTTAAATTTTTTTATTTTTTATTTTTTATTTTTTATTTTTTATTTTTTTCTTAAATTTTAGGTTTTTTTAATGTTTGAATTAAAATTTTTATTTTGTTCTTTTTTTTATTTTTTTATTCTTATATATTTTTAAATTTTAAGCTTTAAAATGTTTTTATTTTTTAAATTTATTTTTTTTCTTAAATTTTAGGTTTTTTTAATGTTTGAATTTTAAAAATTAAAAAATGTTATTTCTATTTTTAAAAATATCAAAAATATGACACAAATTTTTTTTTTTGTTATTCCAGCATCAATTGGTTTTGTTTTGAGGGTGTTTTTTCAATCTTTTTTTCAAGAAACAATTTTGTTTTTAGCATAATTTTATAAAATGTTGAAATTTGACCTTCAAAAAAAACCAAGTGCGTTCTGGAATACACTTTTTTTGTTTTTGGGGTGTTTTTTCATGTTTTTTGAGTCTTTTTGGGCTAGAGTTCCCGTTTTGAGGTCAGGTTACCTATTTCATCGGTAACAGTGTTAAACATCTCCAACCCTATGGGTGACAGATAGGGGATCAAAATATACAACCCTATTTTGCATAGATCCCTCAACCCTAGGATCCCTCTATCTCAATTCCTCACCCTACTAACTCATACAGGGGGAAGAGATGGCCGAGTATTCTTGATCAGTCCTACTCTTTGTAGATCAAAAACATATCATCGTGCTCATATATGGTATTGCCTTCGTCATCATGTCACAATAACAATAATCTCCTATTCATGCAGGATGTCAAATCCAATATTATATTAGAAAAAAATATATATCACAAAAAGGATGGCTTATCCATCCTCCCTCTCAAGGAGGAAGCAACCATAAGACTATGCTTGTCTCAAACAACATAATCGACTGAACATATATTGATCCCAATTATATACGAGATTATTTGCAAATAAAATCCCATTCATTTTATAAAAATGTATTCCTATCATATCTGAAACCTATTCAAACAACTCTCCAAAAGAGCTTCTTCAATTTGCCTCATATCTAGCCATGCTAGCAACATCATACTCAACCTCACTCATGCTTAAAGCTATGAACTTCTTATACATAGTATCATGGCATATCTCATACTAAATAAACACCTAGATGTGATCATATCATCAACAATGATCCCAAATAGAATCAGTACATCCATGCAATCACATATCATAGGGAGAATATCTGAGACCAAAAATTCACATGAAAATATCTCAAAGGGTGCTCGGTGACAACTCAAAGTGTATGAAGCGGATCGATTAGGTTTTTATGCAAAACACACGCACATGCATACATAAATAATACACACACACACACACACACACACACATACAGGTGTTCACACAAAAACATCAATGCTTCAATCAATTGTCGGTTGACAAATCAGGTTCAACAATATCTCTTCATAAATTTTGTAAATTCAATCAGAGTGTCTTTTATTTTGACCATCATCATATCAAACCAAAATCAAAGTCATACCTTGGACTAATTTTGAAGTAGAGATTTGGATTGACACATCTTCATGGCTTCACTAGATAGTTGTCAATAGGGGTCATACCAAGATCTGGGAGCTTGCTTCATACAATGCTTTCTGTGAACATAACACTTGACCAAACCAATATGCCCAACCTTACACAAATCAATATTTTTCAATCAAATCAACTAAGTTAGTTATTAGGCCTTCGATTCCAAATCATAAGTAATATCAAAAATATAAAATATTCTGCCAATATCCCGGTGAAAAACTCTTCAGACCAGGTGTCAAGTAGAGCTCACATCCAAGTACCAAGTTACAACAACCTTTTATTTCCCAAGAATTATCCAATCTAACTTTACCAAGCCATTCTTATAATCATAGCATGAATCATTTCTTCCACTAAATATGAATGGATACATCAAGGACAAGTCATATAAGTTTCATGCAAATACCAAGAATAAGTCATACAAATTTTGTCCATTCATTGTGAGATTACTTCATACTGAATCACAATTGTTTATACTTCAACCATTGTGTCAAATAAAATGATGCCAATACAAAATCATTATTGAATAACAATACTAGTCACTGAAAAATACTATGCTCACATAGCATTATCATCGAGGTAAATCATCAGATATTAAGTCAGATCATTGGTCATCAAGTCAAAAACCTAATTTGTCATCTCCGTGAATTCAATCAATCCATAAGAAAAAAACATATCTATGAACCATCAACCATCATGTAAAAGTTCTAAAATGTATTTATGAACTATTAAGCAACATGTCAAAACTCCAAACATTTCTCATCTATGCCAATAATCAAAATCTTATCAAACCTTTACAACCGTTATCAAATACTGTGATACACTAGATTCAATTGTTAAATCATAATGAGATATTTATAAGCATATTCCCGTCACATGCAAATATAAGTTTATTCAACACATTCAAATTCTCACAAGTACGATAAATATTCAAACTTTCTTTCTCATAAGACATTCTATTTTCTAGTCCATGTTTGTAGGACTATCATCCTTCAAGTGTACTTCTGATTTCATGCAAAAATATATATATATTTTTTACCTACAAGCATAACCACATCCATAGGTCTTGTTATGTGTAGTTGAGAGGCTACAACCGTACCCTTAAGCTTGCTTCTGTGTGATTTGAGATTAAAATAAGACAAACCCTCTCTTTTTAAACTAGAACTTGTTGTAGACAAACAATATCAGATATTTTTCTATTCATGTTTACAAATAATACTCCAACATTAAGGAATCTTCTATACATATAATGAAAATTATAATAGGTGTAGGTATTTTATGGAGAGTTTCTCCCTCTTAATGATCAACCCCTTTATCAAGAGTATACTTCAAGAATCATGATCACACCATCACTTCTTTATCACATAACTCAATCCATCAAGTGAGGGAATTCAATTTTACCATGTGTCATTATTACTAAGCTCATCAAAACATAACCATGATCAAAAAGCATATCTTGAATATCAATCTCATTGTTACACTTATATCATGTGAAAATAATTATCAATAGTATCAATCTACCATATATAAGAATTAGCATGCTAGCCTTATTTATGGGATCAAGATATCCATCATGTCTAAAATTGATAGATGTTAGCCAAACATCAAGTATACCAATATATCAAAAATAAATATTTCTAATTAGTTTTACCATGACTTAATATAATGTAATATACTTTTTCAATACCAAGTGCACTATCTCATCATAAGTACCATGAATCAAACTCAATTTCATATGCATGCATGAGTTATTCATGAAGGTGAAATTTTGATCATACCTTGTAGCATTCAAATACATGTTCACCCTCTTATTTGACATTGGAAATGAGAGCACTTGTCAACTTTTCATTAAGTGCCTCTTTTCCTTTTCCAGTGCTCATTCTTCTCTTCCTGCACTAGCCATGATCCTCAAGAAGGATCCACTTATCACAACTCATTAGGAGGTTAGAAGTATCCAAATAAACACATATACATGCATGAAGTATAATCAATAATCAAAGAAATAAACTCAAACAAGAATAGAGTCACAAAGAGGCATAATAAATATAAAGGTACTTATATTCAATGAGAGGTGATCATCTCCCTCTTGAACCAGCCTTCAAGAGTCATGACCGTTCATTGACCATAACATCGATGCCTTCATTCTATTTATCAACTTCAACAATAATCAAGTCTAATGGGGACTATCCCATCTAGGGCTTCATCTAATATGTCACAAATGCTCGAACATCTTCATACCAGTCATGTTATGGTTTCTAGATTGAATATCTCAAATATTTTCCATAACCAAGGTTTCTCTGAAACCCTAACCTCATAATATCGGTCCAACCCTAATAACTGAATTTATTAGGGTTTCCTTCAAACCCTAAAATTATTTTAGGTCTCCATCTTCTCATGCTTCCATCAAAGGTGTCTTCATAGGGGTGATCTTAAATGAATTTCCGTCATCCCAGCTCTGATCCCATGTTAATTTTTCTTAGGGATATATTGTTGTTAGCTAATTTCATTTCATTATGTCCATATTAAATTCACCCCATAACATCATAAAATTAATAATATTTACACAATTTGTAGAAATTATATAACTTATGTGTTATATATCCAGATTCTCCTAATCACACACTATTTTAACTTCATGCACAATACAGAATCTATTCCACTATTGATCATCACATGCGGAAATTAAATCAATTGCAATGCACACATGAAACCATAAAAATTCACACACATTAACACAGCTTTTTAACGGGAAAGCCTGAAGCTAAAAACCCCAACTATCTGTATATAATATATGTCATAGAGATCATGTAACAATCCTCATACAAAACTGATCATATCAAGCTCTCAGTACAATACAATCGCTACACACTAATCAGGCCCGATCTTGCAAATCCATGCAATGATCTCTGCCACCTGCTAGCTTTCCTCTACTACGCAATACCTGCTGAAGAATGGCTCTGAATGAACTCGTATTCAGCTAGCCTTGCTCACACAATCCTCATTGGCATCTCCACTGAGTGTTGGATGCAATCAATGCATCACTATAGTCACAATTTCTCTTTCACCTACCTCTCCACTGGTCTCCACTGAAACTATCCATGCACTGTAGTTAACTGATGTATTCTTTAGTTGATTAATGAGTTATTATCTAGTGAATTGATTGACTAATTAATTCACACCACTCTCACTAGTGTATCAATCAGTTAGACTAGATACAACTAGCTCAACTGAGTCTAACTGAGTTAAAATAAATACAACTCCACCAACTACTTCTATAACTCCACCAAACTCTATCACATGAGTTCTTAGATCCTCATAGTGCTTCTAGTAAACCCTCGAAGGACATAATTCATACATTGATTCATGTGCCACATCTGTGCACTTAATTGAAGTGCTCCAAGAGAATAAGATAATGTTTATAGTCCAAATATTATTAAGAACTAATAATATTCGACATATCTATTTTTAGACTGGAAATCTAAAAATAGATTCCGCCCAATATGTCTAAAAATAGAAGTCCATCTATTTTTCCAACTTGACCAACCATCCACAAATAGCATCATGCAACTCATATAATATGATCGACATGTCTAAAAATAGACATAGTCTAAAAATAGACTTTGTGCCAAAAATAGCCTACGGGCCCACTTAGTGAAGGCGACTCTTTTCACTAAGCTCATCATCTTGTTGAATCTCAACACTCCCTCTCAACCAGATAGGGATTATCTGCCACCCCGATCCTATCTCTATGGTATTCGAATTTGCTCCCGGTGAGCGCCTTCGTCAAAATATCTGCATCCTGATCCTCCATAGGAATGTAAGATAGTAACATGATCTTTCGCTGCACACAATCTCTGATATGATGGTACCGGATGTCAATATGTTTAGATCTATCATGAAATACTAGATTAACCGAGAGTTTAATGCAACTCTAAGTATCACAATATATCACAGTAGGATCTAAGTGTGAACTGAACAAACCGACCAGGATCTTCCTCATCCATATAGCCTCGCATGCAGCCAAACTTGCTTCCATGTACTCGGCCTCCACTGAACTGAGTGCCATGGATCTCTGCTTCCTGTTATACCAAGAAATTGTTGTAGACCCGATACTTAATATCCCTCTAGATGTGCTCTTTCTATCTGTTGGGCTCCCTACCCTATCTGCATCCGTGAAGCCATGCAGCTTCAACTCATCCCACTGTCTGTACCACAATCCATATCCCGATGTGCCCCTGAGATACCTCAGGAAATGCTTGCCTGCCTTCCAAAAGAGCTTGGTAGGCTTAACCATAGCTTGTGAAAGCTGGTTAACAGCATAGCATATGTCCGGTCATGTATTGACTAGATACGTGAGCGAACCAACCAACTGTCGATAAACAGTGGCATCCACTACCTCTGCCGATGTAGCATCCTCTTTCCTCCAACCACCAGGAAGAGGAGTGTCGATAGGCTTGCAACCTTGCATGTTGAACTTCTCCAGTATCTCCCGGGCATACTTGCCTTGAGACACAAACAGTCCACCCTTCCGCTGCCAAATTTCCAATCCCAGGAAATAATGAAGGAGGCCCAAGTCCTTCATCTCAAACTCCTTTGCAAGATCTGCCTTGCATGAGTGTATCAACAGTTCATCACCTATTAGTATTAAATCATCTACATAAAGTACAATGATCAGCAACTTACCCTCCACCACAATCTGGTATAGGTTCGGATCCGCCTCACTCTTGGTGAATCCAAGTTCGGTGAAATAATTGTTTATCTGTGTGTACCAAGCACGAGGTGCTTGTTTCAGCCCATACAATGCTCTTTTGAGCCTGCACACATGCGACTCGCTGCTGAATATTTCGAATCCTTCAGGCTGCTCTATGTACACCTCCTCCTCAATGACTCCGTTGAGGAATGCAATCTTCACATCCATTTGATGAATGTGCCAACCCATCTAGGCTGAGAGAGCAAGGATGGTCCGAATGGAAGAATACCTTGCGACAGGTGCAAAGGTTTCTTCATAGTCAATCCCCTCAATCTGTGAGAAGCCCCGGGCAACAAATCTTTCCTTGTACTTCTCGATGCTCCCATCAGCAGCTTGCTTCACTTTGTAGATCCATCTTGAAACTACCATTGATTTCCCTTCTGGCCTTGGGACAATCTCCCATACACTTTTTCTAACAATCGAATCATACTCTTCCACCATGGCATCTACCCATGCAGGATCCTCCACAGCTTCCTCGAAAGAATATGGTTTTGTCACGATACACTTGCTCATTAGAGCCATGTATCCAGTAAATCGGTCAGGTGATTGTCTCTGTCTGCGCTGTGATGTAGGTGCTCCTACATTCTGCGTCGCATCAAGATTCAGTTGCTCAGCTTCTGTAGTGCGCTTCTGCCCTCTGGTGTTTGGCACTGCATGAGTGGTTTCTTCCACTCCATGAGCCTCCTCTTGTGGCTGATCCACATCCAAAGGCTCATCTTTAGGAACTAGTAGCTCCTCATTTGCATGCAAGTGTAGCTCCCTCTCAAGCGACAACTTCATGGCTTTCTCCTAATGAAAATTGATATCCCGTCGCACGACAGTCATCCGACTATCTGGGAAATACACACAATAATTGTGGGGTGTTTCTGTGTACCCCACAAATATCTCAAACTCTGCGGTCGGCTCCAGCTTCTTCCTGGCATCCTTCGTCACATGAATGTAAATAAGTGAGCCAAAAATCTTCAAATGAGAAATATCAAGCTTCTTACCAGAAAATGCCTCTTCGGGTGTACTCATGCCAAGTACTCTATGAGGACAATGGTTTTGCACATAAACCGCAGTGTTGCATGCTTCAGCCCACAAGTGTATGGGAAGGCCCTGATCATGCAACATCGCCCGTGCAACACCCACGATCGTTTTGTTCTTTCTCTTCGCGACCCCATTCTGCTGTGGGTTATGAGGTGTTATGAGCTCTCTTCGAATTCCTTCTGCGCTGCAAAATTCTTTGAATTCGCTAGAGATGTATTCACCACCATTATCACTCCTAATATCTTTCACCTTCTTCCCTGAATCTTTCTCAACCAGCACCTTGAACTCACAAAACTTTGATTATGTTTCGCTCTTCTTCTGCATGAAGAAGATCCAGCACTTACGAGAAAATTCATCAACAAATATCACATAATACCTATGCTTTGTTGTCGAAGCTACTGAGAAATTTCCACACACGTCTATGTGAATTCTCTCAAGGATCGTCATGGCGCGAATATCCTTCTCATGAAAAGTGGCCTTCACAAATTTTCCCAAAGTACATCCCTTGCTCTGATCTAACTGCGCAAGTGTACCCTTGGCAAGCCCGGTAGAAATCTGCTGCAAAATTTTCAAAGTGCCATGGTGAAGATGGCCCAATCTCCTATGCCACAATTCGCCCTCATCCCGACTCACCACTACTTCTGCTTTTCCTGCCATTGTTGCACAGCCATCTACCTGCAATTGATAAAGGTTCTTAACTCGAACCCCTATCCTCCGGGTTTCACCAGTTGTCTTACTACGCAGGAAATCCTTTCCCTCGCTAAAAACAACATCATATCCCTTGTCTTCCAACATCGCCACAGAGATTAGATTCTTCTTCAATCCTGGAACATGCATGACATCCTTAAATATGAACGGTTTACCAGACTCCCTCTCAAAGGAAATGGTCCTGATACCAGTCACACTGTATCTACCATCATCGCCCATCTCAATGTGCACTCCAAGATCCTTCTCATCTAGATCACTAAACAAATCTTTGTCTCCGGTCATATGGAAAGATGCATCACTGTCAAGAAACCACACTGATCCCATCACACTTGAAACCAAGCATGTGATCAGCGAAAAATCCAGCTCAAACTGCGAGGCTAAGGCCTCTCCAGCTGCAGATCCAACAGCCTGCTTATTTTTCTTCTTTTGTAGACAGTTAGTGGTGTAATGTCCATGTTGGTGACAGTGAAATCACTTCACCTTGGACAAGTCCTGCTTCTTGCCTTTCGCACCGGATTGAAAAGGATTTTTCTTTCGCTTCCCTTTCCTTTCTTTGGCAGCCAAAGCGCAATTTTCTTCATCTTCATTCTTCGATGAAGATCCATCCCCGGTACCCCACCTTATCTCCTCCTGCACAAGATCCAACCAAAGTCGCTCCCATCCTGGAAGTTTCTCCTGACCATTGACAGAGTCCTTGTAGCTATGCCAACTCTTCGGAAGCCCAAGGAGAGCCAAGCTCACCAAGTTCTCTTCATCTACAGTAACCCCCACACTTCCCAGCTCATCCTTGCAGTGGACGAACTTCGTGAGGTATTTTGGTATACTGTCGCCTTTCTCCATTTTTATTTTTCTGAGCTTGTTTTTAAGCGCCAACTTCCTTTGGTTGCTTCTGCTTTGGAACAAGTCTATAAAAGCTTTCCACATCAAGAATGGAGAAGCTTTACTGTGAAGGCTGGACACTATGTGATCCTTCACACCTTCCAACAGAATCCTTCGACATTTTTTTGTCTTCTTTTGCCATGCATCAAGTGCGGCTGCATCGCTAGAAGTAGGTTTTGGAATTTCTGCATCTATGAACTCCTTTAACCCATTATCATCCAGCACTGCCTCCATCCTATCCTTCCATGCAATATAATTCGACTTGCCATCAAGGGCATACTCCAATCACAATCCGTTGAAATACATTTCAATGAATGCTCAACTTCAACACCAAGAAAACACTGCAGCAAATTCGAATTCCACCAGCACAAAACTCAACCACTTCAATAATTGCAATCTACTATGATCAATATCGCTCTGATACCATGTATGAAATTATACAACTTATGTGTTATATATCCAAGATTCTCCTGATCACACACTATTTTAACTTCATGCACAATACAGAATCTATTCCACTATTGATCATCACATGCGGAAATTAAATCAATTGCAATGCACACATGAAACCATAAAAATTCACACGCATTAACACAGCTGTTTAACGGGAAAGCCCGAAGCTAAAAACCCCAACTATCTGTATATAATATATGTCATAGAGATCATGTAACAATACTCATACAAATCTGATCATATCAAGCTCTCAGTACAATACAATCGCTACACACTAATCAGGCCCGATCTTGCAAATCCATGCACTGATCTCTGCCACCTGCTAGCTTGCCTCTACTACACAATACCTGCTAAAGAATGGCTCTGAATGAACTTGTATTCAGCCAGCCTTGCTCACACAATCATCATTGGCATCTCCACTGAGTGTTGGATGCAATCAATGCATCACTATAGTCACAACTGATAGTCACACTTTCTCTTTCACTTATCTCTCTACTAGTCTCCAATGAAACTGTCCATGCACTATAGTTAACTGTGTATTATTCAGTTGATTAATGAGTTATTATTTAGTGAATTAATTAACTAATTAATTCACACCACTCTCACTAGTGTATCAATCAGTTAGACTAGATACAACTAGCTCAACTGAGTCTAACTGAGTTAAACTAAATACAACCCCGCCAACTACTTCTATAACTCCACCAAACTCTGTCACATGAGTTCTAACTGAATTCTTCATGCATTACCTCCAGTAAACCCTCAGGAATAGTGTAACCTGTCAGCTGCTATGCACTTAACTGAAGTGCTCCAAGAGAATAAGATAATGTTTAGAGTCCAAATATTATTAAGAGCTAATAATATTCGACATATCTATTTTTAGACTGGCAATCTAAAAATAGATTCTGCCCAATATTTCTAAAAATATAAGTCCATCTATTTTTCCAACTTGACCAACCATCCACAAATAGCATCCTGCAACTCATAGAATATGATCGACATGTCTAAAAATAGACTTTGTGCCAAAAATAGCCTGCAGGCCCACTTAGTGAAGGAAAATCTTTTCACTAAGCTCATCATCTTGTTGAATTTCAACACAATTATTCAAAATCATATGCAACTATGTAGAAAGAAAAATACCATCATCAATGTAGCGAAACTTAAAGGAACAAAAAAATAAAAACATTCACACAAAGAGACACCGGGATTGGTTGGAGACCAGGGTAAGACCCATTATGGGTAAAACCCTTTCAAATTATTCTTATTATTAGATTTTCATTGAATTATTCAACAAAATAGAGCACAATGATCCATATTTTCATCCATACAACTATCCAGCAACATCAACTAAACAATATTCATGAAATGAACACAACAATGCTAATACTCAAAACTCTGATTCAAAAACCTATAATAAACTATTAGTGTTTGTAGTCAACTTCCGAACTTTGCGATCAACAGACGAAAACTGTTGAGATTCAACAAGATGATGAGCTTAGTGAAAAGAGTCGCCTTCACGAAGTGGGCCCACAGGCTATTTTTGGCGCAAGTCTATTTTTAGACATGGTGATCATATTTTAGAAGTTGCAGGATGTTATTTTTGGATGGTTGATCAAGTTGGAAAAATATATGAAATTCTATTTTTAGAATATTGGGTGAAGTCTATTTATAGATCGTTGATCTAAAAATAGATGCATGTCGATTATTATTAGCTCTTAATAATAATCAAACACTAAACATCAACTTATTCTCTTGGAGCACTTTGTCTCAGTGCACAGAAGTGGCACATCAGTGGACTGAGGGAATTACACAATTCCCAAGGGTTTACTGGAGCTAATGCATGGAGAACTCAGTTATAACTCAAGTGGCAGAGTTATGACATAGTTGGAAGAAGTAGTTATAGAGTTGTATTCAGTTTAACTCAGTTAGACTCAATTGAGATAATTGTATCTAGTCTAACTGAATGATACACTAGTGAGAGTGGAGTGAATTAATTAGTTAATTAATTCACAAATAATAACTCATTAATCAACTGAACAATACAGCAGTTAACTACAGTGCATGGCAGTTTTAGTGGAGACCCAGTGGAGAGATAGGTGAAAGGGAAAGATGGACTATCTATTGTGACTGTAGTGATGCATTGATTGCATCACACACACATTGGAGTTGCCAATGAGGATTGCACAGTCAAGGCAAGGGTAATTCGAATTCATTCAGAGTTATTCTTCAGCAGGGATTGCGCAGTGGAGGCAGGCTAGCAGTAGGCAAAGATTGATGCATGGATTTGCAAGATTGTTCCTGATTAGTGTATGATGATTGTATTGTATTGAGAGATTGATAAGCTTTGTATGAGGATTTTCATATGATTCCATGATACATAATATATAGTTGGGGTTTTCAGCTTCAGGCTTTCTCGATTAAAACATCTGTGTTATGTGCGATTAATTTTATTTATGCTTTACATGTGTGTGCAATTAATTTTCTGCAAAAGATTAACAAGTGGAATGATTCAGTATCTTGCATAAAGTTAAATAGTGTGAGAACAGGTAAATCTAGGACATATGCATGCTTAGTGCATATAATTTCTACAAAAACTTTGGTCAACTGAAAATTCAGCCTTTAGGTTCTAGTCATATGGAAAATGTGTCATGCATGTGACTGAAAGGCTTCGATTGAAATTTCTCCATGAAATTCTTATGACTTCAGTCAATTTCTATGTAACATGCCTACGATTGAGACCCAAAACCCAAAAACCAAAGATGCGAGCTTCGAAACCTATAATTTTGGACCTGTGCCAACCAATATCTGCAAACCTACCCCAGAACTATGCAAGCCAAAACCAAGAAAGAGAATAGAAGAATGATCCAAGATGATGTCCAAATGAGGTTGAGGTCTCTTGTATTTATAACCTTCCAAGTGTGTCCAATTTTCTTTAAGGCTGACCTGATCGAATATGCACATGTGGGTTTTATCCAAATTGAGTGCTTGAATAGTAAAAAAAATTCCTGTCAAAAATATGAATCTCGTCCCATGGTTGGAATTTTTCACTGAGCTACCAAATTAACACTAAAAAAATAGAGAATATTTTATCAGTTGTTCTCAAAATAAGTAACTTGAAAATTTTATATCAATATTTCCAAAATAAGAAAATGGGGTATGCTTTATTTCTCACAAACATTTGTCAACTTGTTATAATAATGTTTCACCTATCAAAGATGCTTCATCAATAAGCATGAAATGAATTTGTTCACAATTTTTTGTCATTGTGCCTAACTTTTCAACTTTAAACAAAAGACATTCTCATTTGTTAAATGGAAAATGAAATGTAGAATTCAACATTATACCACTTGCATTGAATGTTGTCTTCCCTATATATGTTGTGATGATACCTTTTAGTTGATCTAGGTCATATTCCAATATGTTGTTGTACATGCGAATTAGATATTATAGTAAATGTTTTTCCAAAGCGGAAACCACTTGTTACAAATATGTACAAAGGTCAATTTGGATTTTTTTTTTCCTTCAATATTTCTATCAATATTTTTTCTTGCTCTTTGTTCAACGTTCTCATTATTTTATAGAATTTTGTTTCTTCTAGTATTTGTAGTTGTTTAAGAGCTTGATAAGGTCTCTCAACTATTTTTTTTTAATTTATTTATGACCTTTTGTAAATATTGAAAATCTGATTTGATATCATATTCTAGACATTTTTTTTCATTTTCAATTTCTTGATAGGTAAGTATATCTCTTTCAAACAATTTGCTCTCCTTGTTTTCAAGATCAGTGGTTATGCTATCAATACCAGGGGATTTATTAGAGGAGAAATATCATAAAAGATATTGAGAGATATATAAAATATTAGAGATATATAAAAAGATTCAAAATTAATGAAAAAATATTAAAAAAAAAATTAATCTAAAAATAAATGCCAAAAAAAACTTAAACTAGGCTTAGCCCAGCGCCAATTACCCAACACTACGTGTAGGCTTAGCCCAGCGCCAATTACCCTGAACAACTCTTAAAAAAAAAACTTAAACAACTCTAGATGTAGGCTTAGCACAGCGGCAATTACCCTGAACAACTCTAAACAAGTCCATAAATTCATCTTTCTTTCAACTCCGCTTCAAAGTGGAGCAATCTATTCTGAATTGGAGACAAGAATGACGTAAGATCTTTAATAATTGTACTTCTTTTGGAGTCCGGGATTCCCTTGTCAGCGTCCAAAGACACGTTCAACTGCATATCTTCCAAATCACCATAAGAAGCCCCTGGAACATTTAGAGTGCCCTGAATTTGCTTCATTTCATCCTCAATTAACCACACACCTTGAAACTTCAAGGTGATCTCATAAGAGTATCCAATTCGTTTCTTGTTGCGCACTGTCACCAAAGATGCTTCACCTACACAGCTTGAGACATCCAGAATATTAGCTTCGCCGCTCTCAAATTCTAAGGAACCTAAATCAACAAGCAGTTCCTTTATCCTACTGCTGGCCCAGGTGCTTAAATTCCTTTCCTCCCAAGTTCCTGCCCGATTCCAAACCGATCCCAACGACGCAGACTGTGGCTGTTCCTTTGCCAAATCCTCCACGGAGAGTTTCCGCGGAACGGTAAGCGGCGCCGCTTCAGTTGTGGTCTCCCTCACCCAATACCTGTACGACGTTTTCTGCCTCTCCTCCGCCACCTCCCTTGCCATTTTTACCACAGAAGCGCCGCTGCCCCGCCCCGCAGAATTCTTTTAATCCCAGTCACAGCTCCTGCAGCCGCGCGAGATTTCGAATGGTTGCAGTACGGTTTCCGGAGCAACGAAAGACAAAGAAAAGAGAATACAAACTACCTTGACCCGAAAAATAGACCATATATACACGTGTTAAACACGGCCGACCATGACCATTTTAGTGTTTGAAATGAGGTGAAACGAAATTTTAATGTTTATTAGATTAAAAATAGTTTATGGGTTTCTTGGTAAACACTCGTTCTTCCAAAGTTTCTTTAGGCTTTTTCTACCATCTTGTTTCACACGAAGATGATGCGAGTTGGTTCTTAATTGACCAATAAGAGTCTTTGTCCTCCATGGAATGTTAGCTTTAATGTACTCTTTTTGTTGGAGATCATAGGTAGGGTTGAATTTTTCAATGTAGCACTTCTTCTTTCTACCCAACTCTTTTCCCCATACCTATTCACGAAACTTCTCCATAACAAAATTCCTTAGCTCCTTGCTATTTGTGGGACAACCATTGAGGTAGATAACAAAATTCCTTAGCTCCTTGTTATTTGTGGGACAAGCATTGAAGTAGATATTCCATTTTTGCATCCATGTGTAGTTTTGTCTCATCCATGTTTTCTTTTTTTCACTCATGCCTTCCTTGAAGATAACATTAAGCCATCTACCTACTCCCATTTCCTCAATTCTTTTTAGATATCTTATGAGCCGCACCATAGCAATTGTTTCACTCAACTTTATCTCACAAGGTACCGAACTTTTTATTTTGAACTTGCTCATGATTAGACGTTTTTGGATTTTCTCAATTTGCTTCCATTTTGAGACAGGGGTGCTACTAGCCCACAGTTCACACCCATATAGCATCACTAGACAAACTAGGAGTCCTTCCAATCCCATAACTTACATCTGTTTTGAAGAGCATATAATGCTTTCCTTCCTCATAATATTCTCTTTTTTCTACAGTCCCCCTAATTAAGTTTGTTGTTGAAATCGATCCCAAGGTATTTGTACTCATTTACTTCTTCAATAATGTTGCCTTCAAAGAAGAACGTATGTTGACTCTGCTTCATTTTATTAGAGAAAACCATTATCATGGTCTTGCTAATATTGACCTGCATTCCCACTGCTCTACAAAAATTCTCAAGGGCATATAGGTGCATCAGCAATCCATGGGCCCATTTAGAAATCAATACAAGATCATCAACATATAAGAAAAGCTTTATCACAAACTCCCCCAACCGAACACCATCCCCACCTTGCAAATTTAGCTACTCCTCGATAAAAAAATTCTCCAAACTTGGTGATAATAAAAATCCTCCTTCTAGCCATTTATTGCATTTAGAGCAAATTTTTAAACGCTCTCTAGAAATTTTTCCTTTCTGGGATAGACTAATTTAACATTTAGTTTGTATCTGTGGCTACGAATTTAATATTTAAATGAAACCCATTCATTGTACACAATGCGGAGGTGGAAATAACAATAGATGATGTAAATGATTGTTGAAACGAAGAGTTCTCGAATAATGACAAAACATGAATCTCGCATTTCCCTAATCAATTAAGCTCACATCTCTGCACTCTGCAAATTGCAATGCGAGGCATAAAAATTTCATTATTAGCTATTAAGATCTGAAAATATATTTGTTAATAATAGGATTAAGCCTTATGTTTTTAATATTTGATAATCCACGCTTCGAAAAGTTGATATGTGTGGAGGGGGAGCGTATACGAAGGTGTAAAAAAAGAGGGAACAAAATTTTTTCCACACATATCATTATTGTGTGGGTCCTTCTAGTCAGTTAGAATAGATACTCGTGGTGGAGCCATGTTTATGCATGCGTTCATTGAATAAACATCGAAAAGTCTATTTTATTATTTTGACTTATTTGTTAAAAAGCAATAATTATTATACAATGTGTTAGAGTAAATTATATTAAGTTTTGAAGCGATCTCAGTTTCGAGTTCCAAAATCATCAATGTTAACATGCACATAAATATAGATATTCATATCAACACAATTTAGGCATATATAAACATTTATTCAATTTCCTTAGTTTGGTGTTCTATTTGGTCGTATTCTTTTACCACTTTCTTCTGATGATCTTCACCTTGCGGCTATTTTAGAACATATGGTTTCACATCATAAAAGATGTGGATGAAGTTGGGAAGTCTTAATTACAATCGTTCTGCATTTACATTTACACAATCTCATTTTGGTTCATGGTCAAATACTCACTAAAAATAGTTATTGTTATCAATAGGAAACATTGATACATTGTGTGGAGTGCGAAGGTTAAACCCCCACAACTTTCTCATTTCTTCATGCACACATCGACATTTCGAAAAATGTATCAACTTTATGGATATATAGGTTAATTGTATTTCACACCCCTTAGTCTATGTAAGCATCCTGTAATTTCATAAGTTCTGGCATCATTGGGCATATAAATAACATAATATTGTCAGTGTTAGTGTCAAAGCACTTAATGACGGAATGTATTTTGGTAAAAATAACTTCAAAGCTGTGATAATGAAAATGATAAATTTTGGCTCTATTCTCCTTTCCCTTTAAGTTTGGGCCATGTAATATTTTTTTTTGGTGCAATGCGTGGTGCTCAAAACTATGTTCGATGACCCTCAGTCCGATGGTGTGGAGGAAGCACAATTAAAACATATAACATCTTTGTAATCCACATGTGGGCGAATGCATGTGAGCAAGAAATGTTATGTAGGAGAACAAGTATGTGAAATAAATAACATAATTTTTTATCCACAATTTTTGTGCCTTTGTGGGTTATAACATATAACATCTTTCAAACTTTATAGCAACTGTGAGCACTACTATGTCGAAGTGGGCTAGTTTTATTGGATATCAGGACGCAAAAAATATCTGGAAAGAATTCTTTATGAATGATCTGACATGTGGTGTTGAAGACTACTATGAAAAGCTAACTATGTTCTCAAAAATGTGTTTGGTTTCTCTATTTGTGGAGGTGCACACGAAGGACGATGAAAACATGTTATGTATCTCTACACTTCAAATAAATTTAAAATATTAATACTTATAACATGTTACGAATATTATAATGAAAGGAGATACAAACCTTCGATAATGAAAATAATAAAAGATGGATCTCCTATCGTTTCCCTTAGCTCAGGCGTATATCAGGTGAGAAATAAGGGTGGGCTTGTTTTATTTGTTATCTAGATGCAACGAAGCTGTGGAAGTTTTGCTTTGTCAATGATCTAATGTCCAATTTTCAAAATTATGTTTAATGGTTTTGATCATTTAAAAATTAGGAAAAATATAGATCCTAAATATAGTTGTTACACAAAAATTTGTCACTGTCCCTGTACTCCCCGTTCCTTGATCCTAGAGGACCCATACAGTGACCCTTGTGTACTTTCCAAGCATGGAATACATACCCCTGAACCACACTTTGTCTACCAATTCATCTCCCTTTACAACTTTTCTGGAAGGTCCCTATAAAATCTTGGTTTTCAAGTTCGGCACTTTGTCTCAGTGTCTAACCCGCGCTGATAACAGAGATTTTCACTGAGACTTGCACCGATCGGTGCTCTGTCTTAATGTCTAACCCACGCCGATCCTCTTTCAGAAAGTTTTTTAAATAGAAATGAAGTTTCCATGACTATAAGCTTCGCGAAGCGGAGCGCTGGAAATTTGTTTTGAGGATATGGTCGAGGAATTCCCATTTGGGCTCCTTGTTCCCATAAAATAGGAACTACTCCAAAGGATAAGATTTTTTTCCCATTATTTGAGGGCCCATATCCTCCTCCTCCATTTATATATAAGGAAACCTCTTTCACCTCTGCTAGCCTAGTTAGAAGCAGCAATCACAAAGAGAAGAAGAAATTATAGCATTCAATATAGCTATTGGAGAATAGAGAAGAGTGTGATTGTTCTTGTGTATTAGGAACATAGTGAGATATTAGACCTTTGTGTATGAGGGTGTCACAAATGTTCTTGGATATGAACCTACCAAAGGAGAGCCTCAACATCAAGACTTGGTTGTAAACTCCCCTTGTCTTTATCATAATAAAATGCAACTGATGTTTATCTTCAAATCTTGTTTACATTTGTAATGAGATTTCTAGCATTCCTTGATCAATTATATAGGTTGTAATTGTTTTATGTTTTTCATGGTGTCTTGACTGTCTACACATGTAACCGAACGTTGGTAGCAGCATGTATCGATCTTGAGAAGAGCGGCGGATCAAGAAGCTTCGACGGAAGACAACAACATAGCATCAGAACAAGGTAGGTTATCTTCGTTGCTTTGAATTTCATTTACAATCTAGGAAGGTAGATGTTAGTATGTTCCCTTAGTTTCTAGACCTACCGTAGGGCTAGAGGGATCGCCTCTATCCGCAGAGGGGATTTTCCTACACAACAAATTGGCGATTCCACTGGGCAGTTTCCTTTGAGTTTGTCACTCTTTGAGGTCTTAGTCATTTGACGAGTTTAGTCGAACAACCATTTCCCTGTTTGTCCCTATGTTTTTCATCAATTACAATCTTTTAGTTTTTGCTTGAAGTGGTGAGTCTGGTCTTGATTAGGAGAAATTATTTGTTTTTTTTATTTTTTAGAAATCAACGCTTTTATTTGTCTGACAGTCGTGTCGATCAGGCCAATAAGTGCTAGTTCTGTTATACAGTCGTGCTGATTGGGCTTTCAACACTAGTTTCAACCCCAAAGTCGTGCCCATTCCTGTGTGTGAAAAATTTAGGTATTTTTCCCGTAAGTCTTTCACTAGTGTGTCTTGCCCTTCCGATCCTTTTCTCTATATAATTTAAATGTTCTCCCCTTCAATAAATTTGGTTTGATTGGCCCGTTGGCTTGTTTTTTGGTAGTTTTTTTTGTTCTTTCCGTTCGTATGTGCATCCTAGCACCCTAGGTTTTTCTAGGATTGTGGATCAATTTCCCTGTTGCATGCTTCAGTGGACATCACCCTACTAATTGAGTCAGTCTCCTTCCTTGGTGAGCCATCTCTAGTTGATTGCTTTTTTTCTTTTTGGTTGATTTAGTGATCAAGTATCAAGTGTCTATCCGAGTTCATTTGGCCTGCTTTTTCAATTGTGAGCATAGATTACATTGCTCATTGCTCAGCTGAAAAGACTTCCAATTGCTTGAAGTAAAAGGGAATGAATGCCTTGTTTTGAGCCCACTCTTTGGAAGTCTTCATCGTACCCGAACTCATATGTCTTGTATCCTTTTGAGGAATTTCATTACAAAGTGTTAAAAACAAGATTCTATTCTTAATGTTTGGTTGCATCCTTTTTGCATTAAAAAAAAATTCATTCATTTAGTTTTTGTCTCAAAGTTTTCTTTTCGTTAAAATGCATTAGATCAAGTTGCACTGGAAATTCATGTTTGAAATTTATCATTGAACTTTGATTACATTGTTTAATGATTGAATACTAAAATTCAAATTGAGTGCATTCTCTTTCATTAAATGCATGAATTACGCAGATTCTCATTTCATCGAAAAATGCATTGAGTGCATTCCTATTCATTCAAAAGAAAAACGAAATTGTGCATAGATTACAATTGCATATTTTTCAAAAAGAGAAATTTGCATAAATTACATTACATAGTTCACATATTTGAATGTTTTAGATTACTTTAGGATAGTGAAAGTCATATAGTTGGGAAAAGGTTTCATTTGTAGTATTACTGTTTGTTGCATAATTGTTTGATACTCTTCCCTTAACCAGATAGCATTCATCAAATTGAAAGATTTCTTTTCTCATATAGCTTCATATAGAAGTTCTCTGATGACAGTGGTAGGGCCTTGGAACTGAAACATAATTTCAATATAAACTGTAAAATTAACTCAATAAACCTAAGGAAGCATTGGAACTTAATACTCACACTTAGAGGTCTAGGCTATTGACGTGTTCTGATGTCATTAAACCTAGAAGTTGTCGCTCACAATATTGCATTAGACAAAGCTAGTACGGACTTGTTCTCCCCGTACCGTCGTGTATATAAAGGGATACCATCATAGTTTGCAATCCTTTATCTATAGGAAGCCAAGTCTGCTACCCTGTAATCGTGATACACCTAACACGACATTCGGGGAGATTGCCTGTACGTACGTTAAGTCCTTGATAAATTCATTTGCCAAGGTGTATATTGCAGTTCACAGGAGCTTGGTACACCCTTTTGCCTAGAGTTCCTGAGTAGTCATTTTGATCTTTTTGTGACTCTTTAAATTTTAAAATATCATCGAACACTTGTCATTTATAGCTCATTAAATCCGAAAGTGACTAGAGTCACCTTTTCTCCTTTTCTCGACTCTTAAAACATGAAAATGAAAAGTTTTGTTTTAGTGTCTTAAAATTAACTGCGCAGGAAATATTTTTGGTTAAACTTATATTCCTTAGTGATTATTTAGGGTTGATTCAATTGGCGAAGTTTCTAGACTCCATCAACCTAGGGATCCCCTCGGATGGGAATCTTGGTTCGTTTCCTTCTTTTGGAAATGTTGGTGCCCCATACATGGAAACGTTGCCCTCCTGGGATTAACCATTAGTCTGGCAGTTTGGTTATTTTCAACCCCTGCAGTGTCGAATATACCAACAGTTTCTCAACCAAGTTCTCCTCCGCCTAAACCATGTCAACCCCATGTTGATCCTAAGGTTGAGCCCTCACCTTATTTGCCTATTTCTTCACCTCGGTCTTCCTCTTCACCTAGTGAAATTCTGGATTCTAGTAACTGGGTGGCTAAGAAGAAGAAGAAGAAGTCGAAGAAGAAGAAGTAAAATAAGCTAGGGGGGAAATCAACAACTATTTCTGCCCATGCAGATAATATCGAGAAACCTCCTACTCCGTCTCGCAGAGTCAAATTCCCTTGCAATCTATGTGAGGGTGAGGAAATTCCCAAGGTGCTAGAAGTGTGGTCTATTGGCCCGATTCATCCTTCATCATCAACCTCTGGGCATCATGTTGATTATGAGCCTTCAACTAAAGATAATGAGACTCGTAATAATCGTGGTAAGATCAAATTTTCCTGTAGGTTGTGTGAAGGGAACCATCCCATTCACCTCTGTCCTTATATGGATGAAGCTTCTAAAGTATTGGATACCCTTTCGACTTCCGAGTCTTATATTCTCATCGGTTACTGGAAGTTTTCTTCAAGTCCTCCGATAGTTGATCAAGTCATTGATTGTGATTCATCTTTGGTCAATTCCACTCTCTCTAAAATTCAGTCTCTCGAGTCCATTCTTGACCAATAACTGGTTGAGAAAAATGTCGACTTGATCTTGTCTACAGTTCATCAGGTCTTTTCCATCGAGAGTGGGTCTCATCCCAGTCAGGTTCTTTTTGTTTCCTCTGATTCCCCGAGATCGAAGGGTGATCCTCATGTTTCCATGATCTAGGAGTGTGATCCTACGACTCTTGTCGCCACAGTTCCATAAATTAATCCTCCCTCTCTTGTTCGCAAAGCATAGGAGGATGGTCTTTCCACTCCCGTAATGCAGGGGGATAATACTCTTATTACTATGGCACCCCCTCCATGAAGTTTGGTCGCTTCCTTTCATTGGAGTCGATTCACGGGATATTGTCTTCCTTCTTACATGCCCTTTGAGATCACTCTACAGCCCTGCAATATGGTATTATCGAGCACAATTATTGATGAAGGTGCCTCAGTTAGTATTATGTCCTCAACTATGTGCCAAGCATTTGGTTCTCCACAGCTTATGCCTGTTACTTAGAATTTGTTGGATTTTAACATAGGAACCAATCAACCCTTAGTGATCCTTCGAAGTTGCCTATTATTTTGGGATCGAAATCTGTCTATATAGACATGATGGTCTTCCAAGGCTCCTTGGATTTTAATTTACTCCTAGGGTGGGACTATTCTTATGCCATGGGTGTGCTTGCCTCTTCCCTCTTTCGTGTGATTTGTTTTCCAAATGAAGGTCGGATCGTGACCATTGATCAAATTTCATTCTTTGGTCCTGATGTGACATCTAGTCTATCATCGTCCCTTCTCGTTCCTTTCCTACGAGTGATATCTTCCCCACCACAGGTCAATTATGTGGCCACCTGTTCCATGTTCGCGTTCATTGATAATTTCGTCAGTGAGATAGTGAACAATGTCTGCAAAAAGGATTCCAAGATGGATGGATCAACTTCCTTTGCTTCAGTATAGATCCAAGTGGATCTACACACCAGTGGCAAGTACTCAAAATTCAAAGTGATAGAAATTTGGAAAACTTAGTGTCACATTTCAAATCTCATCACCCTAATTGCAACAATGTGAATGGTTCGTCAAACCGAGTTTATATGCGAAATTTAGAGCTTGTCAAAGTTCTAAGGTTGAGTGGATGACTTGGAATCTTAAGGAGGCAACAAATCTACAGAAATAAGGCCACCGGATTTCACCTAGCTCCGGCCGGATTCTCGACGAATTTGTGGGGTCATTAAAAAGACTCCTACCGTCAAAATCGAGAATTTTGAAAATGGGTTCTTATTATTAATAAAACAAAATATATATATAAAAAATAAGGGCAGGCCATGACCTCTGCCCCTACCCCGACCATATAACAAAATTTATACATATTTATGGGCCGACGACCATGACCCCGTAGGACCCACACAACCACCAAAACCAAATAAACAAGGTCATCTAATTTGGGTGGGGCCGACGGTCATGACCCTGTTGTCCCAACCCCTTTTACTATGTTAAACGATGGGAGATAAGTGGGGGGGATGCCCGATGTGGTTTTTCCCCCCCAAACATATATGTGTTGGGTTTTAAAACTACATACCCCAATTTCAAGAGGGGGCGGGGTTTGACCGCCCGACCTCCTCCCCTCCAATCCGGATCTTAACCATTGCACCCAACGGATTTCGTTGTGAAGTCTGCCCATCATCTTAAATAAAAAATCGACTTTTAAAAATGCACAGGGGAGACCAAGAGCGGCATGAGGATCGAGGCAAGCAGTGGAACCCTAACCCTTTCCAGGGGCAGGTGGAATCATGATTTGAGCTCAACATTCAGAGGGGCCAAAATTTCCCAGTGTCCAAATTGGCCAAATTTTATATGGATCCTACACCTCTTAGTGACAGGAATCTGATGGTGCTATTAGTTTCTGCAACAGAGGTCTCCATTTTTCGGCTAGTTTGCATATTGGAGGTATAAGGGTGTAATTTTACATTGATGCTTGTACTTTCATTTTATTTGCCACTTAATGAAAGAGGTCCTCCCCACTGTTTGACAAGGGCCCAGAGACATAGTCCCTCCTGGAAGAAATCTGATATCAAGTTCTTGTCTTCTTTGAATGATTTTATGTGCTTCTCTCTTCTTGTTTCATGCCTTTTAAGTTTCATGGTTAAGATGTGATTTTACATGTAATTATTTATTCCATCTCGAAGCTAAATATTTTGGATCAAGTGGTATCGGAGCGGGTCTTTGTAGATGTGAGTTGCATGTTTGTATGCTAACCAAAAACAGGCTATGGAGAGGCAAAGGGAAACTAAATTCTTTTGATCCTGAAGCAGGATGTGCGCATCGAAGAAGAAAGACAGATGACGATGCTAGAAATGAGGAGGAGATAAACTTCCGCAAAAAATTCAACACAATGGAAAATCAAGTCGAGAAGTTGTTCTCAAGGCTTGAGAAGCTAGAAAGTACAGGGGAAAATTCTCTAGAAGGACAAGGTTCAGCTCTTGGAGATGAGGGAGGGGATCCACCTCCTTCTCCTTCTGTGAGTGGAAGTTCCTCTTCTTCTCCACACCATCATCATATGAATTCAGATAATGCATCTAAGAAACCTTTCTTTAAATTAGATTTCAAATTTGATCTTCCCATGTAAAATGGCGAAGGTAATGTAGAAAAGCTTAAAAACTAGATTAGGAATATTGAAGTCTACTGCAGGATTCAGTAGATCGAGGAGGACAAGGCAAAGATCCAGTTGGCTTCTCTTCAGCTGAACGACACTGCTCTTGTCAATTGGAGAGAAAATTGCAAGGCAACAAAAATTGTGGTAACCTTCTATCCTCATGGTAAAAAAAAAAAATTGCGTTGAGAAACCAATTTTACCCTTCAGGATATAAGAAAAAGGAATTAATGGAATGGAAACACCTACGACAAGGCAGAGGTCAAAATGTACAAGACTTCACTGAAGAATTTAGAAAATAAGCATTTAATTTTGAAATTCCATTAGATTCACAAGAGATTGTAGCCAAGTATATTGGTTCTCTGCATAATTACATAAGACGCTCATTATTATTTTTTGAGCCTCCTACCATCGATGAGGCCAGTGTGAAGGCCATGCATCTAGAAAGAAGAGTAACACATGAAAAAAATGACCACCCAAAAAGATTTTTAACAACTAAGAGAAGGGGAGCAAAGCCCTCTTGTACACATTGTGAGAAAAAGGGACATGACGAAGAAAGTTGTTGGAAGCTACACCCTGAATTGAGACCTGAGAGGAATGAAAAAAATGGGAAGCAAAAGGCCGCTACCACCGTGCAGAAAAAGCAAGATTTTGAATCAAACGAAGATGAGAAGGTCACAAATGCAGGATTTGCAAGAGGTGGACCAATTGACTTGGGGCCCGAAATGAAGCTTGTAGCCTTTGGGATCCCAGGAGGAGGACCCATAGACTTGGGTTCCAATTCAGGCGATGAAAAAAAAAATTCAACAGACATTTTACCAAAGATGAAAAGGACACTCACTATGACAGGGCTCCAAGAACTTGAGGAGGTCCACCAATGCATCCAAGTAGGGAATACTGAGCTAAGGAGGATCCTACAGGAAGAAAAGGAAGAAAAAAAAAGGTTTCTACACTAGTTACAAGCTAAGGATGAGGCCTTGGAAAATTTGTGATAGAACCAACCCGAGGTAAAAAGCAACCCTTAATTTTCATGTACTTTTCATGATGATGATTTCACTACTTTTGAAAAACATACTATAGGTATCAGATCCAAAATGTTGAAGAAAATGGGGTATCAGGGAAAGGGCCTCAGCATCAATGGCGAAGGCATCATAGATGCCATCGAAGTCAAGGAATTTTCGCGTCATGCAGGACTCAGATACACTAGGAAGGAAGTTGGCAAAAGCTCCAACATAGCTAGTGACCAGCCAATGACAGATGATGAAATCACTTCCTCACATTCCAATGATAGTGAGGGTTCCATGAAACACTTATTGAAGGAATACCAGGGAAAAGTGCTCCAAGGCGACCGGGAAAGTTTGGAGGAGGAAGAATCGTTGTAGTTTTTGCAACGAGGTGGGACACCAACAAGCCACTTGTCAGATAATCCAGGCCCAAGAAGCATCGATAGAGGAACCGACAGGTGAAAATGTTCAAAAAATGAATCCACCAAATTCATGGTGGTCTGCTTTATTTGGTATAAGATGTTTTTTTTAGATATAGTAGCTTGTTGTGGCCATAAATTGTAAATCATGCATTGAAAATAAATGTAAAAGTGATGATGTTTTTTCCGTCACTTTCTAAAGAAACGGTGATGTTTGGCCTCTATATGTAGTTTGGGTATTGCTTCTATTATGTAATCCTTGAAAAAGAGTGTATGTTATAAACTCTTGGCAAGTGTGGGATTGATGGAGTCATGTATGGTTTGTATATGATTGTAAGGGATGTGCCAGATTGACGTGCAGGTGATTGAAAGTGTGGTTTGGCGAGGACACAAGAAGTGCGTGGGATGTGTTATTTCTTTTGGTGATCCAAAAGCTCCTTAGTTGGGAGGATTGATCCAGATGGATCTACACACCAATGGCAAGTACAAAAGGCTCGAAATTGAAAGTAACAGAAAATCAGTGAAAGACTCAGTGTCAAGTTGAAAATATCATCATCCAACTAATATAAGTGTGAATGGTTCGTCAAACTGTGTCCGTATGTGAAAGTTAGAGCTAGTTAAAGTTCTAAGGTTGACTGTATGACTTGGCAGCTCAAGGAGGCAACAGATATGCATAAATCCAACCACTGGATTCCGCCCAAATCCAGTTGGATTCTCAAAGAATTTGTGGGGTCGTTATAAAGACTCCTATGGTAAAAATCGAGAAGTTTGAAAATGGGTTATTATTGTTAATAAAACAAAAAAATATATAAAAAATAAGGGCGGGCCATGACCCCCGCTTCTACCCCAACCATATAAAAAAATTTATACATATTTATGGGTTGGCGGCCATGACCCCGCCGAACCCACGCAACCACTGGAACCAAATAAACAAATTCATCTAATTTGGGTGGGGCCGACGATCATGTCCCTGCCGCCGCAACCCTTTTTGCTATGTTAAACGACTAGAGATAAGTTGGCGGACCTCCTGATGTGGGTTCGGCCCCCCAAAACGTATATGCGTTGGGTTTTAAAACTAAATACCACTATTTTAGGAGGGGGTGGGGTTTGACCACCTGACCTCCCCCCCTCCAATATGGATCCTAACCTTTGCGCCTAACAGATTTCGTTTTCAAGTCCGCCCATCATCTTATATAAAAACTCGACTTTTACAGATGCGCGGGGGAGACCAAGAGAGACACGAGGATCTAGGATAGCTTGCAAATTCGCAAATGCTACACCAGACATTAGGCCCTACACTTGGCCCAATGCTCAGTCCAGGTTTCAAAGGAATCGACATCCTAGTGCCCAAATAATCCCTATAAACAGGGAACTTCTCCTTATAGTGACCCTCCACTTCACACTTGATACATTGGAATTTCGACCTTGTATCAGGCCTAACCTCCTTTCCCTTCTTTAGATCTTGGATCTCCATATGCAAGCTCGCCAACTAGGTTTGAATCTGCTGAACTACCATGCTAGTATTAGCTACTAGCAAAGCTTTTAGCTTCATCGTGATCTATAACACTTCTGCTTGGGTTACCATCTTCTGTTGTGGAAATGTAAATCTAAGATGAGGCAACAATGCAATAACAAACCATTCTCTATGTTGCTCATCGGGAATCTTGAAGTTTATTTTTCTTAGTAATGTCTTAAATCTTTGGTCTACCTCCCACATAGTCTTAGTAACCAAGTGCTTAATTTCTTTGATCTCTGTGATACACTGGGAATGTGACTCTGGTTTCTTGAACTCAACACTCAACACAGTCTCCATCTCAACCAATGTAGCATTTTCATTTGTCATAGTATATTTCATATACCAAGACAATAATTTGTCTTGCAACGCTATAACCAACTGCACTTTCTTCATATTTTCATCTCTAATATTATGCAAACTCCATATTTCTTCTGCAACAAACCAAAATTGTTCATGATCATCCGATCCCTTGAACACATGCATATTTGGTGGTTGGGCCATGGTGAATGGGGGAGGTGGAGGTGGAGGAATGAAATGGAGATGGGTGATGACGGGGGTGGAAGGTTGGGGAATCTCTGTAGTGCTATGATGATTTTCAGATCTTAGCAACACACTCCTCGGGGTAGCAGGGTTGCTTTCTCCTTCTTCAAACCCAAAAAATGAAATATATTCAATTTCAACGTAAGTACCCCAATTTTTCCTAAATATTTTACCGCTTCGCGTAGCACCGGGTTATTTTCTCCGAAAATTAATATGAGAGCATCCGTAGTACACCCTTTTCACACAATAACATTTTAATCCAGAAAATTATTAAATTTAGGTACTTACCTTAAGAAATTTTGTAAAAGTTATGTCTGCTTCGTTATAGGATATCAAGGTATTGAACGCGAACTCAGTGATAAAACCTCCAAGGATACTATCGATCCAATAATCAACAATCCTTTTGATCTCGTTATCAATCTTCTTCACTGCTTGATTAGTTCTAAGGTCCACGCAGTAGGCTTATTGTTGAAATGAGCCATTTGATCAGCTAGTACTGATATCCACTCATACAACTCGCTAAAAAATGACGAGAAAAATATCTCATACTGATATGTAAAAACATACTTCTGTAACCAATCTTTAGTAGATATGAAAAAAATTTTGTTTTTTTGCACAAAAAACTCACGTTATTTTATATATACCCAGTCTTGAATCTCTTTCTTAGATGGATGCCACATCCAGCTGTCCCTTAGTCAAATCCTAGTCCCAGAAATGAAACCATTTGTTGGCTTGATGGGGCGTAGACCCAGGTTCAAATATGGTTGCGTGAACCAACAAAACTCACTATTACCGGCCCTTTCGGCAACTATCTGCTTGTGTAGACCGAAGTCTCACCCGAGGAAATATAAGGGGATTCTAGAACCAGGTTTTTGCATCCAGAGGGACAGTGGATTGTGCCTTTAGGGTTTCGCTTCCTTTCTATACTAGGAAAAGCTTCACAAAATAGATCTATCAACTATATCATCGTTGTTCAACACATCTATTCAACTAAATTGCAAACTACGTGATCTTACTTATTCAAGTATAAAACAATGTAAACAACCATAAAGAAACTTCACCATGCAATTATAGATCAAAACCCTTTCTTAGCACAAATAATTTAAAATACAAGAAACACAAGCACATCAACTCAAAAAACTGATCTGTCTTTAAAAGTACTTCATTAATATTCAGATCCTTCTCATCTAATCAATTCCACCCTTCGCACTCAGCTGCAGGGGTCTTCTCACTCATCTGTAGACTTCCTAAGGTCTCCGCTCACTCAACTGCAGGAGCATTTCCTCTAACCCAAAACCACAAACTCATACTCAAAACAACATTACATCCAAATGCATCTCATCAATTCTCTTTTCAAATTTATCTTCGAGATCTAGCCTATACTCCTTATATAGTCTTTTACATTACAATACCATGGTCCGAAAACCATAGGCGGAGTTCAAAATCCACAAAATATTACCATCCATTTACAAAATAAGGGGCTTTGACTCACCCAAAGCCCCGAAGACTCAAAATGCACTTTGCGTTGCGTGCTCCGCTTCTTGATCTGTGAATTCTTTCTCTAACTTTCTTCTTCGAGGGCTACTGTGTCCAAAAATATTTAAGAAACAATTAGTTGTTGGGTGTTTTCCTACGTGTATTGGTCTAATATTTAACTAATATAGGTTGTTTTTTTCTTTGTTGGGTTAAAATTTTAAATATATACCAAGAAGAAGAAGCCATAAGTGACTAAGAGATGATTACCATCTTGCACCAACATATTGTTATTTCATAGCTAATCAAATTTCTTTGGTTTATAAAATAGAGCCTCTATCACACCTCAAATAGAAAGGACTTAATTGGGACAAAAAATTATTTATATAAAAAAATATATAATAATGTGATAAAATTAAAAGAGGAGAAACAATCCACCCATAAAACTCTACACTTTTCTCTTTTATTTTTACATAAAAAACAATTGACTTCTCATTAATTCAAAAAAAATCATTGACTTTTTACTATTTCCACCCAAGCTTGTATATTATAATTATTTGATATCAGCTTTTTGTTTGTTTGTTTGTTTTAAATATATCTTCTCAGTGAACTATGGACTTTTTTTTAATAGTAAAAAACTATTCACTTTCTTCAAAGAAACTTAGTGCAAGTGGTATGGTTCATGATTTTTGTCCAAGAGCATGGGTTAAAGTCTCTGGAGACATGTTGGCTCTTGTGGAATTTATGAAATATTGGTTCTACGAGGTGGAATAGTGGCAACCATTTCTACGAAGTTCCCGAATGTGCGTAGACTATTCACTTTCTTTTTAGGGTAAAGAACTATTGACATCTTATTAGAGACGAATATGATAATTAATTCTTATGAATATTTTTTCTTTTCAAATCAAACTTCTTGGAGAAGGGCACAATGACTCATGGTTGTTGAAGAAAAATATAGTTTAATTTAATTTTATTTTTTGTTGATTTTATTGGTTGAAATGGCTTGGGTCTTATTTTGCAATCGTTGCAGTCTTATCAAACTTGCAAATTGTAGGTACGACACTTGTCACCATATCGTTTAAATTGTATTGATTCATATATTTTGTTTCACTGATAATTGTGCATGTTTTTAGTTCACACAAAGGATTTAAATGATGTCTCACATCAGCCTATCACGTCACTGTACTCTTGCTTCAGAAAGTATCATCCAAAGTAATTTACACCGTATTAAACATGAATTCCGAATAGGGATCTAATTTTTTCAAATTTTGATTTAGATTTAAAATTACAAAAATTACAGGTCGAGAGCTAGGTCTCTCTTGCCTTTACCTCTATGGTTGATCTCCAAGGGTCGACCTCTGTCTAGTCGGGGTCGAGTTTCTTATTGGTCGAGAGGTTGGACTTTTCCAAACACCAGTGATATTTTTTGTTGGCATTATTAATGCCTGGAGCAACATATAAACAAACATATGTTATTCCTTTAAGAAAGTGACCAACAAGCGAAGTTCAACACCATTAGTTTAATATCCCAGAGCGATGGATGACCTAAAATTAAAGGTCATTGACAAAATTTTTGTGTAAATTGACTTGAAACAATAACATGTTGCATTGAAATTGTATTTTGTGGAAGATGTTAAGGTCCTATATTATAGGGATCAAAGTGTGTTTGTCTAACTATTCATTTTGAGGGTCTGTTTGCAATATTTAACCTATGAATTCACCATGTAACATAGTCTAAGGGGTTTGTTGTGTACAGAGGGTCAAAATAGTCCAAGTAATTGTAAATATGTGTGTCATAAAAGAGTCTATTAACCCTACTTTGAATTTGCAAATTCATAAAAGTCCATGAGGGGTCATAATTTTAAGTTTGAGATCATGGAGGGAGTGGGTCATTATGAGAGTTAAAGGGGTCATGTCATGAGGTAGTTACTCAACATAAGTTAGTTTTGGGTGTCATGACAATCATGTGAGCCATTTTAGTGTTGAAAATGCAGCAAGATGATGGAGCTTAGTGAAATGAAGTCGCCTTCACTAAGTGGGCCCGCAGGCAAATTTTGGCGTAAAGTCTATTTTTAGACTATGTCTATTTTTAGACATATGGAGCATGGTCCGGGGATTGCAGTATGTTATTCTTGGAGTATTGGTCATGTTGGTAAAAATAGATGGAACTCTATTTTTTGGACCTATAGGTCGAAGTCTATCTTTAGACTGCCTATCCTGAAAATAGGGAAGTCAAATATTATTTACCCTTAATAATATTTGGACTCTAAACTTCAGTTTACTCTCTTGGAGCACTTCAGTTCGAGCCTTTCATGTTGGTAAAAATATATGGACCTCTATTTTTAGACATATGAATTAGTCTGACCCGCAGGCCCACTTTATCTAAAAATAGAGAAAAGTCAAATATTATTTACCCATAATAATATTTGGACTCTAAACTTCGGTTTACTCTCTTGGAGCACTTCAGTTCGAGCTACAGAAGTGGCTCATGCATCTGACAGAGGAATTATGCTATTCCTATGGGTTTGGTGAGATCATGCATGGTTGACTTCAGTTAGGACTTCAGTGGCAGAATTTTGGTGGAGTTGATGAGACAGTTGGTGGAGTTGTGTTCGGTTTAACTTAGTTGAACTAGTTGAGATTAGTTTAACTAGCTAATCAACTAGTAATGAGTGGAGTGAATTAAATATTATTTAATTCACTAATTGTTAACTCATTATTCAACTCAAGAACACATCAGTTCACTACAGTGCATGGACAGTTCAGTGGAGACCAGTGAAAGAGGTAGATGAAAGGGTTGAGATAGCTATCAGTTGTGACATCAGTTGTGCATGAGATTTGCACCACACTTGGAGGAATTTCCCATGATGATTGTGTTGTCAAGCCAAGGAGATTCGAACCTTGGATCTCTCATTAGACCAGCCTTGATTGCGCAATAGAGGCAGGCAATTAGTGGATGAGTTTTGAACCTGTGACTTGTTCAAAACCAAGCTAGTTTGTGTGTAACTTCATGAGATAGTACTGAGTACTTGTGAGGAGTATTGTACTGAGTTTGTTACATGTTTTCTCCATTATAATATACACAATAGCTACGGGGTTTTCAGCTATAAGCTTTCCCCATACATACTGTGTAATGTGTGTGATGTTTTGATGATCTTTTGATCGCATATCGCTTGTTTTATTTCCGCATGTGTGATGATCTGAGTGGAAGAGATTATGTGTTGCATATGAATTTGAATTGATATGTGATCAGGATAATCTCGGTGGATAAATATCATTATTCAGAAAATTTCTACATGGTATCGGAGCTATTGAAGCAGAGATTGATCATCACAGTGATTACAAACTTATTTCAGTAGACAGAGTCTGCATGAGGGCCAGGTAGCCTCTGGATCCATCCTTTCCTTTGACAGGTGATATATCCAGCAAATTCCCCTGCAGTCGATCTCTGTGCTAGAAATAATTTGTTCTCACAAATCAAGAGTGGTTGAGCTTTGAGCTTGGAATTCGAATTTTACAGCAGTTTTGTTTTCTTGGTGCCGGAGTTGAAAATGTCTTTCAACGGTTTGCGACTCAAATATGCTCTTGAAGGCAGTTCGAATTATGTTGCATGGAAGGATCACATGGAAGTAGTATTAGAAGATAATGGACTGAAGGAGTTCGTAGATACGGATTTCCAAAAGCCCACTGATCCTGCTGAAGTCGAAGCTTGGCAAAAGAAGATGGCCAAATGTCGAAGGATTCTGTTGGAGGGCGTCAAGGATCATATTGTATCTAGCCTGCATGGAAAAGCTTCTCCATATCTAATGTGGAAAGCTTTGATGGATCTATTCCAGATTAAGAGCGACCAAAGGAAGCTGGCGCTCAAAGATGAGCTCAGAAACATCAAGATGGAAAAAGGTGACAGTATCGCCAAATACCTCACGAAGTTCACTCAATGCAGAGATGAGCTGGGAAGTGTGGGGGTGACTGTCAAAGATGAGGACATGATGGACCTGGCTCTCCTTGGTCTTCCGAAGGCTTGGCATTCATATCAAGATAGTGTCAATGGTCGGGAGAAGTTTCCGGGATGGGAGCGCCTTTGGGCGGATCTCATGCAGGAGGAGATAAGGAGGACTACCAGGGACGGATCTTCATCAAAGGGAGCTCATGAAGAAAATTTCGCTTTGGCTGCCAAAGCAAAGAAGGGGAAGGGTAAGAAAACTTCTCATTCCGGTGCAAAGGGCAAGAAGCAAGACATGGCGAAAGTGAAGTGTTTTCACTGCCATGATCACGGACATTATGCCACAAATTGTCCGAAGAAGAAGAAAAACAAGCAAGCAGGAAGATCTGCAGATGGAGAGGCTTTGGCTTCGTATTTTGAGCTTGAATTTTTACTGATCGCATGCTTGGTTTCAAGTGTGATGGGATCAATGTGGTTCTTGGACAGTGGTGCGTCATTTCACATGACGGGAGATCGGGATTTGTTCTCAGATCTGGAGGACAAAGATCTGGGCGTGCACATCGAGATGGGCGATGATGGTAGATACAGTGCGACTGGTATCGGTACCATATCCTTTCAGAGGGAGTCTGGTAAACCCTTCGTGTTGAAGGATGTCATGCATGTACCTGGATTGAAGAAGAACTTGATCTCTGTGGCGATGTTGGAAGATAAGGGTTATGATGTGGTCTTCAGCGAAGGAAAAGCCTTCCTGCGCAGTAAGACTACTGGAGAGACCCGGAAGATAGGGGTTCGAACCAAGAACCTTTATCAGTTGCAAGTAGATGGCTGCGCAGCAATGGCATGCAAGGCGGGAGAAGTGGCGAGCCGGGATGATGAGGGCGAACTGTGGCACAGGAGATTGGGCCACCTTCACCACGGAGCTTTGAAGATACTGCATCAGATTTCTACTGGGCTTCCTAAGGGCACTCTTGCGCAGTCAGATCAGTGCAAGGGGTGTACTTTAGGGAATTATGTGAAAGCCACCTTTCACGAGAAGGATAGTCGCGCCACGACGATCCTTGAGAGAGTTCACACAGACATGTGTGGTCCTTCTCAGTTGCTTCGATAGAAAAGCACAAGTACTATGTGATATTTGTTGATGATTTCTCTCGGAAGAGCTGGATCTTCTTCATGCAGAAGAAGAGTGAGACATTTTCTAAGTTCTGTGAATTCAAGGCGTTGGTAGAGAAGGAATCGGGGAAGGATGTGAAGGCTCTTAGGAGCGACAATGGTGGTGAATTCATCTCGGCTGAATTCAAAGACTTTTGCAGCGCAGAAGGGATTTAGAGAGAGCTCATCGCACCCCATAACCCACAACAGAACGGGGTGGCTGAGCGGAAGAACAAAACGATCGTGGGTGCTGCACGGGCGATGTTGCATGATCAGGGCCTACCCCTTCACTTGTGGGATGAGGCATGCAATACAGCAGTGTATGTGCAGAACCGTTGTCCTCACAAGGTTCTTGGCATGAGTACAACGAGAGTGCTTTCTTCGGCAAGAGGCCCTATATTTTCATCCGGGAATTTTTGGCCCACCGTCTACACGCATGTGACAAAGGAATGCTGTGAAAGGTGTTTCCGGTGATCCAACCGTAGAGTAAGCAACATTTGTGGGGTACATTGGCGTACCTCACAACTACTTCCGGTGTATTTGTTAGACTATCGCAAGACCGTTATGGCGGGACACGTCTGTGGGAGGAGAAAGCCATGCAGTGTTCGCTTGAGAGGGAGCTACACTTGCATGCAGATGAGGAGCTGTTAGTTCCCAAGGAGGAGCTTTCGGATGTGGATCAGCCACAAGAGGAGGTTCAGGAGGTGGAAGAAACCACCCAGGCAGCGCCAACCATCAGAGGGCGCATGCGCACTACAGAAGCTGAGCGACTGGTTCGAGATGCAGAGAAGGTTGTAGGACCACCTACAGCACAGCGCAGACAGAGACAGTCACCGGATCGGTACACTGGATACATGGCTCTTGTGAGTCAATGTGTTGTGACAGAGTCATCCTCTTTTGAGGAAGCTGTGGAGGAACCCGCATGGGTTGATGCCATGATCGAGGAATATGATTCAATCGTCAGGAACAGTGCATGGGAGATTGTCCCAAGACCGCAGGGAAAAGGGAAATCGTTGGTGGGTTCGGCGATGGATCTGCTAAAAGTGCTGTTACCGACGGGGAGGTGGAGGAAGCACAAGGCGAGGGGGGTACGTGGTGGCTTCTCACGTACTCCATGCACCCTCCAAGAGGAGACCTTGCACCGTCAGCAAGGTACTAGATTCAGCCACGGATGATCCGTGCTCTTCAACGTTGACGACATCCATCGATGGATGTGAAGATCGCATTCCCTCAATGGAGTCATCGAGAAGGAGGTGCGACAGAGCAGCCTCGGTTTCGGAGTTGATAGTGAGTCGCATAGGTGTCGACTCAAGAGAGCAATCGCACGAGTCGGGCAAGCACCGTGCTTGGCATGCCACGATTGAAAGTTATTTCACCCCCGGCTTGGATTCTCCAAGAGTGAGGCGGATCCAAACCTGTACCAGATTGTGGTGGAGGGGAAGCTGTTGATCATCGTACCGTATGTAGATGATCTGATTTTGACTGGCGATGAGCAGTTGATACTTTCATGCAAGGAGGATCTTGCACGAGAGTTTGAGATGAAGGACTTGGGCATCCTTCATTATTTCTTGGGATTGGAGATTTGGCAGCGCAGCGGAGGACTGTTTGTTTCTCAGGGAAAGTATGCCCGGGAGATTCTGGAGAGGTTCAACATGCAAGGCTGCAAGCCTATTGACACTCCTCTTCCTGGTGGTTGGAGGAAGGAGGATGCTACTTCAGTAGAGGTAGTGGATGCCACTGTCTATCGACAGTTGGTGGGGTCGCTTATGTATCTGGTCAATACACGACCCGATATATGCTATGCAGTTAACCAGCTTTCGCAAGCTATGGTTAAGCCTACCAAGCTCTTTTGGAAGGCAGGCAAGCATGTATTGCGTTATATTAGAGGCACATCGGGATATGGTCTATGGTACAGACAGGAGGATGGAGCGAAGCTTTCTGGCTTCACTGATGCAGATTGGGCAGGGAGCCCAACGGACCGGAAGAGCACTTCTGGAGGAGTTTTCAGCATTGGGTCGACAGCAGTTTCCTAGTATAGCAGGAAGCAGAGATCCGTGGCACTCAGTTCAGCAGAGGCCGAGTACATGGCAGCTAGCTTGGCTGCATGCGAGGTTATTTGGATGAGGAAGATCCTCGTTGGATTGTTCGGGTTGCATTTGGAGCCTACAGTGATTTACTGTGATAACCAGAGTTGCATTAAACTCTCGGCTAATCCAATATTTCATGATATATCCAAACACATCGACATCAGGTACCATCATATCAGAGATTGTGTTCAGCGGAGAATCATGATGCTTTCATATGTTCCCACGGAGGATCAGGATGCCGACATCCTGACGAAGGCGCTCACCAGGAGCAAGTTCGAATTCCATAGAGGCAAGATAGGGGTTGCAGATAATCCATATCTTGCTGAGAGGGAGTGTTGAAAATGCAGCAAGATGATGGAGCTTAGTGAAATGAAGTCGCCTTCACTAAGTGGGCCCGCAGGCAAATTCTGGCGCAAAGTCTATTTTTAGACATATGGAGCATGGTCCAGGGGTTGCAATATGTTATTCTTGGAGTATTGGTCATGTTGGTAAAAATAGATGGACCTCTATTTTTAGACATTTAGGTCGAAGTCTATTTTTAGACTGCCTATCCTAAAAATAGGGAAGTCAAATATTTTTTACCCGTAATAATATTTGGACTCTAAACTTCAGTTTACTCTCTTGGAGCACTTCAGTTCGAGCTACAGAAGTGGCTCATGCATCTGACAGAGGAATTACGCTATTCCTAGGGTTTTGGTGAGCTCATGCATGGTTGACTTCAGTTAGGACTTCAGTGGCAGAAGTTTGGTGGAGTTGATGAGACAGTTGGTGGAGTTGTGTTCGGTTTAACTTAGCTGAACTAGTTGAGATTAGTTTAACTAGCTAATCAACTAGTAATGAGTGGAGTGAATTAAATATTATTTAATTCACTAATTATTAACTCATTATTCAACTCAAGAACACATCAGTTCACTACAGTGCATGGACAGTTCAGTGGAGACCAGTGAAAGAGGTAGATGAAAGGGTTGAGATAGCTATCATTTGTGCATGAGATTTGCACCACACTTGGAGGAATTGCCCATGATGATTGCGCTGTCAAGCCAAGGAGATTCGAACCTTGGATCTCTCATTAGACCAGCCTTGACTGCGCAATAGAGGCAGGCAATTAGTGGTTGAGATTTGAACCCATGACTTGTTCAAACTCAAGCTAGTTTGTGTGTAACTTTATGAGATAGTACTGAGTACTTGTGAGGAGTATTGTACTGAGATTGTTACATGTTTTCCATTACAACATACACTATAGTCAAAGTGGTTTTCAGCTATAAGCTTTCTCATACATACTGTGTAATGTGTGTGATGTTTTGATGATCTTTTGATCGCATATCGCTTGTTTTATTTCCGCATGTGTGATGATCTGAGTGGAAGAGATTATGTGTTGCATATGAATTTGAATTGATATGTGATCAGGATAATCTGGGTGGATAAATATCATTATTCAGCAAATTTCTACACATGGTTGTAAGATTTTTTCTCTATAATAAAATATTGAAGGCTGAGACAACGGCAGCGGTGGTTTTCTCCCGACTTGGGTTTCCACCTAAAATCCTGGTGTTCATGTGTGTTGCTTATGTGTGATGGTTTATTCTATTATTACTGCTCATGCTTATTGTTTATTGAACATCTAATGAATGAATGATTGAAGGATATAAGTGAAGAATTATCTACATAATAAGCTTGCTGGACATACGCATGTTTTATTAAGTATATCCGTGTGTATACGTGAGTTGGCTACATGAAAGTCGCGTATGTGTTTTGAAGTAAGAAAAGGTAAAAAATTTTGAGTATTCCCTAAATACTGATTCACCGCCCCCCCCCTCTCAGTATTTTTCCCAACACTTCATGCACAATTTTATGGAACTGTACTTTGATGATTTTGTTTGGATTGCTAAAGAAGCACGTGTCCAACTTGCACATGATGCTTGACACTTTCAGGAAACATCAGATCTCTCTTAACTTGAAGAAGTGTATCTTCTGTGTTCCTTTTGAAATCTTGTTGGGCCATATTGTTTGTTAGCAACGACTGATGGTAGATCCAACTAAGATTGAAATTATTATCAACTTGGAGGTTCCTACCAATGAGAAAAAATTGCACTCTATTCTAGGACACTCAGGATATTATAGAAAACTCATTCAGGGCTATGCCCTGATCAGTGCACCCATAGAGAAATTGCTGAAGAAAGATGTGTCTTTTTTCTCGGATGAGGAATGCCAAAAGAACTTTGAGCTACTAAAAGAAAAAATGGTTACTACACCTATTTTAATTCCCTGACTCATCTAAGGCCTTCCATGTGCATGACGATGCATCCGACATTGCACTTGGAGCAATCTTAGTGAATCTAGTAGAAGGAGATATTGATCACCTCGTTTCCTTTGCAAGTAGGAAGCTCTCTAGTGCAAAGCGAAACTATTCAACCATGGAGAGGGAAGGATTGTCTATGGTCTACGCTCTGCAGAAATATAGGCATTATCTGCTAGGAGGACACTTCAATATGTTCACTGACCACTCTGCTTTGAAGTACTTGGTCAACAAGCCTGTGTTCGGGGAGAAGATTTGTAGATGGCTATTTCTATTTCAAGAATATGATTTTGAAATCATTATTATTCCTGGTAGATTGAATGTGGGATCTGATCACTTATCATGCATCGATAATGGGAAGGAACCGACCAGTATGGAGGAGGGACTACCTGATGCATATCTCTTTACCATTAAAGTGGTTGATGAGCACTTTGCCGATATCATTCACTTTCTGATTATTGGTAGTGCACTTGCTGAATACTTGGTGCAACAAAATAAGGAGTTGGTTTCGCGCGCAACTAACTTTACCTTGATTGTTGGTTAGCTATACAAGCTGGGAGTGGATGAAGTGTTAAGAAGGTATGTATTCAAACATGAAAGGAAAGAAATATTGGTTGAAGCTCATGGGGGAGTGGCAAGAGGCCACTATGCAGGGAAAGCTACTACGTAGAAGGTGCTACGTGTTGGGTTATGGTGGCCCACACTGCACAATGATGCACATGCCTATTGTCGAGCTTGTGATTCATGTCAAAGAATAGGGAATCCATCACGCAAAGTTGAGATGCCATTATGGTTTTCAAGTTCCAATGGTTATCAATTATTGAAGAGTTTTCCGAATTATCCATAGTGTTATAGAACATTAGTCGACATTTCGAATCCCAACGAGGATCTATCTTCAAGACATGTTCATGAATGAAGGATTGAAAGAAGGGTTTAGGTCAAGATTTTAATAGTGAAAAAAAGAAAAAATAAAAGAGCCAACAAGAATTTTATTATGATTTATTTTTTTATTTTTTTATATTTATTATTATTTTCTAAACTTATTAAGTAATATTTTAATAATCTATTTTTAAGAAATAATTTACTTATTTTAAATAATCATGTGACACTAATTTAATTAATTAGTTCATTTAATAGAAAATATTTTGCTTTAAAAATATATTTTTTTAAATTAATTAGTTATTACTAATATATTTAATATATGTGTATTTATAATAATTAATATAAAATTGTTACTAACTAATATCTAAAATATTTTATTTTTAATTGATTAAGATTAATTAGTAAGTTTGAATTGATTAATAATAATAACGAAAATTATAATTCATAATAATTGTTTAACTATAATTCATAATAATTGTTTAATAAAATTAATGGAAACAAATTTTAGAGATATATAAATTATATATCTTTTTCTTTAATATATTAATTTTTTTTTAATGAATTTTTATTATTCAATATATTAACACTATAATTAATTACTGACTAATGAAATTTCAATAAGAATAAAAATAAAATAATTATTTAAATAATATAACATTTATTTATTCAAAGAAATAAATAAATATTAATAATATTAAATAATGATTTATTTTTTATATAATGATTACATAATTATTATTATTTTAATTTTAATTTTATAATTAATTACTAATTAATGAAATTGCAACAAAATAAAAATAGGAATAAAAATAAATAATATTAACATTTATTTATTCAAAGAAATAAATAAATATTAATAATATTAAATAATGAATAGTTTTTGATATAATGATTAAATAATTATTATTATTTTAATTTTAATTTTATTACGATTTTTATTAAGGTTTTTAATATTTTAACCTATTAGATACTAATAATAATTATTAATTAATTGTAAATAAAAATTAATTAATAAAGATAATTATTAAAAGTAAAAAATTTAATAATTAAAGAAAAATTACAATGACTAACCTTATTAATTATTTTTTATTAATTGTAAATAAAAATTAATTAATAAGTATAATTGTTAAAAATAAATAATTTAATAATTAAAAAATTACAACGACTAACCCTAGAATTCAATGGAAGGGAAACAAACCTGAGATACTATACCTCAGAGGATGATGAATTGGAGGAACAAATTTGTTGTATAAGAGGCCGCCAACTATCATTGATTTCACATCCTCTATCCCTGTTGAGGTTATGAGCACGTTTTATAATCTCAAGTGCCTCTCTAATTTTCCTTCCTCGATAATGTTCCTCTCTGACAATGATCCTAACATCTTCTAAACGTAAATGATGCTTAGTTTTCGAGGAGTGTTCTGCAAGGGCCAAGGTGCAAGATATCTCCTTCTTAATGCTCTGTGTTCTTTAAGTCATCTCTAAAGCAAGCGCCTTGTTTCACCAATGTAAATCTTCCCACAAGAACAATCAATCTTGTAAACTCATTTAATTGTTCATGACTTATACTATCTTTAAATAATCACGTTCTTTGTCTTATTGTTCTTGCTGCTGAAAATTGTGCGAATATGTCCTTCTTCCCCAGAACCTTGGCGATTTTGTCAGTAACACCTTTGATGTATGGTAGAAAAACCCTACCATAATTTTCTTGAGGACCCTGGTGCTTCTTAGATTTGACCAAACCCTCAGCTCTTACTATGGCTTTTCTGATATCTTTTTCTTTATAACCTATCCCCCTAAATAGAGATGACAAGTGATCAATTTCTTCCTTAAGGTGCTCAACATCAGATATCCTCAAGGCTCTAACAACAAGAGTATTAAGTACACCAAAATTTTGAGCCGGATGATGGTAAGACTCAGCATGAAGATAACTGTCAATGTGAGTTTTCTTTCTAAACACCTAGTGCCCTAATGTTCCATCATCGTTCCTGGTGACAAGGAAATCCAAAAAAGGGATGCTTTTGTTTTCTTCAACCTCCAGAGTAAACTTAATCTCTGAGGAAATTAAATTAAGGTGATTAAAAAAACTCTCAAGATTTTCCTTTCCATGTGTCCACTTAATGTTGGTGTCGTCTACAAATATTTTCCACTAAGCTGGTTTTAAGGGAGAGGAGACACGGACCTTCTTCTCAAAGTGCTTCATATATAAGTTGGCGATAATAGGTGAGAGTGGTGATCCCATTGCGACACCTGATACTTGTTCTTAGAATTATCCTTGGAAGCAGAAAAAAGTGGGTCGTAAGTAAATCTCATCAAGCTTGGTTGTTACCAAATCAGTAACTTCTCTAATGAATTGAACCACCTCATCTAATGGAATCTTGGTAAATAATGCCACCACATCAAAACTTACCAAAATGTCGTTCTCCTCCACTCTCTCATCTTCAACAAGCTTAACGAAATCATTAGAGTCCTTTATGTAGAAGTCAGTGTTCCCAACAAGGGGTTTGAGAATCTTGGCAACATATTTCGCCAATTCATAGGTGGGGGATCCTATGGTATTAACAATAGGTCTAAGGGGGACCCCCTCTTTATGAATCTTGGGTAATCCATAAATTATTGGAATAACCTCACACGACGAGGTCAATTTCCTTTTATCTTGTCATCTGGCCCGGAATTTATTATTGCCTTCTTGACTTCACTTAAAACAATAGACATAGAGTTGGAATTAATTTTTTTTAGCTACTACACTCTAGATGCTTGTTCATTTTCCTTATATAATCAACCTTATCTAAAACAACAACAACTCCTCTCTTGTCTACCTTTAGGACTACAATCTTGTCATTATGGCGAAGGGTCCTAAGAGCCTCAAGCTCGCCTCTACTAAGGTTGCTTTTAGGGGCTCTTGCTTTCCTTAGTAAAAAAGGAGCATTATTGTCTTAATGCTTCCTTATCATCAAAACCTAAACTCCGAATCCCTTCCTCATTGCTGCAAACAATACTCAATTTTGAAATGTCTTTAGGCACAGCAACAAATCCTAAACCTTTATTGAGAATCCTAATGAAATATTGACTTAACTCCAAAGAAGATAAGATAAAAACCTTCTTATTTTTGACACTGAGAAAACCCCTTAGCATCAGCATTAAAGCAACCACCTATAAGGTTGTTATCCACACAACCCTGGCAGCCTTTAAGTTTGCTTCCTGCTGAGCTAGCTAAATGCTGTGAAACATTCAAATTATTATTATTATTTTTATAATGGGGTCCAATGTGGCTATGACCCAGATCATTATCTTCAATAGATTGCGCATTAATATGGTGCCCGCATTTAATACAAACTCTATAATTTATATTACTTCGGCTCATCTTATTAACACGAAGTTTGCTTCTTACCAGGGCATTTCCCAAGCCCGAGCTACCACAACGAGAGAAATTACTTCCGCCTCTAACAATCGAGAGGCTTCTGGCGTTATCAACATTATCAACATTATCGCAGATCGAGGACTTATCTTCTTCAAGCCTCGTTTGCGTAGGGCTGATTGGAGAACTGCTACCTGTTTCTTCGCAGTCTTAAAAACCAGCCACAACCTTGTCCAAAGATATTAAATTAAAAGTCTCAGACGCTGATGGTAACCTGAGGAGGCAATATCTCTGAGCATAAATAGCTCTTTAACGCTGTATGGAAACACTTTCTTTTATGACATACCCACAGCCACACATGCACTGTCATGAGAGTTGCTCAACGTTCCAATTTTTGAAAGTTCATTGCTGACGGAAAGGAATACTGAAATGGGGTCTGCTCTGCATGAACTACCCGGAAACATAACACTGCAATTCACCATCGAATTGCTGGAATTCAACGTCGAATTACTGGAGCAACTCGAGGGTAAGGAATTCGATCTGTCAGAGGATTTGTTCGCTCTGTCAGAGTCGTTCACCATCACGCATTTTAGCATCAGAATTGAACGATTAGAGGAATTCAACACAATGAAACGTGATGAGGACTCAATTCCTGTAAAGTGCTACACCTCATCGATTTCTGTAGAGTGCTGCACGTCACAAGCAGCAGCTGCAACCTCCTTCATCACGGGATCTGACATCGAATTAGAATGGTTGGAGTTATTCACCATAATGGACAGCGATGACGATGAGGCCTCGATTGCATGAGAGTGAGGCACCTCATTGATACTTGGAGAGTGTTGCACGTCATGATAAATAGCAGCTGAGACCGCTAAATCAGATTGCTGCAAATACCCTCCAAAACTATAATCTGCGCAGAAGCTGAGAATAACTGCTGGAAAACTGCGAATACCCACTTGAATAATAGAACTCATCGAGGAAGACAATTGGCTCTCATTAGCAAGTTTCTTAATTCTATACGGCTTGTAGTCTACCTTTCTCTAGCAAATAGGGATGGAGGATGTTAAATCAGTTACACTTAGGAGGTCTTTTATATCACAAATTTATTTTTCCAATTTATCATCTTCTAAAGTATAATATTTCAAGTTTATTCAGTAACACTTGGAGGCGTTTTATATCACAAATTTGTTCTTCAATTTGTCATCCTCCATAATATTCCAAAGTATAATATTTCAAGTTTATTTGTCTTTAATTGAATTCAAAAGTTAGTAGTTGTTAGTTTGAAGTTGTAATTTTTTTTAATTATTAAATTATTTAATTTTAATAATTATCTTTATTAATTAATTTTTATTTATAATTAATAAAATAATTAATTAATAATTATTATTACTGTCTAATATGTTAAAATATTAGAACTCTAATATAAATCTTAATAAAATGAAAATTAAAATAATAATAATTATTTAATAATTTTATCACAAATAAATCATTATTTAATATTATTAATATTTATTTAGTTTTTTGAATAAATAAATGTTAATTTATTTAAATAATTGTTTTATTTTTATTTTGCTGCAATGTCATTAGTTAGTAATTAATTATAGTGTTATATATTGAATAATAAAAATTTATAATTTTTTTAGTATATTAAATTAAAAAATATAATTTATATATCTCTAAAATTTATTTCCATTAATTTTATTAAACAATTATTATGAATTATAATTTTCATTATTATTATTAATCAATTCAAAACTACTAATTACTGTTAATTAATTAAAAATAAAATATTTTAGATATTAGTTTGTAACAATTCTATATTAATTGTTATAAATACACATATATTAATTAATTAATAAAAAAAATATTTTTCCTCACATGATTATTTAGAATAATTAAATTATTTTTTAGAATATATTATTTTAATATTACTCAATAAGTTTAGAAAATAATAATAAATATAATAAAATAAATAAATAAATCATAATAAAATTCTTGTTGGCTCTTATATATATATATTTTTTTCATTATTAAAATCTTAACCTAAACCTTTCTTTCAATCCTTCATTCATGAACCTGTCCTGAAGATGGATCTCCGTTGGCATTCGAAACGTTGACCAATGTTCTATAACACTATAGATAATTCGGAAAACTCTTCAATGAGATGTCATTGCAGCCACAAATGACCCTATAGGCTTTTGATAAATGGGCCATAGACTTTGTTGGACCTATTAATCCTCCTGGAAAAAAGACTTGCACATGCTATAGCATCGCTGCAACAGATTATGTAACTAGATGGGCAGAAGCCAAGCCAGTAAAAGATTGTACTGCAGACATTGTTGTGCAATTTATTTTTGAAAATATCTTGACTAGGTTTGGGTGCCCAAAGATATTGATGAGTGATCAGGGTACAGACTTTGTTAATTGTATGTCTAGCAGTGAAACCCCCACATTCGACGTGATAAACCCTGATTTTATCTTCAAACCCAGAATGACAACCACTAACCCCGCTGCTGAGAGTGCACAGTCTGAGGAGAATTTTGTGCCTCTTACAACATCTACTGAACCAGGCTTTGATGACGTACATGAAGTTGTCCCTAAGGTGCATGAAGTCATGTCAATGCCTGCCAAAGGAAAGGGTAAGGAAACCAAGGGGTCGACGTCGAAGCCATGGACATCGCCTAAACAAATCATGTCCCAGCGCTTGGCATCAAAGGATAGGTCTCCTATAGGTGACCCGACAAACATACCCATGACTGCGACCAAGGAGGATTCACTCTTTGTCGAGCCCATCTCATGGCTCCCAAAGTATGTGAGGTTGTGCAGACCCTCCGTGAAGGCACCAAAGAAATTGGATACAGTGCGTGACTACCTAAAAATGCCATTGATCCCAGAGGCAGTCTCATTGGAGGGCGATATGTTTAGGAAGATCCCTGTAGTAAAGTTTGATGACTACGATCTGGAAAATGAGAAGACATTACCTGAGCTAGTGCCAAAATTCTACCTTGAGTGCGTTGTATACGCTGGAGTCATGAAAGTAGAACCATTAGGGGAGTTTTGAGGTCTAAAATGGGCCTCCTAAGAAAATTATAAAATAATAGTGGAAATAATAAAGTAATATTGGATTACATCATTAAATTTTAGAGGGAAAAAAGAAAAACATATTTTTTTCAACTTATTGTTGAATATTGCAACAAGAAACAGTGAAGGAGGCATCCTTAAACATCATCGTTGATCCTAGTTGGAAAATAATCACCTAAACTAGGTGGGGCCCACACAAGCTATTTTTAGGTGTATGTCTATTTTTAGACATGGTGAGAATATGCTATATGTAGCACGAGGCTATTTGTAGGTGGTTGGTCAAATGTGAAAAATATATGAAATTATATTTTTAGAATATTGGGCGAAGTCTATTTATAGAGCGCTGATCTAAAAATAGATGCATGTTGATTATTATTAGCTCTTAATAATAATCAGACTCTAAACAAAAACTTATTCTCTTGGAGCACTTCAGTTCAGTGCACAGATGTTAGAACTCAATGGAGCTAATGCATGGAGGACTCAGTTAGAACTCAAGTGGCAGAGTTATGACACAGTTGAAAGAAGTAGTTATGGAGTTGTATTCAATTTAACTTAGTTAGACTCAGTTGAGCTAGTTGTTTCTAGTCTAATTGATTGATACACTAGTGAGAGTGGAGTGAATTAATTAGTTAATTAATTCATAAATAATAAATCATTAATCAATTGAACAATACATCAGTTAACTACAGTGCATGGCAGTTTCAGTGGAGACCAGTGGAGAGATAGGTGAAAGGGCAAGATAGACTATCTATTGTGACTATTAGTGATGCATGAATTGCATCTACATATACATTGGAGTTGCCAGTGATAATCACGCTTTCAAGGAGAGTGGGATTACATTGAATTGGTCTTTGTAATCAACTTGAATTGCGTAGTGGAGGCAGGCTAGCAGGTCGCAAAGATCGGTGCATGGATTTGCAAGATTGGGCTTGATTAGTGTATGAAGATTGTACTGTACTGAGAGCTTGTGATAAGTTTTTTATGCTTTGTATGAGATTGTCATATGATCTCCATGTTACATAATATATAGTTGGGGTTTTCAAATTCAGGTTTTCCTAGTTAAAAACGGTGTTATGTGCGATTGAATATTTTTGTTTATGCTTCACATGTGTGTGAAATTAATTGTTTCTGCAAAATTTTAACAAGTAGAATAGATTCAGTATCTTGCATAAAGTTAAATAGTGTGAGATAAGGTGGATCTTGGACATATGCATGCTTAGTGCATATAATTTCTACATGGTATCAGAGCATTGTTGATTGAAGATTGCAATTGTGAAGTGATTTTGTGCTAGTGGACAACTCAAATTCGCTGCAGGAGTTTCTTGGTGCGACAGTTGAGTATACATTGAAATGTCTTTCAATGGGTTGCGGTTGGAGTATGCACTCAAGGGAAACTCTAACTACATAGCCTGGAAGGACAGGATGGAGGCGGTGCTTGAAGATAATGGCTTGAAGGAATTCATCGAGAGAGATGTTCCTAAGCCCACTTCAGCAGATGTTGTAGTACTTGACGCATGGCAAAAGAAAGTAGCAAGGATGAGGAGGATTCTGTTGGAAGGTGTGAGAGACCATATTGTCTCAAGCCTTCATGGGAAAGCCACTCCATATACTATGTGGAAGGCTTTGATAGATTTGTTCCAAAGAAGAAGCAACCAAAGGAAGTTGGCGCTTAAAGACAAGCTCAGAAAAATAAAAATGGAGAAGAATGACACTATTTCGGTATACTTGACAAAGTTTGTCCAATGCAGGGATGAGCTTGGGAGTGTAGGAGTCAGTGTTTATGATGACGAATTGGTGAGCTTGGCTCTCCTTGGGCTTTCGAAGAGTTGGCATAGCTATGAAGACTCTGTCAATGGACAGGAGAAACTGCCAGGTTGGGAGAAACTTCGGTTGGATCTTGTGTAGGAGGAGATAAGGCAAAGTAATAGGGATGGCTCCTCATCAAAGCATGATGATGAAGAGGATTGCGCTTTGGTTGCCAAGGCAAAGAAAAGAAGGGGAAGAAATTCCATTCTATATCTAAGGCCAGTGAAGATGGAAAAGAGCGTGACATGTCCAAAGTGAAGTGTTTTCACTGTCATGAACATGCGAATTTTTCCACTAATTGTCCACATAAGAAGAAGAAAAAGATGGTTGTTGGAGCTGCAGCTAGTGAGGCTCTTGCCTCGCAATTTGAGCTTGACTTCTCATTGATCGCATGCATGGTGTTTAGTGCATTGGGATCGGGGTGGTACTTTGATAGTGGTGCTTCCTTTCACATGATGGGAGATGTGAACCTTTTCAGTGACTTGGTGGAGAAATATCTCTAGTTGCATGTTAAGTTGGGCGACAATGGACGATACAATGTGACTGGAATTGGTACCATTACCTTTCAGAGGGAGTTAGGTAAACTCATTCTTTTACAAGATGTTGTTCATGTTCTCGATTTAAAGAAGAATTTAATCTCAGTCGCAATGTTAGAGGATAAAGGCTATGATGTTGTCTTTAGTGAAGGAAAAGGTTTCCTTCGGTACAAAGCAACAGGACAAGTCAAGTAGGTTGGGATTCGAGCTAAGAATCTTTACATACTTGAAGTAGATGGGATTTCTATGGAGCTTCCTACTGTTGGGAAGTGCAAAAAAGACATGCAATTGAAGCTTGAGAGGGAGCAAGATTTGCATGCAGGTAAGAGTGAACCTCGGGATGTGGAGCAGCCACAAGATGAGGATCATGGAGTGGGAGAAACCACTCATGCAGAGAAATTTCGTGCTAGATGGGAAGAGGGAGTGCATGCAACTATACCACCAGGTGAGAGGTGGGGCGAAATGCATTAGTAATCCCAAGAGAATATTTCTGGGCAGGATTCATTGATATGGTGTGGATCTCATGAATTGAACCTGGATACGAGGAGCCCACAGAGCAGCAGTAGCATGATCATTTGGATTGATGCAGGCAGATCAAAGTGACAGTGTCGGATACTGGAGCGCGGTTCAAAGTTGACAGCAAGTGCAGAGTGCATGGGTACATATTTCAACAACGCAGTGGTTCCTAAATACATGTGTAGTAATTAAGTAGAAGTCAAATACTTTGATGATAGATGCATTATACTGATTGAGTTGTTTGGAGCCTTTCAGTTTTGGAAGTGTTGTAGCAAGAGTTGCAGAGCAGATGCATGGAGTTGCAGGGCGAATGCATGGAGTTGCATGTCGCATGCAAAGACAGTCCTTTCTTGTTGGGAGAGAGTGTAGAAGATTGCAACAAGAAACAGTGAAGGAGGCATCCTGAAACATCATCCTTGATCCTAGTTGGAAAATAATCACCTAAACTAGGTGGGGCCCACACAGGCTATTTTTAGGTGTATGTCTATTTTTAGACATGGTGAGCATATTCTATATGTAGCAGGAGGTTATTTGTAGATAGTTGGTCAATTGTGAAAAATAGATGAAATTATATTTTTAGAATATTGGGCGAAGTCTATTTATAGAGCGTTGATCTAAAAATAAATGCATGTTGATTATTATTAGCTCTTAATAATAATCAGACTCTGAACAACAACTTATTCTCTTGGAGCACTTCAGTTCAGTGCATAGATGTGGCACATCAGATGACAGAAGGAATTATGCTATTCCTAAGGGTTTAATGGAGCTAATGCATGGAGGACTCAATTAGAACTCAAGTGGTAGAGTTATGACACAGTTGGAAGAATTAGTTATGGAGTTGTATTCATTTTAACTCAGTTAGACTCAGTTGAGCTAGTTGTATCTAGTCTAACTGATTGATACACTAGTAGTGAGAGTGGAGTGAATTAATTATTTAATTAATTCATAAATAATAACTCATTAGTCAACTGAACAATACATCAGTTAACTACAGTGCATGGCAGTTTCAGTGGAGACCAGTGGAGAGATAGGTGAAAGGGCAATATAGACTATCTGTTGTGACTATTAGTGATGCATGAATTGCATCTACATATACATTGGAGTTGCCAATGATAATCACGCAGTCAATGAGAGTGGGATTACATTGAATTTGTCTTTGTAATCAACTTGGATTGCGCAGTGGAGGCAGGCTAGCAGGAGGCAAAGATCAGTGTATGGATTTGCAAGATTGGGCCTGATTAGTGTATGACGATTGCACTATACTGAGAGCTTGTGATAAGCTTTGTATGATTTGTATGATATTTTCATATGATCTCCATGTTACATAATATATAGTTGTGGTTTTCAGCTTTAGGCTTTCCCGGTTAAAAACTTTGTTATATGCAATTGAATATTTTTGTTTATGCTTCACATGTGTGTGCAATTAATTATTTCCAAAAAATATTAACAAGTGGAATAGATTTAGTATCTTGCATAAAGTTAAATAGTGTGAGATCAGGTGGATCTTGGACATATGCATGCTTAGTGCATATAATTTCTACACTTATCTACCTATGGGTTTACTCAAATTTCATGTGGTAAGACTCGTTGGGTGCCGAATTTGATTCCTCATCCAAGGAGTACCCATGTTACATAATTATGAAGGACCTTGCTACACGAAGAAATAGAAATACGTGAAAAACATGATTGCAATCACGTTTTTTCATGTATTTCTCATTTTTCGTGTAGCAGGGTTCATCGAAATTATGCAACATGAGTACTCTTTGGATGAGGAATTAAATTTGGCATCCAGTGAGTATTCCCGCTCCAAATTTGAGTAAAACCTTAGGGAGACAAGTTGAAAATAAGAGTTGAAAAAGTAGTTTTATTGTTTTATTATTTTTTAATTCTTTTACTTTTTTACTCCAAAACTTGTGAATCATCCCCCATGGATGGCATCATCATCTTCAATCCTATTGGTTATTATAAAGCTAGTTTTGGTTGTACATTTTTCTTAGGAGGCCCATTTTAGACCTCAAAATTCCCCTAATGCCATGCCTTGGGCGCGTAGGTTGAGTAATGATGGAATTCTATGATCTGCTGAAGATTCATCACTTGGGAAGATATCCCATTACGGATATATGTGTGCGTAGTTGCTGGTGCTGGTGCATGATGGGTGCCTTTGGATCAAGAGCATAATTCTAATTGATGCCACGCTGATCCACCAGATCACCGACCTGCCAAAGAAGGGACCCAATCCCATGGCTAATTATGGCAAGAGCCAAGAGCTAAAAGTAGTTTTGAAGGTCAAGAAGGACTACAAGGTGGGACGTGATACCAGGGGATTCTTGGTGCAGCAGATCGATGACCCGGCGGTGCGCCTTGGAAATTTAGTCCTGGGGTGTAAGATGATGTGCAAATTTCAGCCTAAGGTGTTCCCTGTGCACGTCATCGTGCTGGCAGGACAAAGCAAGAATGGTGTCAGCTATAACTAGTCACAATTATTTTACACTAAGTTACTGGAGAATGTGCGCGAGGCATAGCAGGAGGGGAAAAAGTTTTGCTACTCTTGGCTACTTTTTCTCATCGCTCTGGTTGCGTGGGAAACACCAAAGTATGCAGTCCTTATAGATGTATAACATCATATATTTGAAGGGGCGTACTATGCCAATTTGTGGGACTCAACGGACCCAAAGCACATAATTGAAAATAAGATATTTTGGGTCTTATTCAAAGGAGAATTGGCCACAACTATCCACTCGCGGCCCTATTTGTCCCTAGATATGCATGACAAGTACAAAGCCATTGCTGAATTCAAGGTGTCGATGCACAATTTCAGATCCATGCATGCAAATATCAGGTATGATACAACCTGCCTTACATGGTGATAGATGAGAAAATCGACTAGGTGATTGCGACTTGGCCTGATGCATGGAAGACTGGTCTAGGCTTCGCCCAACCTATCACAACCTCAACATCTGATAAAGATACAATAGATGCCACCAAGGAGAAAGAAGCCAAGAAGGGCACTAAGAAAGAACAAGAGAAAGAAGTAGAGAAGGAAGCTGAGGTGGAGCTGGATGTTGATTTCAGCGGCATAGATGGCATTGAAGTAGAATCCCCTAGAGGCACCAAGCGCCGAGCTGAAACTTCTAAGGGTGTGCACAAGAAACGAAAAGGCTCAAAGATAGGAGGCATAGACGAAGTCACCCTCACAGAGGATTACTTGGATAAAATTGTAGATGTGGTTGCATCTGCCTCTGAGGATAAATGGATTACGCTCGAGCATCAATATAGAGCTGTAGTGGAGGAAATGTAGACTAGGTTACAGGTTCTTTAGTTAAAAACCAACAACATTCAAGTGAGCATGACTCAGGTCAGGTCAGATCAAGTGAGTGTGAACACCAACATGATTATCTTCACAAAAGATAGCCAGATCTACATATTACCTGGAGCTACAGTTATGATGGAACAAATTTCCTTGTGGGCACAAGTCTAGACATGTTCAGAGGTTGGGGTCAACCTGTTTATGCTTCCTAGCAGGAAGTTGCATGCTATACAGAGGATCATCATAGATGAGTTGCAGTGTAACTATGCGCGCATGCACCAACAACTCACAGAGGCCGAGTAGAAGATTGCGGCGCAGACAAAAGAATCCCTACATACATAGACAACCCATCAAGTAGTGGTGGCACAACGCACAGAATTGGAAAGCTTGATTTATCACATGTGTGGTGACCTTCCCAAGGTTTTCATCCTTGCCTCTGTTACACCCTAAGTTAAGGTTGAAATATTAGTGGCTGCCCTGAAGGCCTCCCGCTCCGAAGTCCAGGCAGTTAAGGCTGATTTTGAGCAACATATTGTTGAATTTCAAGAAAATCTCCAAACAAAAAATCCATCGGAATTGCAAGCACAGCGTGCTACCTTATTCAAGGAGACTTCAGCTAGCATTGCAAAAACAATCACCAACGACACTAAATTCCTAGATGCAATTATGGGCTTGTGGACTTCAGTACAGACTGATCCACTTGTCAAGAAAATCTCGCAGGAACTGCATGCAAAAGAGCAGACTTTCGATGAGCTTCAGGAGGCACTACCCACACTTGTGCCTGCTCAAAGAATCGCAAGATTTCAAAAGAGCCAGGTGTTGTGCGACGAGGTTGAAGACCTGTGGTGGAATAAGCACATCTTGACCACCCACGTGAATCCGTGGGAAGATGAAGTAATAAAGATATCAAAGGACTTAGATGATTCTATCAAGAACCTGAGCCAAACATACCAGAGTATTAGTCTTCCATTAGAGGGGCTTACCTCTCAGAAGTTGGTGGACATGGCTTAGAGTGTTGCTGATCAGAGCACGGGCGTCCTTGTGCCCTTTACCACCGCCATCAAGGAGCTGAAGACAAATATGAAGACCCCAACGCCTCTGTGACTCAGGATGATTCATACGATTGTGTTGGGGGAATGTTGGAGCAGGGTCGCTTAGGACAGCATTTTTGGGAGTAAATAATAGTATTTTTGTAATTTTTAGTCATGTACGCTAAGTGATGCAAAGTCAAGGGGCTTTGGGGAAGGTAAAATCCTCTTCATGAGTTTTAATTGAGCTAAAGGGTAAATCTAGGAGTCTCAAACTATGGTTTGAGGACCTTAGTATGAGCACGAGCTAAGGTATAATTAGAAGTCTAGATCGAGTCAGATAAGGCAGGTTTTAGTATAGTTTATGTAAGTTATGATAAATAATTGAGCTTTGAAGCGAATCTGTGTAAGCGTCTATGTCTAAAAGGTTCCTGCTGACTGTGTGTGTAGATACCTTAGTCCGGATGTGTGCGGACCCCGTTGGCTGTGTGCGTTGGTAGATCTAAAGGATTGTAAGGGTTTTTGCGAATTGTTGATGAATAAAGACTTGTTTTGATAACTCTGTGTATGAAATGCATCTGTGACTTGCTTTATGATATGTTTATGCATATGATTTCTGTTTACTGCATATGAGTTATATTATCTGTGATTGGATTGTTGACATAAATTTTAATTGCATAGCTCTAGTACTGTAAGGGTTGAATATCACATTGTTAGAACATTTAAAGGAATTGCAGATCTTCATTTTGTGTGTGCATGTAGGATTAACCAGTGGTAATTAACCCAGGGTTTCTGGTGTGCAAGTTAGTCTGTGTAGTAAAAAAAATTTGAGGACACCCACTTCATTTAATTCTCTCTCAGGGTGTGGAAAATTAGTTCCACCACCCCTCCATACTACTTCAGGTGAGAATTTGGCCTGCGTAAGTAGGTCATTTCTGAAAGGGCCAATAGTAAGAGGGTTTTTTTGGTTATGCACTAACTCTGAACCTGGGTCAGGACCCCTCAAGCCAACAGGAATGATACCTAGAATGGTTGAATCAACCACCTATTCAATTCCCACTACGTCCAGATTCACCAATTAGGAATGGATACAACTGTAGTAGTTCTTCACAAGTTGGAAATGGAGGAAATCAAACAAATGTTGGTATCAATTATTACTTAAGGGATACGATTGCCATGGAGACAATGTTGTTAGATGCATTCTAGCACAATGATCAGCTAGGGGATGATGCTCATATCGCTAATACCTTTTTCGAAAGCCTTATAATTTCTTCAACCACCCCTCTATTTGGACCTGACAGTCAATCAAAGTCTACCCAGTTGGGGACAACGATGTTACTATACAAATTGAAAGAAAATTTTGGCTTGTCGAATGCATGTTTCTCAGAAATTTTGAGCTAATTGACCATCAAGTCCCTTATATTTTGAGAAATATAATCACATAATGAACATTAAAAAAGGTCATTTTTATGAATGTTAATAATTATTGGAATTAATGTACATTTAATATTTTCCATGACTAACTACAGGTTATTCAAAGATAAGGTTCTTCTGAGTGATAATGTCTTGTCTGGTAGTTGCGAAGAGGCAAATAAATTTTTGAAAATGTTGGGTGTTGAGTACATATCATATCATGCATGTCCAAATGATTGTATTCTGTATAGAGGAGAATATGTAGACAAAGAGATATGTCCGAAATGTAGGCATGACAGGTATAATAATTAAAAAAGAAGAAAGGTAAATCATATGGTCCTCCTTTTAAGATATTGAGGCACATGCCTATAATCCCAAGGATTCAAAGGCTCTTTCTTTGCAAATAATTAGCCATGTTGCAGGGATGGAATGCCTCAAAGAGAAGTGAGTTGGGAGTTATGTGAATCCCAACATATCAATAGCCATAAAGCATATAGACGATACATGTCTCGAAAAATCCAAGGATGAAGTATGAATTCTACGACTCAGCATTGCCATGGATTGTGTCAATCCATATTCCCTCCAGAATACCAACTATTATGTTTGGCCTATGGTAATGATCAATAACAATATCCCCCGTGGTTGTTCATGAAGAATTAACATATTATGTTGGCTCTCATAGTGCCTAGTAAAATACAAGTGAAGAATATGGATGTACACTTACAAAAACTGGTAGATTAATTAAAGGAATTATGGGATGGGATAAATGTATATGATGTATCAAGACCCATCGTAGCAAAGAGGAGTTTTACATTGTATGGAATATGTGCCTACACCACACATGATTATCTAGGCTTAGGAGTTTTCTCTAGTAAATTACATGTTTATTAATTTGTTTATATACGTAACAATATTCTTTCACATATTAGTTATTTAATTCGTTGTAATTGTTCTGAACTTCATGATATTCTTTAACATGCCATGCATATTTTATACAATAATTTCACAGATCTTGTAACAAAATGTTATTATGGATGTAAATGTTGTGGACCTTCTCTAAAATCTAGATGGTCCAACGACCTACGAAAGCCAGTGTATGACTGCTCCAGGTTATTTCTCCCAGAAGACCACCCTTACAGAAGAGAAACATTCAATTTCAATGGTAAATGAGAGATAACCCAAACGACTGCAATAATGACACCAGTTGAATGGATTATATCATATGAGAGAGAGAAGGAGAAGGAGTTCATAGAAATGTTTGATTAAATGGGGAGCCTATGTTCGATGATCCATAATTATTCAACTCTTATGTTGAGAAATTTCCCATTGGGATGAAAAGGAAATCTATTTTTATAACCTCCCATATTGGGAGAATCTTAAGATTAACAACTTATTATATCCCATGCATATATTTAAAAAAAATCATCTTCTTTATGGAGGCACATATCATCAAAAAAAGGTGACACATTGGCTGTTAGGAAAGATATTATTACTTCAAAAAATAAAAATAAACATTGGCCAAGATGATTAGAAAGTACAGGATCAGAGTCAACTGGTCCCTCTAATTGGTATTTCAAAGAAGGTGATGTCCCATGGATTAAAAAAAAAATGATCTTTCTTTGGGAAAGGAAGTTATAATGGGTGTGAGGGTGCCATCTTCATATGGGTCTTCACTACGACTCTGCTTCACCGTGGATGACCATTTTTCGGGGTTGAAATCGCATGAACATTTGAATTTTATAAAAGAACACATAATGTCAAAAGCATGATTTTATTATTTTTTATATTAATAAATTTTATCCCACGCAGGGATCATAAAACATAACTAATTTTGTATATTATTTCATGTGTTTATAAATTTTCATTGTCATTATCCTTAGTTCATGCTTGGGTGTGTGAAACATGACTTCCCCCAGACCTAGGACATGCAATATCTAAATTATCTGCATTTTTACGTTGGATCATGTCAAAGGATATTCACGTGGCTAGCATTCCATGGTGGTGTCAAAAGATAGTTGATATTGTGTGTATGTTTGGGAAGGAACTACCAAAAAGTTTCATGGACTTGCAGGTTCATCTTATAATCCACCTAGTAGATGAGGTTGAATTAGTTGGGGTGGTTTCTTATCATTGGATGTTCTTCTTAGAGAGGTACATGAAGAAATTGAAAGGTTTTGTTTGACAAAGGGAAAAACCTGAGGGGTCTATGGCATAGGGGTACATATCGTATGAGTATTTCTATTGTGCCAGTGAGTACATCAAGCAGATCGACAATAGACCAGGTGTAGTGATTTGGGATGATGAAAGGGATGAAGACAAAAGAGAAGGGGAGCTTCTCCAAACAAACGGAAAAAGATGCTTGATAAAGAGTAAGCGAATTATAATTTTCTAAATTTACACAAATTAAATATTCATGTTTAACTTCGATATAATGTATATTTTGATCTCATATGTACTATATTCAGATTGATTTCATCAACGAATGCAGAAATTGAAGCAGTCAATAAATTCATTCTTTACAATTCCGAAGTGACACAATCGTGGGTCGCATTGTACGAACAAAAGAGGATGGAATGGGATAGTGAAGGGAAATAATTTAGACAGTTGAATGGTAGAAGTGTTGCTTGTCCCAATCATTTAAAAGAAAATATGCCAATTATATGCCCCAATAGCTGGGTTTTTGACCAAGTCAGAGAGAAATATGGTGTAACCGGTCGTTACCTGCGTGTTGAAGAGAATGCGCTAAATGTAGGGATTGGGTGCACCCACTCAGTAATAATCTATTTACGTACATTTTAAAATTAATAACGCACCTTTGAAATATAACATCTATATTTCATATTTTAACAGTTGGTTTATTATAAGACACATGACACTATGATTTTTTAACTTTTTTATAGGTGAATTTGTTCCCATATATGTGGGCATATGGACATCACTTTCGCACAGAAAATGACGATGATGGACACATGACACAAGACTGTGGAGTGGAAGTCAAGTTCGATCAATCTAGTTGAGCTAGCCACCATGATCAAAACCTAGTATGAGGGACATTAGGTTACGTCGGAAAGATAAAAGAGATCATTAAAGTGTACTTATCTTCTTTCCAATGTGTTAGTTTTAGGTGCAAGTGGTAGGACACCTTTGATCGGAATAATGTAAAGGAATATGGTGATAGTAGGCTAATATTTATCAACTCTAGAAAGATGTGGGATGAAGCTAAGGAGCCTTTTGTTTTCCCCAAACACTGCAACCATGTGTTTTTTTACCAGATGTGTTGTATAGGGGATTGGTGGTTTGTATTGAGACATAACCCTAGATCAAAAAAAATTCTTGAGAAAAATAGTGTTATCATGCCAAGCGAGCTGGAAGATAATGAGGGTGATCATGAGAACAGAGAGTGATATGGTACATGTATTATTTCATCATTTATACTTTTTAATATTAACTTTTATAAAGAAGAGGACTTAAACTTATAAATAAGACTCTTTTTTTCGAAACATTATAATATTTATTTTGAATTAATTGGTTTTCATTGTGTTAATGTTAAAATCATTTCACTTGATAATTTGCAATTATGTTGATCTAAAAAACAATGCACTATATCAAGTTTTTTTTTTTTTTAAATGTCAAATCCTAAAATAATACAACTCCTTGATTGCTTTAAATGTGTGTGAATGATATCTTCAAAACGTATACTGTTATTTATGGTATGTAAGATCATAATAAAATGATGATAGCTCTAAACATGAATTTATTTGCATTATTTTTTCAACTTTATTATGTTACAAAAATTCATATTATTCTAGATTTATTATTTTACAATTATTTATATTCATACAAATTTACAATTTTACAATTATGGTAATTTAATAATATTTAAGGTATACATTTTTTATGGTAGTTATGGTTCAAAAATTGATAATTATTTACAAATTTACAAATTTTAATAAAATTGAATGATGGCAATACATATAATTACAATTACGATTTTACAATTTCACAATACAATTACAATTACAATTTTACAAATATTTTACATACAATTACAATTAAAATTACAATTACAATCATTTCAAAATACAATTACAATTACAATTACAATTTTACAAATATTTTACATACAATTACAATCACGATGCATACAATTACAATTACAAATTTTCAATTTTACAAATTTACAAATTTTACAATTTTAATAAAATTGAATCATGACAATACATACAATCACAATTACAATTAAAATTACAATTACAATTTTACAATTTCACAATACAATTACGTACAATCACAATTACAATTACAATTATAATTTTACAATTTTACATTCAATTAAAATTAAAATTTCAATTACAATCACGACATAATATTTAATAAATATCATGATTTAATATAAAAAATAAACATCACGATCCTCATAACCATCGTACAAACATCATATTTTAAAATACACATTAAAATTCACTAACATCATCTAATCATCATGATCATGAGCATCTAACAAAACACAAGCATTATATAACATCATCACAATACAAACATCAAATATACATCTCATGTCAAATAACTGTTATCACATACACATCTATCTGCAAGCACATTAAATGAACATATCTAACATTACCTAACAATATACACATCATGATGAACACCAACATGTAAATTAAGTACATCAACATGAACATAAAATACATGGACCATATATATATATATATAATGTCAAAAATATACAACTGTAATATAAATGCATATAAATGTCAAATATCTGGTGGTACTACATCAATACTAGTATTATTCTAGGCCTGCTCAGTCGATGGTTCAACCTCATGCTCAGATAGATGATGTGCCTGCTCTGGAGGTGCTTGTTGATTAATCGATGATGCAGTTTGCTCAGGAAATTTCTGCTGATGAGCCATCGATGGTGCAACCTGCTCAGTGGATGGTGCAGCCTACTTAGATGGTGTTACCTACTCAAATGTACCTGCCTTCTCAGGATCAGGTGCCTGCTTAGTCGATGGTTGTGTCTACTCAGGACTAGGTGTCTGCTGAGATGGTGCAAACTTCTCAAAAGGTTCCTGTTGATCAGGACTGGATGCTAGCTATTCATGATCTCCGACGTGATGCGAAGGAGTATGAGGTGGAGTATTATAATAATGATCACTCCCATCATGATCATGATCATCAAATGAGCTGCTCTATCATGCATCTCCACGATGCCTATCCCTCCTATCTTCCAGTACTCTGGAAGCTCCAACGATATGACACATGAGGGCAATCATATCACGGGGCATGTATTTCCAGAGCTTTGTGAGCCTATGATCATCCTGGATCTCTCTGAGCATAGAAAGGTAGGCTCCCTCAATGGGAATGTTACCTTCTTGGTGAATGGGCACAAAATCAAGCTATATTAGAAACCCCAATCTAAGGAGGAATTTGTGGAAGAAATTGTGAAGAAGAAGTATCTAGAAATGGTGGGAGAGGGAGTCATTCCTTTCACTACCTCTTATTGATTCCTTTTTGATACATTGAGCTCACTTTGTTCCTCCTCATGCTCAGTAAACCATGAGAGGAATTTCTATTGGATATAGGTTTATTCTTTTCTCCAGGCCCAATGGAATAGTTACAGAAAATGAGCCCCCTTGGAGTCTTCTTTTTCAGTATTTCAGACTCTCTAAAATTGAAATCTAGTGAGCATGGACTGCCCTAGGCTCATTAAAATTACAGGTCAGTATATTCTTTGGGATCCTCTCAATAAATATTGTTTTTCAGTTAATTTTTGGATTGCTCATGTTGAACTGATGTGGGATTTATTAAGGCCCTCCTTCCAACAATCTTGTCCCATCAACGTCAAAAAATTATCTGGGTCCAAGATCAGAGCCTTATAATGCCTTGAAGCTTGTATGCCTTAATGACAGGCTATCTCACCAGCAACAATGGGGATTCATCATGGCTCCTTGACTGTTGGATACTACAGGGGGTTCGATAAAATCTCACATATTGAAACCTGATGGGATTCATCAGATGTACCTTGCTCCTCACTCTCATTAATGGTGATGGGCCTCGCACTGGCTAACAAATGACCTTAATGGCTGGTAATCCAATGAGATCACTGCACATTCGAAATCAACACCTAGATTCATGTGCAGTGGACTATACACAAAAGGGGAGGAGATGGTTTCCAGCAGATAGATTTCCTGTAGAAAAGTTCAGCGGTTGCATTTCCCTCAACAACACCACTCATTTCCTAAAGAAAAAGATTTAGACAGAACATTATCCTAGAAAAATCTGATAAGGTATTGATCATTTTCATTATTAGTCGATAGCATGAACTGTACAATTGTGAATATGATGAGGTTTCAAGGTGGGTTATTATTTCAAGATAAAGTCAGTATGCATCCAAGTACTAGACCATTGTAAGGTAGGATCGAGAAGGTATGTTTGGCATCAGAAAAGTTAAGGTAAAGAGGTAATGGCACAATTTTTTTTAAATTTGCATGATTGTGAGTCATGGTAACCCTCACGGAAGAAAGCGAATATGAGCCGTTGTGTCATAAACTGAGTTCCATTCCCAATTATCATTACTCTGACATGTCCTTGGCTATCTTTCCAAAAATTGTTCTGCATGACATATCATGATGGAAATCATGATCACGTCTTGTGTTTTTCTAAATTTTCCATCTTAACCTCGAATATGTCAAAATTTAGAAACTATCATTGCCAAATTTTATCATTAATGGTATTTGATTTCGCTACAAGGGCAAATGTTTCATCAAAGTCTATTCCCTCTAGTTGTGAATAACCCTTTGCTACCAGTCTAGCTTTAAACTTTTCTATACTCCCATCTGCATTCAATTTAGGTTTGTACAACCACTTACAAACTATGGGTGTTTTTCCTTCAGGCATTTCAACTAGATCCCAAGTATGGTTTTTAGTAATTGATTCAATTTGTTCATTCATCGTAGCCCTCCATTCATTAGATTTACTTGATTCTTTGTAGTTTGTGGGTTCTACAATTTTTAAAATACTTGTCATTAAAGCATAGTCTTTCAATTTGGCTAGTAATTGTGTTTGCCTACCTGATCTCCTTGGTAGAGGACTTACCTCAAATATGTCTGCTTCAGACTTGTATGGGCTTGCCTTATTGACTACATCACCTGTATCTTCTTCTTCATGCTCCTGCTCTTGATTATCCCTGTTGTTTTCTTCTAACAATAATGGAATGTTCCATTCATTATTACTATCATCCTTTCCTTCCTCAACCTATTCATGAAATATCACATCTATATTTGCAAATATTTTATGAGTCATGGGATTAAATAACTTGTATGCTTTAAACTCAGTGCCATATCCTACAAAGATACATTTCATGGCTTTAGGATCTAACTTATTTCTATCAACCTTGGGTATATGGGCAAAGGCTTTTGACCCAAATACTCTCAAATGAATCACTGCTGGTTTGAATCCATGTAATGCTTCAAAGGGAGTTTTGAAGCTAAGACATTTAGTAGGAATCCTATTCTTTAAATAAACAATAGTGTTGATGGCTTCAGCCCAGAAACCATTTGATAGACCCTTACCTTGGAGCATACTCCTTGTGCACTCCACAAGAGTTTTGTTCTTTCATTCTGCCACTCCATTTTGCTGTGGTGTATGAGGCACTATAAACTGTTGAACAATCCCATGATTTCTGCAAAAATTCATGAACTCACCTGACCTGTATTCTCCCCCTTGATCTGAGCGGAGAATTTTTATACATTTTCCTATCTGCTTTTCTACCAAAGTTTTAAATTCTTTAAAACACTGAAAGGTCTGACTCTTTTTACTGAAAAAATATATCCAAAAGAATCTAGTGCAATCATCAGTAAATAGAAGAAAATAATATGCACCACCTAGTGACCTGGTCTGCATAGGTCCACATATGTATGTATGCACCAACTCTAGAATGTCTCTTCTCTTTCTATCAATATGAAGAGGAAATTATTCTCTATGCATTTTCCCTAATGCACATCCATCACAATATAACTGAACACTATGAAAAATAGGAAGTCCATCGACCATACCTTTTCTTTGAAGTAACATGAGGTCTTGTAAATTAAGGTGACCAAATCTTTGGTGCCAGAGTTTTTCGGCCGTCAATCCTGTTGCAACCATAGCTTGTCGTGGTATGCTTTTGACATTTAGTCTGT